>BSBK01000773.1:1327500-1927500 GCA_027943335.1 Chamaecyparis obtusa | reverse complement strand
TTTTGTGAACAATGCTTACAAGAATTAGAAATGTTAGATGAACAATGAATACATGCATTAGAACATATCAAAGCTTATCATAAATCTCTTCAAAAACAATACAATCATAAGGTAATTGAATGAACATTTGCGGTTGGTGATTTAGTTCTTTATGAGAATCAACGGAATGTGAATGCTTTACCGAGCGAAAAAGGAAAATTTAGCCCTAATTGGCTTGGACCTTTTGTTGTTATTCAAAACTTTGGTTCAGGTGCTTACAAACTTGCTGATATGGGTGGTGTTTCTTTTAAGGAACCCATTAATATTATGCATCTTAAATTTTATTACCCTTAATCTTATTTATTCCATGTGCATTCATGTATTCCTTATAAAAATTTCTTTTATAGGTTATGTAGTTTTGGTAAAAATTACATATTGAATATGTTTATGCACTTTCTTTCTTTCTTTCTTTCTTTCTATTAAGTTTTATATTGGTGAAAGCATAGTAATCAAACATAGAACTAATTAGTAGAGAAATTTTTTCATTCATCACAAATTTAGTTTTTCAAGTTTTGATACATATGAGGCCAATGGCCCTATCTATTACTATATCTATCACTATGACGATCTGCTGGCTGGTGACTCCCAGATCTCTTTGCCCTATGGTAAGAAGATGAAGATTTGTGTGTCTGTGTGTGGCTCCTAGATATGCTCATACCCTATACACACTCATGAAGACTCTATATCTCTGCCATCATCTTCTCCTCTCTTTCTCTGCACATCCTCAGCTCTCACTGGATACATACAAAGATGTCGGCATGCCTGTCGGGATCCCTGTGACCAATGGAAGACTCTCACTCATCAGCTAGTAGTCAATAGGATATAATGTTATCCTTGAGAACCTCAAATACAAAGCTCCTCCACTCTTCTATGCTAGCTATAGATAGAAAAAGTTCTATTAGTCTAGTATCCTATCTATGTCAAATCAAATCATATATTCAAGCAATTTTCAATCAAATTTATACCTGGGTCTCCCTCCTGGACATCACTAAAGTGCCTGGATGGTGGGGGCATGGAGTGACTACTCTCTCCATGCTCTCTATGTCTAGGCCTTGATGGTGGTGTCTTTATGTGGGGCTGTGGGGGTCATCATGATCTCAATGGTGATGCACGTGTAATAGGTATATATGTACCAGTATCACCAGCTAGGGGCATCTCCTCTACTCTCTCCTCTACTCTCTCCTCTGCTCCCTCCTTTTCTCTCTCATCTACTCTCTCCTCCTCCATGGGTTCTCCCTCAGAGATGTTCTCCTCCTCACCTCTGATATCCTCATCCTCCTCGGTGGCTCCACTATCCTGGTGTATCCCCTTTGTCAAGCCTGGATCACCTGTAGGATAATCCTCAGGAAAGATAGGACGGGTCCCCTCCAAACTCCAGTACTTGATGTAATCTAAGCTCACACTTGCATAGGCTACATCTGATGGTACCGCTCTATCCTCTATCTCCTTTGTATCACTATCCTTAATGTCTGCTATCAATGGTCAGTGAATGGCATTGGGTCTCTGATAGTATCTCATCGGATGCATATAGCAAGGTACTACCTTAGGGACTCCCTATAGGAGGCTGAACTGTCTCTTCACCCAATCATAATAGTAGGGCATCATTGTATGATTCTAATGACCCTCTAGCAGCTTTTTCTACTGTTAATGTCTCATCTAGAATCGTGTATCAGGCCACTCTTTCATCTGGCAGTAGGGTCTCCATATCACATCAGTACTGGTAATGCGGTCTAGACGTACTCTCCAATAGAGCATATCCCCAAACTACCAAATATCCCTCAAAGGATATGAAAAAGCTCTCACTATCCTTGCATCTACCATCACCAGCACTCCCTATGGACATGTACATGCAAAATGCTCAAAGATCCATATCTCTAGAATTATGCATATCGATAAACTCTCTCACTGATACCTCACTAACTGACTTAGCTCATGGTATAGCTGTGCTAGCATGCTGTGACCCCATGAGAAGACGATCCTCTCTCTCTCCATCTTTTGTATAAGATGTGTTAGAGGTGAACAAAATATGGTAACCTTTGAGTTGGGTAACACAACTAAGGATACTATGCACACCAACACTTTCTATACTAAAGGTGTAGGGCCTGATAGTATGGAAGATAGTGGGATCTGATCTAATTGGCTCCGCATCAGTGGACACACACCTGTACAGTACTCTGAGTCTGCATGGATCTCCTCACAACCACACTGTGCTCTAGGTCTGATGGTCTCCCCTCATACTGGAAGCCACATAATCATGTATACATCCTCTAAATTCATTGTGATCTCCCCACATGGAAGATGGAAGGAGCATGTATCCTCATCCCATCTCTCTATCAGAGCTGACAACATGGCTCAGTGTAGTCTGATCTATGGAAGGAATGATACCCAATACAATCCCACATCCCTCAGTAACTGCATCCCCTCATCATCTAGCTCAGACAGTCTCTCCTTGACATTCACTAGCAATTCCCTGAAAGGATGTTCTCGGAAGCAAACTAGGTCCTGTAAGCACAAACAAACATCATATCAGTACTCTACATCATCAAATCTACAAATATAACTAAACTATGTTAAATTTGACTTCAGTTAGGTCAATGTCAACCTTACTGGGTCAATGTCAACTTTACTAGGTCAGGGTCGACCTTTTTGGGTCAAGGTCGACCTCATCTCAAAACATGACAAAAACCCCTTGGGCAATGTCAACTTTTATGGGTCAAAGTCGACCTAGGTGGGTTAATGTCGACCTAAAGGGGTCAGGGTCAACCTAAAGGGGGAAAAATTGACCTGACCTCTCAAAATAGGAAATTGAAAAACACAAAGGTGGATAAAGGCATAACTCACCTCGGGTAGTGGTCGTCCAGTACCTAAGCTATGTCTCAGAGACTCCAGGCATGTCACTCATAGTTCTTCTCTTCTCGACATCATGCTTTCTCATTTAAAATCTACAAATGGTAAGAATGAGTAAGTATTACTATTCATCTATTTTATAAGTTCAAATTAGGGTTTTCTTAGGGTAAAAACTCAAAATTTCTTCCTTATGCATTTAGACAGACATCCACTCTTTTCATCATAACCTGAGTTCGGTAACTCCGTTTTCAGTGCCATCAGTGGCATTGGAATCATGATTCAGATACCTAACTACTTAAACTAGTTTAGGAAGGTTAGGAATCCTTCTAATTGTTTTAGGAAAGGACTTTTCACCACTCTGCATATCCCATATATAGAGTTTTTCTTATCACCCTTTTTCACCCTTCCGAAGTAGAAAGCCGAAATAGGGGGGGCATAAGGGGCTCTATAAACTTCTCAAATTATCATATAGTAAGCTTTAGGTGATTTATAGATTTTCATTAACCTTGTGTGTTGTAGGTTCTAACAGTTTTCTACAGGATCTTTACATCAAGGACTTGGCTATATCCTTTTTTTTTAATATGATGTTTTCTTACTTTAGCTTGCATATTCACGTAGTGTCATAACTAAGCTAAAGTGGGGGCTAAATGTATCATCTTAAAATGGAATCACTTCCATCTTGATAGGTTTAGAACCCTCTTTTAATACATTTATCATGATAGACATGCATTTAGGATGCATTCTGCACTTGATTTCTTCATTCTAGGTGAAATTAGGGTTAGGATCTTAAGGATTCTCCTGAATTTCCCTCTTCCATGACTCTATTTTCTAGGTAGGATTTAGAAATGGATCCTCCTAGCCATAATTTTATTAATCATACGATTTTATGTCTATTCTTGACATTCTGTCATGTTCTGGCATCATTTTTAGGTTTATGGGCATCCCTAGGACCTCTGCACTTGATTATGGGTCAACCTGGGAAAAAGGTCAATGTCTTAGGTTGACCCTAACTAGGTCAGGGTCAATGTTGACTTTGACCCCTTTCTCTAAATTTTCTAGATCCTTAATTTCTAGGCTTCAAGCTTTCAGGAAATTTATTTTCCCACCTCCAGGTCGGCCATTTCGGGTTTCAGGATGCTAAATCCTTTAATTGCATTTAATCTAGGTATATTTACTAAAGGTGAGGACCTAATTGGGATTTAATTCTCCAAGGTGGCCCATCTAGAGGAGTGTGCCCTATATCACTATAAAAGGAGACCTTCCTCTCTCATTTTCACATCAAGTTTTCATATCTCATCTCAAGCAATTGCAAGCTCTCAAGTGCAAGCAAGAATTCAAGCAAGGGAAGAATAGTGAAGGTGCAAGTTAGCAAGAGGAAGATATAAAAGATCAAGCCATTGTTGACATCAAGCATCTTTGTAGACTCATATTTGGAGCAAGAGAGATCTCTTCTTCCTTGATCCACCATTATCAACTTTCAAGCATTCATGGATTCAATCATGGGGTAGAAATTATGGATTGTGAGTTTGGTAGAAGTACTTTAGCCTTGGGGGCCTGGTATGCTTTTCTATCTCATTCAAATCTATGCATTGCTATTTCATACACATTCATGCTAGGGTTTTGATCTAGATGATTAGATCTTGGCATTACACTTTCAATACATACACACACACATTCTATTTCAATCGGCTATTCGTGGAGGTGGAGACCACCAAAATAGTGGTTTGACTAAGTTAAAACCTTATATAGCCACCCCAAAACTCTACTTTTCAGATATCTACAGTTGTTATTTTGAGGATCAGAGGATAGATCTGAGTACCCTTTTTGCTAAACTTCTGGGATCTGCGAATAGAATTTGAATCAGAATTCAAATAAAGAATGTGGTATTTGACCTTTTATGAGGGTCAAACCTGAGCTAAGCCATCTCTACGAAAGATTTTTGGGTTTTCTTCATCTTAGCATTTCTAGTCTAGGATAGGTTTCAAATTTTTCTGAAAGTGTACACAGACTTCAGAATATAGGTATTTATGAATCAATTTCATGATGAGGTATGTATCTTGACCTAATTGATTTTCAAGTATTTTCAGATTTACTTATGCTATTCCAATTCAAATCCAATTTCAAATGAATATGTGTTTCCATTTTCACCATATTCACCTTTTCATATCTTCTTTATCTCTCCCCTTTTTAATTTCATATTGTTTATCTCTCCCTTTGACAACAATGCCAAAGAAACAAAGAAACAATCAATTATGTCTTCCTCTATATCTATGAATACTGATATCCCAATCGGTACAAGCTCTCAAACTTAATCACAACCTTGAACATTATTCAAAGTGTGAACTATGCTACATCAACATGACTGATCTTCTGATAAAAGTAGGTTGATGCAACAACCAGATCACCTTAGTGACTGATAGACAGGGGATGGACCCCAAGTCTAGTCCTCAAGTATTCAAATGTGTCCTTTAGTAGAGGCTTTGTAAAAATATCGGCAAGTTGTTCTTTAGATGTAACAAATTCTAACGTTACTTGCTTCTCTTGCACTTGTTCTCTTAAGTAATGATACTTAATAGATATATGCTTTGTCTTAGAGTGCATCATAGGATTCTTTGAAATATTAATAGCACTAGTGTTGTCACAATATATAATCATCAGGTCAGTGATTACCTCATTCATTCCTTCCAACACTTGCTTGATATATGCAATGTTTGAACAATTAGTAGCAGCAGCAAAATATTCTGCTTCTGTTGTAGACTGAGAAATACAAGCTTGCTTTTTACTTGTCCAGGTTACAAGTCTTTCAACAAAGAAAAATGCTCCTCCAATGGTGCTTTTTCTGTCATCCACATTTCCAGCCCAATCAACATCAGCGTAAACTTTCAGTTCAAACTTCCCTTCCTTAGGATACCATAATCCATAATTCTCTATTTTCTTCAAGTATCTTAAGATCCTTTTTGTAGCTATCATGTGTGATTCTCTAGGATTAGTAGAGAATCTTGCAACTATACTCACAACATGTGCTATATCTGGCCTACTGTGAACTACATACATTAACTTACCAATCATGGATTGGTAAAGTGTCTGATTTACCTTAGTAGTTTCATCCTCCTTTGTCAATTTGCATCTAGTAACCATCGGTGTTCCTACAAGTTTAGCATCTTCCATGCCAAATGTCTTCAGTACTTCCTTTATATATTTAATTTGTGTGATAAATATTCCATCACTCTACTAAATCACTTGTAATCCAAGAAAGAACTTAATCTCTCCAAACATAGACATTTCAAATTCCTTTTGCATTTCATCAACAAATGCCTTGCAGACAAGATCTAAGCCTCCAAAGATAATGTCATCAAAATATATTTCAGAAATGATAATAGTATTATCACTGTCACCTTTCACATACAGATTATTGTTTTCACTTGTTCTAACAAATCCAATTCTTAACAGGTAAGTATGCAGTCTTTCATACCATGCTCTTGGTGCTTGCTTCAATCCATATAAATCTTTATGCAATCTACATAACATGTCTTTATTGTCAGGATCAACAAATCCTTCAGGTTGTTCAATGTAGACCTCTTCTTCAAGTATACCATTTAAAAATGTTGACTTCACATCCATTTGATAGACTTTGAATTTCTTATGTGTAGCATGTGCAAGTAGCATTATAACTCCTTCTAATCTAGCAATAGGTGCAAATGTTTCACCATAGTCAATGCCTTCTTCCTATGCATATCCCTTGCATACCAATCTAGCTTTATTTCTTGTGACTTCACCATTTTCATTCAATTTATTTCTGTATATCCACTTAGTACTAATAACATTCTTATCTTTTGGTCAGGGTACTAAGGACTAGGTTTTGTTCTTTTCTATTTGCTATATTTCCTCCTTCATTGCATTAACCCATTCTTCATTCTCTAATGCAACTTTCATAGTTTTAGGTTTGAATTCACAAATTAGACATGTACCTTGTCTTGTTTTGCTTCTAGTTTTCATTCCAGCATGTCTGTCTCCAATAATTTGTGTTTCAGGATGATGTCTTCTGAAAAAACTAGCCAAAACTTGATTTCTCCTTTCTTGTTCATCCTGTTTAGGGTCATTCTCTTGCTCAATAGCTTCTTCATGTTCATCGGTTTGTGGTGCCTATTGTCTTGCATTATTCCCTTGCTGACTAGTTGTCACTACTTGCGGTGTCAGTAGATACTCTGGATGTTCAATGTAAGTGAATCTACCATAGTCTTTCAGTTCCTTTGTACCTTCCTCTATGTACTTGTCATCAAAATCATCAACATGAACATTAGTACTTTCAACAATCTTATTTGTAACTTTATTCAAACATTTGTATTCTTTACTTGTAGTAGAATATCCTAGAAATATTCCTTCATCTCCTTTAGAATCAAATTTACCATTTCTCTCATCTTTCAAGATAAAGCATTTACTCCCAAAAATTCTAAAATAACTTACAGTAGGTTTGTGTCCAAACCATAGTTCATAAGGTGTTCGGTTGTAGTCCTTCTTTAGTTGTTCTTAGTTAAGAACATACACAGCTGTACTGACAACTTCCCTCCAATATGTCTGAGCAACATTCTTTTGTATCATCAAAGTTCTAGCACAGTCAATTATAGACCTATTCCTCCTTTCAGCAATGCCATTTTGCTGAGGTGTCCTCGGTGCAGAAACCTACCTTTTGATTCCATGATCATTAAAAAAATTAGTAAATTCATCAGAGATAAATTCACCTCCTCTATCAGATCTTAGACATTTTATTTCCTTTCCAGTTTCTTTCTCTACCTTAGCTTTATACCACTTAAACATTTTGAAAGCTTTAGATTTCTCTTTCAAGAACATGACAGTCATCAGTCTAGTATAATCATCAACAAAAAGAATAAAATATCTATCACTAGAATAGCTCTGAGTTCTCATAGGACCATGTAGGTCGGTATGAACCAACTCAAGTATCTTCTTTGTTGAATAGTCTTTTCTTTTAAAACTAGACTTAGTCATCTTACCTCTCTGACATTCATGGCACATGGCATGATCAGGTTTTGTCAAGTTAGGCAATCCTCTAACTCTTTTCTTTCTACTAATCTTGATCATGTTGTCAAAGTTCACATGGTATAACCTTCTGTGCCACAACCAAACATCTTCATCCTTTATTAACAAACAAGAAGACTGATCCATATCAAGATAGAATAGATTACCTCTGGATTGTGTACCAGTTCTGACAAGTCTTCCTCCATCATCATAGATCTTCACCTTTTTGCTCTAAAAAGCTAGTCGATGGCCTAAATTATTCAAGTGAGCCACACTTAACAACTTATAATTTAATTCATCTACCCAGTATGCATTTTCACATTGTAGTATGTCATTGATCATCAGTGAGCCTTTACCTCTTACCATACAAGGTGTATCATTTCCCATTCTCATAGATCCTCCATTATATTCAACAAGATGATCAAACTTTTCTACATCACTGGTCATATGATGTGTACAGCCACTGTTTATGATCCATGTATCATTTGTACTTACTTTAGAGATCAGTGCTTTCTCTTCATGTTTCTCTTCCTCTTCTGAATCATCATTCATAGCAACAAATACAACTTCTATATCATCATCAGAATCATATTCAATTTCAATATCTTTAGCTATGTAACATACCTTTTTTCCTTTTTCATCTCGGTTGTCTCTGTTGTAGTTTTGATAGCCTCTGTTGACTCTTCTCCCATAGCTTCCTTCAGATCGGTCTTTGGATCTATCATCATCTTTCTTTTGAGGACATCTAGCAGGGATGTGATCGACTTCTTTACAATTAAAGCATGCTAAAGGTAGCTTACCTCTATACCTTCCTCTTCCTTTGGGCAATCTTTTGGCCATAAGTGCTTCAAGCTCATCAAGTTCATCATCGGTATCACCATCACTATCACAATTCTTACTATTCCTGCTAGACTTTCCAATCTTCAAAGAAGACATGAAAGAGGATTCAATAGAAGGAACAACACTGTTATCAAAGTTGTTTAATTCAAAGGTTGTAAGTTTACCAATCAGAGTGTCAAGAGTAAGGTTGGATGTAGCTCTTGTTTCATGAATTGTAGAAATCCTGATTGCATAAACCGGTAGCAAAGTTATGAGAATCTTGCTTATCACTGTTTCATCATCAATCACTCCATCAGATGCTCTAATAGCATGTACCACCTCTTTGAGTCTATTTGAATATTGGACAATGTTCTCACCTTCTTTCATTCTCATATCATCAAATCTGCTTCTCAGGCTTTCAGCTCAGGCTCTTTTGACATTCAGATCTCCACTGTAAATTTGTGTTAACTTATCCCACATTCCTTTGGTAGTTGTGCAAGTCTTGATATCTTCAAATTCAGCATCGATACAGGCAGCACCAAGTTCCATCATAGTAACATTGTGTTCATGCTTGTCCTTTAGTTGATCAATAGTTAAGGGACTAGTGGGTAGTTGTATGTAGCCATTTTCCATCAGATCTAGTGCTGAGTTCCCAATTCCAGATATGTGCAGATTCATTCTATTTTGCCATACTGCAAAGTTCTCTTTGTTTACTTTTGATACTTCCCTCTTATACATCTTGAGACCTTTATGCTTAAGTCCTTAAAACTCTATTCCAAGCAACCAGAGCTCTGATACCAATTGTTAGAATAACTAAGAGGGGGGTGAATCAGTTATCCAGTGTTCCAAAACAAAATGTATAATTCAAAACAACTTCTCTAAATTCTGCTCGTCGATAAGAAATACTAACTCTCACTATCTGTACTTTTACCAATTACTAGTCTAATACTGTAACAGTTTACCAATCAAATCTAACATGAAACATGCAAAGGATGATAACAAAAAAATATCACAATCAACACATAACACAAGAGATTTAACGTGGAAACCATGTAAAGGGAAAAACCACCTGGGACCGGCAACCCAAAATTGTTCACTCTTTTGAAGTGAGGTCGGTTAAGACCCAACCCTGTTAAAGGTTAAAAACACACTATCAGGTGTGACCTTGTTAGAGGATTTTAGACTAGAAGTTATCATCCAACCAACATTCACTATGGGTTGATAGGATAACAATGTTCATTCTATGAATGATACATCATAAGACTCTCAGAGTCCACTCGGTTAAGAGATTTAAACTATATACAATGGTTAAATGTGTAACAGTAAATGATCTAACTTAATACAACTTCAATTGTAGATTATAGATCAATATTCAATCCATACAAATCCTTGTGACCAATATTTCACTTCAGTTTCAATACTATATCAACTTACTATCCGTCGGTAATTGCTCTTTGTAGCTTGGTAACTATTCTGCAACTCGGTTCTTACTAACTAATATGATCAGAATGCATGAAAGATTGTTCACACGATAATCCTATAGCTTCTTCTTCTTCCAGCTTGATTCATAAAGAAAATTTGTTCTCTTATATAGATGAGTAAATCATTTTCTTCTCCACCATCAAATTTTGCCATTTAACCACATTCATAGATTTTTCCACTTCAAACTTTCTTGGTACTTGTGTCAATAACATGTTTCAATCTTCTCTGTTAGATCTTTCCTAAATTTTGTCAACCGTTGATCTTTGTAACAAACATTATCTGTTACCTCAATGTTATACACTTGCTAGCTCATCAATCCTATCGGTTAAACTAATCATTTGATTCATTCTATTCCACTCGGTTAACAAAGAAATGCATCGGTGAATTCAGCTCAGTTAATACTGCGGTCAGTATACACTACAATCCATCAGTGTATACTAGAAATGCTTCATTTACTGACAATATTGCTTTGTGTCTTTCATCTCTATACTTCATCATAGATGAATGGAACATAATAAAGTCAATATCATCAAGTCATAGACTCATCAACAAGTTACTCAATGTGTTCCTTATCCTCATCTGTCATGTACATCTTTCCTCATGTAGATTTCTATGTTCTTCATCTTTTTCACCTTTCCTCAGATATGTCGGTATAGTAACTTACAAGATAAGTGTTGTAAAACTAGTTGACATCAATGACAACATAATACTGATTTAATCATATTACATATCTAATCAGAAACTCCTCAGTGATCTTGTAGTCATATATTCTTCAATCAGATTCCAAATCAGTTGTAGTCCAACATATTTTTCTCATGAAAACCCTTGGTTAGGGGGAAAAACCATGGTAGGAATTAGTGCCACAAATTCTCACTACTAAAGCAACAATATTTGCATGGTTAAAGGCATTACATCACCCTATTAAGGGCATACCCAGTTAAGATTATCTATAGACCTATTAAAAGATATTATAAAAGCCCTATTAGGAGCTACCTAGTTAAGGTATTTAAAAAATCCTTTTGAGAGTCACCTGGTTAGAGGATTTAATCTTCATACCTATTAGGATATCGGTCACCCTATTAGGAGTGACCCTGTTAAGGGATTTAACTTGCAAACCTATTAGGATTCAACAAGTGATGGTGATCTAAAAATAACACTCACTACTTGATAGATCTGATGTACTTCTATTTAATGTGCTACTCAGAATATACTAACACCTCTATCATAACTCTTCCAATCACCTTCATGTATCACAACCTTTCACATTATGATTTAAATCTCCTTTTATAAACCTTTTTCTATGTCTATGGAAAACCTAAAATGTGTTACCAAAGTTGGCTTCCAAATCAACTAAAAAAATTAAGCAAGCGTGCCAAATCATCATTTTGAATTCCTTGATGTCGGCCCTAGACAATTCAATAAGAAATTAAAACATACTTTGACTTTTTCTCCACTAGTTTATCGATTCCATCAGACTTACTATGTCAGTACTCTTTTCTAGCTAATATCACAAGTTCCTTTCCTCAAATCCCTTCATAAACTTCAAATTAGCTGATGCGATTCTAAACATATATTTATATGACATTGTTAATGCTTCCACATGAACCGCATAACCTAAAACCTCCAAAATATTTATCGTTGATCATTTATTCCACAAATGAGTATCCTACAACCAGTACACTTGAGTACTTAGTAACTTTACTTAGTTGATCAATGCATTGCCAATATGACATTTCTATCACTCCTATTATTCTTTGTTTCAAGCAATGACAACACCGCTTCAACACTTCATGCTCTTGGACACAAACATCTTCATCAAAATGCCAACATAGGGAATGGTTGGAATGTGAGAAAAAGAAGGGAAGTTGTTCCATCTACTTTGACAACATGGAGGATTGTGTAGAAGGGAGACACACTTGTCAAGTGTCTCTCCATGACCTATGAGAGAATAGGGGAAGACAAATTCCAATTGTAGGACTCTTAGAACAAGTGTCATATGATCCATCTTTGACTGGGTGATGTGGTGGGACAAGTGACTAAATGCTAGGGAAGGTGGAAAAAGACTTGGTCTCATAAGGACATATAGCCAAAAGACTTAGTCTCATGTGGACACATAGACTTTCTCTCTCTTATGACTAGGAATACTTGTTGAGGATAAATAGATATCTAGATATTAAAATTAATCATGTTTCCTAGCCACATGGATATGAGGTGGCAGATGAAGTGGACTGATGAGATGGATTTTACTTGGTCACATGATGACAAGGTAATTAAGGTAATTTTAAGAAACTATTTAAATAAGGATTTTAGAAGACTTAGGATTAGAGGAATAAGATAAGGTGAATTAACTAAATAAATTAAATAATTCATTTAGTAATAGAGCATGACCAATAATTAAATCAATAATTTTTTATTAATTTTCTCAAGTCAATTTTAGGTATATACATTTTTCCCCTCTTTGAAATGATGTGTTTATCACATTATGTCAAAGAAGATTTTTAAAGTATCATATTAGTGCCCCTACCCCTAGTATAGCATCACGTGCATGCCCCCTCAGGATATTTATTGATGGATTTTTCTTAATTTTTTGGGTTGTCGATCGATCTCACGATAAAATTTTGGCCTTATCAGGTGAAGAATGTGTGAATAAAGATGTGTTTAAAGATTATATTTTACACTCCCAATATACATGCCCAATACAACTCCCACATTAGGGTTTACATGTTTATAAATAAAATGGAATGGTCATTTTCATCCTAATTTGCACACTAGTCCTTGGTGGATTGGAGAGTGGAGAAGATAGAGGAGAGTTAGGTGGTAGAGAAAAAATGGTGTTTTTAGTGCACAGACATAGATTCGAGTGGGTATGTTGATTCCAGAGGCTAGATGGCTACAGTGAGTCAATATGTACACCTTAACTTTGACCTTTTTGTGTACTTATTGCATTTAATTTCTAGGTCAAAATTAGGGTTTCATGAATGCACAGTTTCACATTGTTGTGCAAATTCCAAAATTACTGTACATATACTTTGATTATGTGCATTCATGGTTATTTGTTGCACAAATGTGATCCCAATGTATACACATCTTTTTACTGTGCATTTTTTGATTTAGTTCTTACATAGCTTTTACTGTGCATTTGTTGATTTGGTACATACATGGTTTTTAACTACGCATATGTTTCAATTTCCCTAATTCTGTGCATATATAATACTATGTAGATTTTGGATTTTTTATTTATGTGCTTACTTAATAGCAAGGCATAAATATATTTAAAAATATTTTATTTTATCAAATGTTGATTAATTTTGATAAAATAACTGAGAGAGTACTATTCTTATTGATTGTTTGATATAGTCATCTATACCAAAATGTGTGTAGATTTTGGCTTTTTTATTTATGTTATTACTTAATAGCAATGCATAAATATATTTAAAAATATTGGATTTTATCAAATGTTGATTAATTTTGATAAAATAACTGAGAGAGTACTATTCTTATTGATTGTTTGATATAGTTATCTATACCAAAATGTCTGTAGATTTTGGCTTTTTTATTTATGTGCTTACTTAATAGAAAGGCATAAATATATTTAAAAATATTGGATTTTAGCAAATTTTGATTAATTTTGATAAAATAACTGAGAGAGTACTATTCTTATTGATTGTTTGATATAGTCATATATACCAAAATGTGTACTTAAAAATGCAATAACGTAACATCTATTGATATAAAAACAAAATATCATAAAAATTGTGTTAGAGTAAAATTTTTATTTAACTTAATTAATTTAATCATATTGGTTAATTAATTAAGTCACATTTTTCTAATTTCACTTAAGCTAAATTTAGGAAGTTTTTTAAGACATCTAATAATTCTTTTATTTTATGCATGCATCCTTTACGATTTGCATTAGGGTTTTTATCCTTATTTATTAAGGATTGATCTCATTATAATAAGTCATTCTGATTAATTCAATTCTCAATTATTCCTTCATTCCATTTGTTTATGCACTTTCTTGTTTGAGGATTTTCTCTTGTACGTGGTAGGCTATTTTCATGTGAGTGAGTATTAGGCTTGTGGGAATTCACTAATTCTTGAATTCTAACATGGTATGAGAGCTCCAGACTTGTCACTTCATCTTCATCTTTTAAAGGATCCTTTATTAAAAGCTAAGGTTCGCGTATTGTATGGATCGAGAGGTAGTTTAAAAATCTGGGGACTTTGGCACAAAATAGATCTCACTATTGAGCTCAAGATGACCAAAAACCCCTAAATCCATATAAAATTTGTCAATTTTGGAGAATGTGAAAATTTGAGCACATTTTCAAAGTTACACACTTTACAAGGCAGATTTGTACCAACACTCACATCAACACCTAGTCAATGTTGTCATAATTATTTTTTATGTGTAGTTTTCTTCTAAAAAAAAAAATATGCATTTACATGCATAATTTTTTAAAAAAGTTTTGAACTTTTATTAACTAAAAAAACTTTATTATTTTCCAAAAGGTACAGTTGCATGTGCAGGATTTGACATCAACAATCCGCAAGCTAAAATTTGATGGTCGTCAACCTGTCATAGTTTCACCTTTGCATCATAAAGAGTAGGTGTTGGTTTTTTGTCCATAACTTTGTCATATGATATCGAAATTGGTAAAAAAAAAAATTGTCGTAAAGTTGAATCCAAGCCCGATCTAATGGTGTAGGTTATTTTTCTTGATTTTTCTAATTTTTCTACATTTATTGTCAATCAAAGTTAGACCTTGGTTTTTCACTTCTAAGATCATAACTTTTTCATACGAACTTTATTTTTCGCAAACGAAAAGGCATTGCAAAGGTGTTTCAGCACTCTTTCTAGATCTATAATTAATTTCATCATATTTTTAACTAGGTACATAGAGATCATTCATTATTTTTTTTTATTTTTTGCACTTTTTATCTTTCAAATTTGTGCTAGGGTTTGGATTCTTGTATTGTGGGGGTTATTTTTCCTCTAGTTCACATGGAAGACTCTTTCTCTATTGAGGGGATTACTCTACAAAATTATCACACTTGGAAAGAACATATGACCCACCTTCTCATGTCAAGGGGCTTATGGTCATGTTTGGATGAGGTTTCGCCTCAGTTGACTCACCCATTTGAGGTCATGCAACATCAGAATAAAATGGATGAGGCCATGGGGATGATTTCCCTAAACATTTTAAATAGTCTTTTGTTTCACCTTGAAGGTTGCACTACACCTTGGGACATGTGGACCAAGTTTCATGATCTTTTTGGCACCAATAATCAGTTTAGAGAACTTCAGATTGAGGCAAACTTGACCTCTTTGGCACCTAATTTTTTTCCATCTATTGAGGATTTCTTGATGAAATTCAAATCACTGAGATCATTGTTCCAAGTTTGTGGAAAGAACAAAATAGACATTGAGGGTATATACATGATTCTCTCTAAGCTTTGAGGTTAATTTCAAATATTTTATTCTCCTATCTACTTCATCATGGATGCTTTTGGTCCATGATTTTCCATGCCTAGCTTTGAGGTCTTATGTAATAGATTGACACATGAGTAGTCCAATATCACACAATTGGGTGCTCTTCTAGGATCAAAGACCCAAGCGTTGCTAGCTCAAAAATCTCCAAGGAAGGAGTTGAGAAAAAAGTCACAAACCACAAAGCCTAGGAAGGATTCTAGTTCTTATCAAACCTTTGGCCCACCTTCTCCTAAGGGGTAAAAATAAAATAAAGAAAGACCTAAGTGCGCTGATTGTAAAAATCCAAATCATTATGACCCTCATTTCTATGAGAAGAAGATAGATGGATATTAAAAATAGGTTTCATTTTTTACAACTCTTCTTAAGAAGAGAAACATTGATATTCCTTCTTCTTCTACTTCTCACAAATCTTCTTCATCATCATCATTCCAAATGGATGGATGGGATAGAGAAAAGGGTCATGCATTATGTGCAACCATTGGTTCACACTCTTCTAGATGGCTACTAGATTCACGTTCTTCACACCATATGGAATCTTCTTAGGATTTACTCTCTTCTTTTCAGGCTTCTCCTACCTCACACATTTTGATGGGGAACAACACTCTTATTATACATATTTGGTGAATCAGATGACCATTTATTATTTTGTCATTAATGTCAAGTATTGGCCTAGTATTCTTAGTCTGTTTCCAATTATGTGTGAAGAATGAACAAGTATATTTCATGTGGTTTTAGTCATTTTTATTATTAAGGGAGACTTGGGGATGTCTCTAGATGATAATTGTATAACCATAATTGATGAATGTATGATTTTTGTAGGTTATGAATGATTGAAGTGTGATAGGGAAACTGCTAGAATAGTCTTTGACTAGCAATGGGTGATTTGATTGGTTCATCAAATCTATGATGAGTTAGGGGATGAGATCATAGAATTATGTTTTTGAGGATATTTTGAGTTCATGGTTGTGATCACAACTAATTTGGTTAATGGGTAAGCATGTTTTGAGGATACAAAAGTTGTTTTAGTGGTCTGTGATAGTTTTTTTGTGTTATCGATGGTAGATCTTTAGTTGGTGACTAATGATCATATTACAATGAATTATTTATATTCCAGATATCATGTTGACATGTCTAATTTCATTTATGGAGATGAGTTTTAATTATATTGATCAAGGTAGATAATTTTATCATGATGAAGGTTGAGTTGGTCAAAACATGTTTGACCGTTCTTGATAAATTTAATTTTTTGGATCTATCATGTGGAAGACATGCTAGGTAAAGATGGTTATTAAAAATTGGAATATGTGTTTTGGCATGATTTCTCTAGGTGCGAAGATTAGAAAAGTGATTTCAATATGTTGGATGAGGTGTTAATTTGGTGGAACATTTTGTTAGGAATAACATTCCACAATACAACTGAGAGGGGGGTGAATCAGTTGTATAACAGATTATTAAACTTTAAACTTTAAGCACCACAATATCAGATCTAATGAACACAATGAATGCCAACACTATAACAAAATATTTTGGTCTCAGGGAAACCCTATTAAAGGTAAAAACCCTAGTGGGAATTAGCACCCACAAACGATGTACTAAGAGTATAGTTATCCTTGTTAGAAGATATAGCCCTGTTAGGAGCTTATTGAATCATTACAGTACATAGTCCTTGTTAGAGGACATACCCTGTTAGGAGTCAAGAACAAAAGGGAGGGCTCACTACCCAAGGAAGGTTAAGTCCACCTTCAGAGCTCACTATTCGCAACACAAGTGTATATGAAGAAATATATAATCTTTTGAATTGTTCGACATAAAATATCTTTGCTTGATCATTTTTAATGAAGTCCACCAATAAACCTCTGATCTACCTATAGAAAACACAAGCTCGCAACTTTCACAACCTCTCTATATCATCTTCTTCACCTTCATATCTTTTTTCCAAAGAAAAGAAATTTTATACCTTATTACAATTCTTATAAATAGGTCAGCCCATAAGGCTTTCCTAATTACAAACAATTACATAAACCCTTTATAAGATACACATGGTATCTAGGACAAGTCTATAATGATTACATTACAACAATTAAGGACCAACGTCCTTAATTCAAGTTCACCATCCATCATACACACTACATCTCTATAGTTGGCTTCCAAATAGATCACCTTCCAAAGTGCACACCACAACTGACATCATCCTTCATTATGTACCTTATGTAGTTCATAGAACATTCTTCAATACTCTATCTTTCATCTTTGAAGCTTGCATGCACTGATTCCACATCACCAGAAAGCTATACACAAAACTCAGAGACTAACTCTGTCATTTCGCACTGTCACTGTCAGTGACCAGTCTTCACCAAAACATCTGTCATTCATCCAATATGAAACATTACATAGTGATATCTTGGATATAAGATCACAACATCCTCCTAAACTCTCATCTATCTTCACAGCATCTAAAACATCTGTATAGTGTCCTTACACTGTGATTACCAGTTTGATTCCCTCATAGAAACTTATGTTGACATAAATGATAAAACATAAATGACAAAAGTATGAGTGCCCATTTAGTAACATAGTGATTAAACATATTAAATGTCTCAATCACCTCCCCATGCATTAGCACTATCCAACACATTTTAGGGCTTGAACAGTGATATTTATATCATGAAATAAAATATTTGTGCATAGATCATGATTTTGGAGGTGCGATCAATCCATAGTATTCTAGAGTTATCTAAAGATAGAATGTATGTATTTCAAAGGATTTGGTCAAGAAAAGGTTTTTTTATTTACCAAATCAGTCTACTTGTTGTATCCTAACAGTTATGGAAGGCTAAATCCCTTAATCAGGTGGATCCTAATAGATCTTTTATGTAAATCCTTTAATAGGGTGAGACTTTAGCTAGTGTTTAAAGTCCTCTAACAAGGATACTCCTAATATGGTAAAGCTCCTAATAGGACTATAGGTAAATCTGATAATTGGGTGGCACCTAACAGTGTCTTTAAAAACTCCTAATAGGGTTAAGCTCCTAATAGGGCGTACTTCAAAAGAGTATAAAATTGATGAGTCTTATCTCACACATTCTTTTCACCCTTTTGGGTTTCCACAAAAAATATACGTGCTATGTGTTTCATGTTTCATGGTGGCTGATGTTTATTTTGCTTAAGTTTCATTTTCTTATCAATTGGTTAAATAATTTTAAAAGTATCAAATATTTAGATTATTGATTTACCCCCACCCCCCCCCCCCCCTCTCAGTAATCCTAGACACTTAGGACTAACAATTGGTATCAGAGCTTTGGTCCTCTTTATGGAGAATCTTATCATCTTGAGGTCAAGATCCAAGAATGATGAGAAAGGAAGATCCTAAGCTCACAAGGGAGAAGTACTTGGTGTGGAGTGGTAGAAATAAACTTTAGCTAAAAGGTATGGGTAACCAGTATTGGAATCATGTTGTTAACCAATATGTTATTCCAATCGGTCCTCTCAATGCAGATTAGCTAAGGGAATAACAAGACAATACTATATCTATGGAAGCCATTGCAAGTAAATTGTTTGATGTAGAGCTTGTTGATATCCAAGATCTTGAAACCATCTATGATGTGTGGGATAAATTGAAGCTAGTGTATGGTGGAGACAAATGTGTGCAGAGAGATAAGGTTGATAGCCTGGAAGGAGAATTTGATGACATGAGGATGTTTGAAGGTAACAACATTGAGAAGTATGGTCAGAGAATCAAAGAAGTGGTTGTTGATATCAAAAGTTTTGGTGGAACTATTGAAGAAGATGATGTGGTAAGTAAAGTATTGAGAACCTTGTTACATCTTTATACCATTAGGGTTTTTGTTGTTCAGAATTTAAGATCACTAGGAACTAAAACTGTTAATCTTGATGCATTAATTGGAAAGTTGACTTCTTTTGATCTTAGAAATTATGATAATAGTATTCCAAGGGTTGAAGCTACATTCAAGTAATCTATGTCTCTTACACCTACAGGGAAAGGAAAGGAAGTTAGTCACAAATCTTCTTCTATTTCAGGTTACTCTAATGATTATGATTCTATCTTGACTGAAGAAAATAGATAGGATGAGGTGAAAGCATTATTTTCTAGGAGGCTATCTAGAGGAATTGACAAGTATAGGGGTAAGCTACCTTTCAAATTTTTCTCATGTAAAAATATTGAACACATTTCTGCCAAGTATCCTGATGGTGATAAGAAGGATAAGCCTAAGAGATTCAAGGACAAGAACAAAAAGACTTTTTTTGTTGTTGCAGATGAGGGAGTTATCGATGAAGAATATAATAATAATGAATAAGATGTGTTTACTTGTGTTTCCATTAAGGAAAATCTTCATGGAGGTAATAAAAAAGCATTTATTTATAGCATAGATCATAGTGAAGATTGGGTAATAGATAGTGGATGTATACATCACATGACTGGTGACTAGAGTAAGTTCACTAAGTTGGAAGAATGTGATGGTGGTTCGGTAAGGTTTGGTAATAACTCCCATTTCTTGGTAAAAGGAATTGGATCTATTGCACTAAATAGAAAAACAAATTGTGATGATTTTTACTAGGTAGAAGGCCTAGGGTACAATTTTTTGAGTGTAGCACAATTGAATAAAAAAGGTTATCTTGTAGAGTTCAAAGGAGGTGTTTTCAGGATATTTGGTAGATCTGGTGATCTAATTGCTATTGATATGCAAACTAAAGGTAACTTATTCCAATTGAATACTACAGTAAAGAGTTGTCTGATTGCAAAATTTGATGATAGTTGGTTGTGGCATAGGAGATTTTTTTATGTTAACTTTGATAGTTTGGTCAAGGTAAGATGAATATTATTAGAATTTTTCCACAACTAGTGAAACCAAATAATGTCACGTGCAAGGAATGTCAGTTGGGAAAGCTAACTAGTTATGTTTTTATTAGTTTGTCATTTTCATCTAAAGGTATTTTGGATCTAGGTCATACTAATTTATGTGGTCCTATGAGAACAAGAAGCTACTATGGAGATAGGTATTTCATGCTTTTTGTTGATGACTACTCTAGGATAATGTGGATTGCTTTTCTAAAAGATAAATTAGATGCATTATATTTGTTTAAGGTGTTCAAAGCATGAGTTCTTAAATAAATAGCTAAGAGTCTAAAGTGCTTGAGATTTGACAGAAGTGGTGAGTTCACATCTTTGGAATTCACTAAATTTTGTGAAGAACATGGAATTAAGAGGAAAATGTCAGCACCTAGAACCCCTCATCAAAATGGGATTGCATAGAGAAGGAATAGATCTATTATTGATGTTGCAAGAATAATGATGATACAAAGAGATGTACCCCAAATTTTTTGGAGAGAATTTGTTAGCATTGTTGTTTATACACTAAACTGGGTGCAGTTGAAGAAGGGTACCAATAAGACTTCTTATGAGCTATGACATGGTCACACACCTAGGGTGAAATATTTCAAATTTTTTGGGAGAAGATGTTATATAAACAAAGATGATAATATAGGAAAAATTGATCCTAAGAGTGATGAGGGAATATTCCTAGGATATTCTACAAGAAGCAAAGTTTACAAGTGTCTAAACAAGAGAACCAACAAGATGATAGAAAGTGAAAATGTGAGGATTGATGAATTCTAATAGTACAATGATGGTTCTAGCAAGAATTATTCAAGATATTATCAAGGGATTGTATATGTTCAACTGGTGGAGAAAGATGCTAAAAATTAGAGCAATATGGATGAACTAGTTCAATCGTAGAAGAGGATCCTAGTCCTAAACTAGTAATACCAAGGTATGTCAAGTTAAATCATTTAGCTGATCAAATTATTGGAGATAAGAATGCATATGTTCAGACTAGAAGAAAGATTAGAAAAAGAACCTATCTAATTTCTGAACAAGAACCTATCTGATTTCTCAACAAGAACCTAAGTTATTATGAGAGGCATTGAAGAATGGTAAATGGGTTAAAGCCATGGAAGAAGAATTGGATCAAAAAAATAAGAACAGTACTTGGGTACTAGTTCCTAGACCTGTTAATAAGAATGTGATAGCAACCAAGTGGGTTTTCAAGAATAAACTCAATGAAGATGGTGAAGTAGTCAGGAATAAGGCAATACTTGTGGTTAAGGGATATGCACAAGAAAAAGGCTTGGACTATAGAGATACTTTTGCACCAATGGCTAGACTTGAAGGAGTAAGGATTTTTCTAGCATACGTTGCTTATAAAGGTTTTTAAGTTTACCAAATGGATGTTAAATTTGTGTTCTTGAATGGTATTTTGGAAGGGGAAGTGTACATAGAACATCCTAATGGTTTTGCACTATCAAAAGGTGAAGACTTGGTGTGCAAGTTATAGAAGGTTCTTTATGGATTGAAGCAAGCACCAAGGACATGGTATGAGAGACTTCACTCATATTTGATCAAGATTGATTTTATTAGAACAAGTGAGGATAGCAATGTTAACCTAAAGATTGAGAAAGATGATAGATTGTTGATTGTTTAAGTTTTTTGAATGACATCATTTTTGGTGGAAATGATGAGATAAGAATTGTATTTACATAATAAATGAGAATAAAATTTGGCATGTCTATGTTTGGTGAGATGAAGTTCTTTTTTGGACTACAAGTATCTTAGCTCAATGATGAAATCTATGTTAGAATAACTAAGAGGGGGGTGAATCAGTTAGATCAGTTATCCTACAATCCCAAATACAAAGATGTACCTTATAAAAATAATTTCAACAAATTATGCAGCTCGGTAACATAAAATATTAATCTATCTATCCACTTTACCAATTACCAGTAATTATCCAAATGTGATTACCGACTAAATCAACTATGCAGTATGTAAATTATGATAGAAAAAAGTCATCACAAATAACACATAACATAATGATTTAACGTGGAAACCCTATTAAGGGACAAACCACCTGGGACTGGTAACCCAAAATAATTCACTCTTCTAAAGTTAGCTCAGTGAAGAGCCAACCCTATTAAAGGTTACAATACACACTATTAGGTGTGACCTAGTTACAGGATTTATCACTAACAGTTAACTTTTGACCAACATTCACTATAGGGTCAACAAGATAACAATGTACATTCACTGAATGATATAGGGTAGAATATAAGACAGTTAAGTCCACTCGGTTAAGAGATTTTATGAATCAATGGTTAAACTGACACAGTAATGATCTAATTCAAATAGAACTCAAATATAGATATTCAAATCTATGCTAAGCCCATAAAAATCCTCTGATCATTAATCAATTCAATTCCTCAATATTCTTCAACTTACTTTTACTCGGTAAATGGTTCTCTAATGCTTGGTAAACTCTGCAGTCTCAGTTCTTTCACTAACCAATCTGATCAGGCATGCATGAATAAGTTCTTCATACGAATTCTCTACAGTCTTCTTCCTCCGATATGTTTCAATAATGAAACTCATATCTCTTATATAGACAAGTAAACTATTTTCATATCAGCCATTATATTTTTCCACTTAATCTCCTTTATTTATTTTGCCTCTTAAACCTTCCTTGGAAAATGTGTCCATATCACATTTCAATCTCATCCTTTAGATCTTCTCTGAATTTCATCAGTCGTGGATCTCATAACAAACTTCATCCTTAATCTCAAAATCATACCAATATCCATCTCATTATTTCTAGTTAGTTGTTCTTAGCATTTAATGTTTTCATCCATACTCGGTTGATATAGAAATATCTCGGTGATAACTAGTTGAACTAGCTCATTTAATACTGTCATTCAGTATACACTACACTGGCTTGGTGTATACAAAAATCTTCAATTACTGACAACATTAACATATTCAATTTCAAATCTCTTCTTCAAAAATAGATTAATGTACCATGCTCAAGTCAACAATATAAAGCCATAGACTCATTAATAAGTTACCCAATGTTTTCCTTATCCTTATCTATCATATCCATCTTTTCCTCATGTAGATATCTCAGTTCTTCATCTTTTCTTCCTTCAACAGATGTTCATATGTTTTTAACTAACATGATAAGTATTGTCAAGACTAGTTGACATCAATGACAACATATTGACTAATTTAATCATCTTACATTTCATTTTAGTACTCGGTGATTTATAATCATTGTTTCTTCAGTTCATTTAGATATTCAATCAGTTGTAGTTCATCAATCTCTCCCTTTGGCTTTGATGGCAACACAAGAAATATGAAAATTGTTGGAGATTTGCCAGCAAGCCAGTGCTAACTGTATGTTTGTCATTGATGACAACATATGGTAAGTAAAATGTGTTGAAGAGTTATGTAGTAAGCTTTGACTATATGTTGCATGGACATGTTATCAGCATGCTATCATGGACATAGAGGTTAACTATTAGTACAGACAGTTATATAGTAGCTTGTGTTAACAGTGTTCCTGACATAGTTATAGATAGTGTTCGGTGAATGATTGTCTATAAAATTATCATAGAGCCTTGCACATTTGATATGTGATGGAGATGTATTAGTGATGTTACATTTATGGACACAGATTTTGATGAATAGTAGAAGTCAAGTTATGCAGTCGCTATTCAGTAGTAGTAGTTTCCTGTGTTTATTCAGAAGAGCCGACAGAGATTTTATTAGTTTTGGAGTTGTGCCTATCATTTTGGTATGCATCTTTGGATTAGTGCTTGGAGAAGAGTTAGTAATGTTAGGTTAAGAGTGTATGATGTAATTCATCTTGAGGAGAAAGATCCAATTATTTTGGTAGAGCTAATAGTGTGTAGCGTGCCTCTACAATTATCATTATTAGATAGGTCCCAGAATGTGTTGTGTGCTTAGTAGAGCTGACTAAATTATTATTGGAGTTTGTTATGACTTCTCTAATATGATTTCAAGGTGGTTCTAATAGGCCAACTTGATTATATCATTTAGAGGAAAGATATCTATAGGCACTCATTTGTAATTGATATAGTGTGGTTCAGAGTTGATTGTGAAGAGCAGAGAAGAGTGTGCGAAGTGTTGAGCAATCAGGAGAAGGTCTATGTGACCAAGTAAAGTATTTTTTCTATACATTGGAACTGATCTAGATAGCAGGTGAAAGTGCAATTCACCAAGATCTAGATATAGTGTGTATCTATTATTTAGAAGGTTGTAGCCTTCACCCATTTGAGTAGTGTGCTCTTGGATAATGCATCCTCACCCCTAACAGGGTTAATTGTAAAAGACTCCTAATAGGGTCCAACCCTTGACCAGGTCTACTATGCTAAATACATTGTAAAGTAACTCCTAACAGGGTTAAGGATCTTCTAGCAAGGATCATAAAACACTAGTACAGAATATTAGTGGGTGTCAATTCCCACCGGAGTTTTTACCTATTTGGGTTTCCCCGTAACCAAAATATTGGTGTTGTGTTCAAGTGTTCTTTCATTGTGTTTATGCTTTATGTTAAGTATACTTAATTGGATAAAGAATTGAAACTTGTAGATAACTGATTCACCCCCCTCCCCTCTCATTTATCTCTTGGGACTATTCCTAACAATTGGTATCAGAGGCAAGTGCCTCAGAGAGAAAGTTTAATAGCTTGAGGTTGATCAGATGGAATTCTTTAGAAAAGACAGTCCTAAGTTTGATGGAGAGAATTATCTTGATTGGAAGAACAAGATGATGACACATTTGTAGTGCATTTCTTTTGAAGTTTTTGAAGTGGCTATCAAGGAAGTTGAAATCCCCTCTCTAGCAGATCTTGCAAAGGATGATGCTATAAGCAAGAAGAAGGATTTGTTCCATCATAATGCAATATCAAAAGAAGCCCTTATTAGTACCCTATCTGATAGTGAGTTTTCTAAGATAAAGAAAATAGACACAGCCTACAAGATATGGAAGCACCTAGAAGACATGTTTGAAGGAGATAAACAAGCAAAGGATGCACACAGAAAGACTTGGAAGAAAAGATACAATGCATTAGACATGCTACCTAAAGAGAACATCAGAGCCTACAACCAAAGGATTAATGAAGTAGTTGCAGGAATTAGGAACAATGGTGGAGAGATCTCAGAAGAAGACATTATGGATAAATTGATGACCACTCTCATAGCAGAGTATGAAAACAAGATCAACATACTTGATGAGACAATGCAACTTACATCAAATTTCAAAAGAGAGACATTGATCAGCAAAATTTCAGCTTTTGAGATTTCAAGATTGAAGACAGAACCTAAAAGTGAAACAACCTCCAAAGAATCAATCCATGGTAAGAAATCTGCAAACACCTTTGGTAATTTTGATTATGATGATGAAGAGAAAACACTAGATGATTTCATTGCTATGATTGCTAAAAGAGAAAAGAAAGGAAAAGGAAAATATGAAGGTCAATTGCCATTCAAATGCTTTTCATGTAATAAGATTGGTCACTTTGCATCTAAGTGTCCTACAAGAGTTAAAAAGTTCAACAATAACTACAAGCCTAAGTATTCAAAGGAATGCTACTATACTAGAGATGGAGTATCAGATGAAGAATTAGGAGAAGAGGAGATTGGATTCATAGCTCTTGAAGATGAAAAGAATTCACAAGAGTTAGCACTGATTTCACAAGTAGACATTAGGATAGATTGGATCATTGACAGTGGTTGCTCACATCACATGACAGGTGACAAAGATAGATTTGTTCATTTGGATGGATACAAAGCATGGTCAGATTTGGAGATAATACTCCTAAACCTATCATTGGTAGAGGAGCCATCACCCTGGATGGAAAGAACAACACTAATGATGTTCTTTATGTTGATGGTTTGAAACATAACCTACTGAGTGTTGGGAAATTTCTTGACAAAGGCTATAGATTATATTTCAATGGAAACAAGTGTATCATTAACAACAAGGAACGATAAATAATTGCATCAGGATCAAATACTAAAGGTAATGTTTCCCAGCTTAATCCAGAAGCAAGTTGTTTTATTGCTAAAGTAGATGACAGTTAGCTATGGCACAAAAGACTATGTCATATCAATTTTTATAACATAGTAAAGATTATTAATGTTAAGGTAGTAAGAGACCTACCTAGCATAGCAAAGCCAATTGATACTAAATGCAGGGAATGTATAATGGGAAAGCATGTGAGGAATTCATTTAGGAGCAAGCATAATTCAGCAGAGAACAAGTTGGATCTGATTCATACAGACCTATGTGGACCAACTCAAACAAGATCATACTATGGTGAAAGGTATTTCATTTTGTTTGTAGATGATTATTCTAGAATGATGTGGGTTGTGTTCTTGAAAGATAAGTCAGAAGCATTTGAGAATTCAAAATATTCAAAGCTAAGGTTGAGAACGAATCCGGACTTAAGATAAAATGTCTAAGATCAGATAGAGGAGGAGAATTCACCTCTGATAGATTCTATGAGTAGTTTGAAGAACATGGCATAAAAAGATAGTTAAGTGCACCTAGAACACCTCAGCAGAAAGAAGAAATAGGATTATCCTTGACATAGCGCACACCATCATGATTGAAGGAAAAATTGCACATAGTTATTGGAGAGATGCAGTCAATACAATAGTCTATACAATTAATAGAGTACAATTAAGGCCTAGTGCTAACAAGACACCTTATGAGATATGGTTTGGTAATGTTCCCACAGTGAAATACTTCAGAATCTTTGGAAGCAAGTACTACATCAAGAGGGATGAAGCAGTAGGAAAGTTTGATGCAAGAAGTGATGAAGTTATTTTTCTTGGTTACTCAACTAGAAATAAATCTTATAGATGTTTTAACTTAAGATTGAAGAAGATCATTGAAAGTGCTCATGTTAAGATTGATGAGAAGTTTATGATTCAAGAAAGATATCATGATTACTCACCTATGATTGAAGATGAACCTAGACCCTCTACTAATGAGATAGTTATTGAAGAGATGTTTGATAGTATCAATATATTGTTCAATGACCCTAAAACAAGTGAAGAAGAAACTTAGAAGGAAGATGTGGCAGTATCACCTAAAGTTCCAAAGTTTACATCTAGAAACCATTCCAAGAATGACATCATTGGATATCAGAGTGGCAAAGTCTGAACAACATCTCAAGAAAATAATTCCGCTAGCAATGAGGTGGTATGTTTACTATCTCAGATTGAACCTTTAAGTGTTGAAGATGCATGTAATGATTCAGATTGGCATGATGCTATGAAAGAAGAACTAGATCAAATTATTAAGAATGACACTTGGGAACTAGTCCCAAGACCTAGTGATAAGAATGTGATTGGAAAAAAGTGGATATTCAGAAACAAGATGAATGAAGATGGTATAGTAGTAAGAAATAAAGAAAGGTTAGTATGTAAGGGATATGTGCAAAGAGAAGGCATTGATTATTCAGACACATTTTCACCTGTGAGCAGATTAGAAGCTATTAAGTTGTTTCTAGCTTATGCAACAGTCAAAAACTTCAAAGTCTATTAGATGGATGTCAAGTCAGCATTCTTGAATGGAGATTTGAAAGAAGAAGTATACATTGAGCAGCCAAAAGGATTCACCTTATCAGACAGACCTGATATGGTATGTAGATTGAAGAAGGCTCCCTATGGAATTAAGAAATCCCCTAGAGCATGGTATGAGACACTAGATGGATATCTAACAAAGATTGGATTCAAGAAAGGAGCAGCAGACTGCAATCTATTCATAAGAGAAACATCTGAAGGTTTACTACTTGTAGCTATATTTTTTGATGACATTATCTTTGGAGGCAATGACAAACATAGTGCTGAATTTTCTAAGGAGATGCAGAGTGAATTTGAGATGAACATGATTGGACCTATCAAATACTTTTTGGGATTGAATGTACAGCAGACAGAGAAAGGTAATTTCATTAATCATTCCAAGTATGTGAAAGAGATATTAAATAAATTCAAGATGGATGATTGCAAACCAGTAGGGACACCTATGATAATAGGATGCAAGATTACAAAAGAAGATGACTCACCAGTAGTAGATATAACATTGTACAAGTCTATGATTGGAAAACTCATTTATCTTACTCAAACTAGACCTGATATTTCCAATGCAGTTGGCATAGTTGGAAGATTTGTAGCAAAGCCTAAACAAAGTCACCTCATGGTAGTAAAAAGAATATTTAGATACTTTCAAGGCACTATAGACTATGGTCTATGGTATCCCAATTTGGAAAATGTTGAGCTTCATGTATATACTGATGTAGATTGGGCAAGATGTGTTGATGATAGAAAAAGTACATTAGGAGGAGCAGTCATTCTTGGTGACAAACTTGTCCCTTGGAAAAGCAAGATGCAAAATTGTATCTCTCAGTCAATAGCAGAAGTAGAGTATGTTGTAGCAGCCCTAAATTATTCCACAATTTTTTGGATCAATCAAATGATAAAGGATTTTGGAATTCAAATTGACTATCCTATTGTTATACATTGTGATAACACTAGCACTATCAATATGTCAAAGAACCCTCTAATGCACGCAAAGACAAAACACATTAAGATCAAGTATCACTTCCTAAGAGAAAAAGTAGCAGAAAAAGAAGTTAAGTTGGACTATGTGAGTACTAAAGATCAGCTAGCAGACATATTCACAAAGCCCTTACCAAAGGATACTTTTGATTATCTCAGGGAGAAGTTGGGAGTAATTCCCTTCCATGATTCTACCTAGAAGAAAGAAGAAAGAGCATTAGTCCTTAGGGACTGATGGATGGTTGACTACTCTACCTCAGGAGTAGTACCAGTGATTAAATTATTTGGCACCCTTTTTCATTGATGTCAAAGGGGAGTAATATATATTCATGAAAAACATAAGTAAAAGGAGTAATATACTAAGGGGGAGTTGCATTCAGTATGAAAAACAAAAGTAAAAGGAGAAATATACTAAGGGGCAGTTGTATTCAGTTATGGAAGTGATTCAGTTGAGGAAATGGACACTACTACATTTGGGGCCAAATTTTGATAGATGTTTCCGATGGGTAACTTTTTATTAAAAATTTGATGTTTTTTTTTTGTAATAGGCCCCGATGATGTCAGTATTCTGATTGGTGTTTAATTGACCATCAGAATTCCAACATATTCGGGGTATACATTAAAAAAAAAAGTGAAATGGCCTCATCATTTTTATTTCAATTGGATAGAGAAGGAGCGGGAGAAAAGGAGCGAAAGCTAAGCATGGGAGAAGGTATGTGATTTCTTCATCTTTCGAGCCTCTAGCATCATATTCGAATGCATTTCATTTTATTTGATCATGAATGCTCTCTGAAATGACCACATTCTACTGGTGTCATGCCCTAGCCAGTGCTTTATCTCTATTATTTGATGTTATTGGTGCTTGTGCTCAAGGATATCAATTCACTGTATTCAAATGTTTGGATTCACGTTTGTTGATATTACTGGCATATATCTTTAATGACGCCATTGTATATTGTTGTCACTAAAATGACCACATTCTACTAGTGTCATGCCCTAGCCTATGCTTTAACTCCATTATTTGATGTTATTGGTGCTTGTGCTCAAGGATATCTATTTTTTTGAAATGTTGACTATGGTTATCAAATGGACAGCCCATGAGCTTCTAGCTAGGTGCCATTTGTATTGATAGCTTAGGGCATCAAATGTATTATATCATTGATAGTTGAGACTTTGTTAAAAGGAAATAGGACAAAGGATGATTTTTATTTAGTTTCTCTATTTTGATCCCTGATTGGCTTACAACCCTAGAGAAGTACATGTAGATTTACGGATGCAATTGCAAGATACATAGCAGCCGATAATTCATAAGAAATCCATGCATCCAATTTAAATAGCAATTAATAAAAATAACTAGGGTCCTCTAATGGCCACATCATCCGGACCTTGACTATCCCCTCAACCAGTGACCCTTCAAAACTGGTTTATCATGCAATCAATGAGTGATCCTTCATTCTCCTGGTCTACCCTGCATCCAAACATATTGGAAATACACAATACAATGATAACAAGTCTTTCACAATCCCCCTTCCCCCAAGGAACACTATCAACCATCCCTTCCACATAGCATTTCACTATTTTATGAGTGGATTGTGTAGGAACAATTAACATTAAACAAGGATCAAACTCCTCAACACATCTTGGAAACCATTGAATTCAATAATAAATGAAACCTAACACCAACACTATTCCTTCCATAGTTGCAAGATACATAGCAGTCAATAATTCACAAGAAATCCATGCATCAAATTTTTATAAGGATATCCTACTAATCAATAGGAATTTTCTTGATATGACCAATGATTATGTATTTTGATGGTAGTGTGCTAGTTCAAAAGGATAATATAAGTCTAAAACAATTTTTTTTGATTTTCTCAAACTATAAATGTGGTTAAAGGGAAAATATTATGTGGAAAACCCACAAACCAAGCTAGCAAATGATTGTACATCAAATTATTCCTATATTCATTAAAGTATTGCTATTCTTCAGCTACCTAACCTTTGAGCTTCATCTAGAGGAATCTGTAGCTTTAAGATAGAGTTACTTCTGGGCCTTACAATAGGGTGGAATATGATCAAGATTTGTTTAGGCTGTATCTTTGTTAGTCCCATTGTTAGGTTCTTATGGTTCATGGTTTGAATCTATTATGGTTGTGTAAGGGATTTGTAGATGCTTTTTCTAACATGATTATTGGACACCATGATTGGAACAACTAGTTTTTGGCTATTGTACACATGAATCATAATTGTCAATGGTTCTTTGTGTTCAAGAATTCATTGATTAATCTTTGAGATTTATTGTCCCAGCTTTAAAAGAGTGATAAAAGATATAGTGAGTGCTATCTTTTCCAAGTGTTTTGTGGGTGCCATTATCTTCTAGGAGTAATTGCTGGAACCAAATTATGTTCTTTGCCTCTAGTAAATATTGCAGACACAATAATCTTCTTGGTGAAGGGTTGCTTCCATCCCCATGAGGCACTATTGCATGGTTTCCATTCCCTTGTAGTATAGTGAACCTAATTTAATACAAGTGTGCACTATTTTGGGATCCATAATTTATGGCCCCTACACTATGGTTGTTAGCCTAAGACAGGCCTACCTTTGCATATAATAAGAGGCCAACATGAAACAAACATCTAGAAGTTAGGGGGTTGTTCCCTGTCCATAATTTATTATTTAAGTGCTAAGTGATGATGGGTATATGTGTAATTCATACCTAGTGTGTCTCTTTCTTTCTCTCCACATTTCAAATTAGGAGTATATGCTATAAAATACTAATGAAATCAACTATTAGTCAAATCTAATCAAAATTGTAGTATAAAGATTAAAATAGATCTTGAAGAAATATGGGAACCATTTTTGACAGATATTGTACAAATGAAGAGAATACTCCCAAGAGGAAATGCTTCAATGTGGAACAATTGAAGGACAATATTTTAATTTTATATGTGCATCTTCAATGTTTTTGATATATTTCTGAGATAACAAAACCATAGAAAGAATAGCATATAGAAGAAAGTAAAGAATAATGATCATATTTTGAGATATTGTGGAAACTTAAAGGAAAGAATGCTTGGTGGGGTTATCATGCAATCAGTGAGTGATCCTTCATTCCCCCCTCTTCCAGTGACCCTTCAAAACTAGGTTATCATGCAATCAGTGAGTGATCCTTCATTCTCCTGGTCTGCCCTGCATCCAAACATATTGGAAATACACAATACAATGATAACAAGCCTTTCACAATCCCCCTTCCCTCAAGGAACACTATCAACATCCAGACCTTGATTGTCCCCTCAACCAGTGACCCTTCAAAACTAGGTTATCATGCAATCAGTGAGTGATCATTCATTCTCCTGGTCTACCCTACATCCAAACATATTAGAAATACATAATACAATGATAAAAAGTCTTTTACAATCCCTCTTCCCTCAATGAATTACTATCAACATCTGGACCTTGATTGTCCCCTCAACTAGTGACCCTTCAAAACTAGGTTATCATGCAATCAATGAGTGATCCTTTATTCTCCTGGTTTTCCCTACATCCAAACATATTGGAAATACACAATACAATGATAACAAGTCTTTCAAAATCCCCCTTCCCTCAAGGAACACTATCAACAAGTGATCCTTCTTCTTATCAGCCATATCCAATGTTTCATTGAAGTCATGGCCAAGAATGAAGGTCACCTTACCCATACCATTTATGGATTCTGAAATGTTGTTCCAAACTCCTAAAAACTTTTCTATTGCTTCTTGTTGCTTCTTTAAACACTTCTTCTACCACAATGTCCTCCTGCCCCATCTTCTTGATCTTCCTGGCCAAAGCGGATGAATCCGCACACAATAACCCAAAATGAATGGTTTTGTATCCTTTAATGAATCTCAGTCACTGGTAATGCATGGACAATCAAACCGATAGTCTCCAAAGCATTCAATAAGTGAATATGAATCTTTGAAAACTATCCTCTCAACTTCCCCAACCACTCCTAATCAGTTAGAGGGATATTTCTAGAATCTCCACTATTCCTATCCTTACCAACAATTCTTAAACATACTTTATCTGATATGATAATAACATACTAAATTGAACCAATGGCATGTTCTTCGTGTGGTAAAAGGAAGATTTGGCTATCAAATCTTTCTTCGTGCAAGCTGAGCGTGAGAGAAGGTATGTGATTTCTTCATCTTTGATTGGTATCTTTGACGGGCAACATCTTTCGAGCCTCTGGCATCATATTCGACCACAAATTTCAAATGCATTGCATTTTATTTGATCATGAATGCTCACTGAAATGGCTACATTCTATTGGTGTCATGCCCTAGCCTGTGCTTTATCTCTATTATTTGATGTTATTGGTGCTTGTGCTCAAGGATATTGATTCACTATTTTCAAATGTTTTGATTCACGTTTGTTGATATTACAATTTATCATATCAGATAAAGTATGTTTAAGAAGTTTTAGTGTCTAAACACTCAATTAATCCCTCTAATCGATTAGGAGTGGTTGGGGAAGTTGAGAGGAAAGTTTTCAAACATTCATATTCACTTATTGAATGCTTTGGAGACTACTGGTTTGACTGTCCATGCATTAATGTTTAGAAGAGATCAGTAAAGTATTTAAAGATATTCTTACATGTTTGGAGAGGTTTAAGAGGCAATTATCATGACTGTACCCTCACAAATAGTGGTATAGACTGGTTTTACTAAGTTTCCTTTCTCTGCCGCAGGGGTACAGTTAGAGGGTTCATTGAAAAAATGATCCTTTGAATGGTTACTATGAATATGAATGATTTGATATAGCATATTGCTCATTTTACTTGAAGTTTGGAATAGCTTATGCAAGGGTGAAAGTAGTTTTGATCATTTTGGTCATGACTGTTCCTCTACATAGTCAGAAAATATAACTATCTAATGATTATATGTAATGTTGAATGGATTAAATGCTTTATTCTTGGTAGAAGTGAATGGAAGGAATAGTGTTGGTGTTAGGTTTCATTTATTATTGAATTCAATGGTTTCCAAGATGTGTTGAAGAGTTTGCTCCTTGTTTAATATTAATTATTCCTACACAATCCACTCATACAATAGTGAAATGCTATGTGATTAAGAATTTCATACAACTGGTCCTTTGGCATGTATTAAATACAATCCAGTCACTTATTGAATGCTTTGAAGACTACTAGTTTGACTGTCCATGCGTTACCAGTGTCTGAGATTCATTAAAGGATACAAAACCCTTCATTTTGGGGTTATATTGTGTGGATTCAAATGTAGGTTTGATTTGGTTAACATTTAGAAGAGATCAATAAAGTATTTAAAGATAATCTTACATGTTTGGAGAGGTTTGAGAGGCACTTATCATGACTGTACCCTCACAAACAATGGCATAGACTAGTTTTACTAAGTTTCCTTTCTCTATTTTGAGGTTTCCTTTCTTTTTTGCAAGGGTAGAGTCAGAGGGTTCATTGAAAAAATGATCCTTTGAATGGTTACTATAAATATGAATGATTTGATATAGCATATTTCTCATTTTACTTGAAGTTTGGAATAGCTTGTGCTTGTGTTGGAATTCTTGGTAGAAGTGAATGGAAGGAATAGTGTTGGTGTTAGGTTTCATTTATTATTGAATTCAATGGTTTCCAAGATGTGTTGAGTTTTCTCCTTGTTTAATGTTAACTATTCCTACACAATCCACTTATACAACAATGAAATGCTATGTGATTGACAATTTCATACAACTGGTCCTTTGGCATGTATTAAACAAAATAGAATTTTTAGCATATTATTATCATTCTATTTCTTTGTTGTAAACATGCTCAAGATATGGCCAAAAGACCACAAGCCTCAGGATGTGTGCCAGATCCGTACGGCTATGGGCCCAAAAAAATTTGCCTCAAATTGCAAAGTTGTCCAAAATAGACAAATTTTATATGGATTCTAGGGTTTTTGGGTGCTCTAAACGCAATGGTGATGTCCATTTGAGCTCAAAATGACCAGAAACAAAGGTCCCCACTAAATCCACATAAAAATCTTCTTAAAAAAAATAGATCTGAAGAACATGACTAAACCCTCTCAAATAACGAACAAGGGCATGAAGATCTGAAGCTCTGATACCATGTTGGAGTTGATGAAAAGAAACCCACAACTCCCAAGAATCCCTGCATGCAAACACCTGTCATAGAAAGAGAGAAAAAATTATGGAGGCATGTAATCACAAATTTGAGAAAGAGAAGCCATGATTGAGAATAACAAATGAGAGAGAAAATATCAATACAATAATCTATTCTCCATTAATTGATCCAATAAGTGAATGAATAAAATACAAAGAGGGAATCCTTATAAAAGGATACCGAAACCCTAAAGGTGGAAAACCTAAAGAATAATAAGATGCCTAAATTTAACTTAAGTGTAGAGTATAATAGACTAATAATTAAATAAATTAATTATTAGCTATAATATGACAACTCTAACAACTTCTACCAAGAATAAAGCATTTAATCCATTCAAAATTACATATAATCATTAGACAGTTACATTTTATAACTATGTAGAGGAACAGTCACGACCAAAATGATCAAAACTACTTTCACCCTTGCACAAGCTATTCCAAACTTCAAGAAAAATGAGAAATATGCTATATCAAATCATTCATATTCATAGTAACCATTCAAAGGATCATTTTGTCAATGAACCCTCTGACTGTACCCTTGCGGCAAAGAAAGGAAACCTCAAAATAGAGAAAGGAAACTTAGTAAACCCAGTCTATGCCATTGTTTGTGAGGGTATAGTCATGATAAGTGCCTCTCAAACCTCTCCAAACATGTAAGATTATCTTTAAATACTTTATTGATCTCTTCTAAACATTAACCAAATCAAACCTACATTTGAATCCACACATAATAACCCCAAAATGAAGGGTTTTGTATCCTTTAATGAATCTCAATCACTGGTAATGCATGGACAGTCAAACTAGCAGTCTCCAAAGTATTCAATAAGTGACTGGATTGTATTTAATACATGCCAAAGGACCAGTTGTATGAAATTGTCAATCACATAGCATTTCACTATTGTATGAGTGGATTGTGCAGGAACAATTAACAATAAACAAAGAGAAAACTCCTCAACACATCTTGGAAACCATTGAATTCAATAATAAATAAAACCTAACACCAACACTATTCCTTCCATTCACTTCTAGCAAGAATAAAGTATTTAATCCATTCAACATTACATATAATCATTAGACATTTACATTTCCTAAATGTGTACTAGAGGAACAGTCGTGACCAAAATGATCCAAACATTTGAAAATAGTGAATCGATATCCTTGAGCACAAGCACCAATAACATCAAATAATGGAGATAAAGCATGGGCTAGGGCACAACACTAGTAGAATGCGGTCATTTTAGAGAGCATTCATGATCAAATAAAATGCAATGCATTTAAAATTTGTGGTCGAATATGATGCCAGATGCTCGAAAGATGAAGAAATCACATACGAAGAACATGCCATTGGTTCAGTTTTGTAAATTTGTTTTTTGTGTAATTAGTAATTGGCAGATTAAATGCAGATAACACCATTATCAGTTTAATTAGCATGTTATTATCATTTCAGATAAAGTATGTTTAAGAATTGTTGGGACCGATCCTTTTGCGTGTTTTAAACATAATAGAATTTTCAGCATATTATTATCAATCTATTTCTTTGTTCTGAACATGCCATTGGTTCAGTTTTGTAGATTTGTTTTTTGTGTTAAATGCATTTTTCATGAGGAGGCGTCTTGTTTTGAGGAGATTGATGAAGATTGTGCACCTCAAAAACCAATTCATAAGGTACCAATCATGTTTCCTATTTGCTTATATTTTTGGATTGGTAAATCTCCTTATAAGTTTCATGTCCTTTCTTTTGATTACTATGGATGGGATATATATCTTACATTTAACATTCAACTTCTTTACAATTTAGAACAAGTAGTGTGTTTTTTGAGGATTTTACCAAATCAAATTTTAACATAAACTGAAAACACCAAACTGATATCTTTCCCTTTCAAATTGACAAAATATTTGCATTTGACCAATGATTGCAAGCAACTAAATGATAAATCCAATACTTGTCTCTTTGTAAAATACCTGGAACATCAAAAAGATGGCTAAATGGCTGCCGCCATGATTTTTATCTACTGAATATGGGAAAAAAAATCACCAAAAAGAATCGAATAGAAAACATGATTGATCATTTCAAAGAGAATTCATGATCAAATAAAATGCAATGCCTTCTCTCACGCTTGATCAGCTTTCACCTACTTATTTTCTCCCACTCCTTTTCTCTACAATCGAAATAAAAATGATTTGGCCATTTCAAAATAGTGAATCGATATCCTTGAGCACAAGCACCAATAACATCAACTATTTTGATCTGTGGGTACCCTAATGTTGGCAAGAGTTCTTTTATTAATAAGATTACTCTACAAGCTTGAAGAAGCGGTATATTTTGGCAAATGAAGAGTGGAAAGACAATTATGTTCCTGAGATCATGGATGGACACAATGTTGTAGATAGAATGGGAAGAAATCTTTCTAGCCTAGTCTTGGATCCTTTGACAATTGGGGTAGGATCCAGACCCAGGTTAAAAAGATGTCTTCCTTTTTGTTGTGGAATATAGGCTTTGTTGCTGCAAAAACAACAAACTGTGATGTAGATATCACAACAGCTGAGAAACTTAAATGTAAGCATCATGGTCACAATTTTTTGGAGACAACATAATTGAGTGCTATTCCCAGACGATGCAAAACAACCACTACTTTGCATCATCTGGGAAAACCACTCAATTATGTTGTGTCTCCAAAAAATTGTGACCATCATGCCTACATTTATGTTTCTCAGCTGTTGTGTCCCAGGACCCCTTATGACCCTTTACGATCCCTAAGAATACATCTTAGAGGTCTTAAAATGTTGTAAAGGGTCATAAGAGGCTCCTAGGAGGGGCCAGGTGAGCTTCCACCTTCACATGGTTGGCCCTGTTAAGTAGAGAATGTTAAACTATTCTCGAAACAAAGAGAAGCTCAATACTTTAAGGTCTCAATCCACGAAGGTGCTAAAAAAATGATGGGAATCAATGATGGAGAGTTTTTAGATTATGAGAAGACATATATGGAGTGGAGGCTAGATTGAGTACCAGTGTAGAGATGATGATTTAGTAACCTACATCTATAAAACCTTCACAATTATCCCTTCTTTGAACTCCACTCATTCCTCTTCTCAAAAATGGTTATCTAGAAACTTTGGATACTGTTTCTCATCCATGCACAAAATGTGCTAGTGATCCTATAAAATTACTTTAGGCCTCCAGTATTGATGAGATGTACAAGTGTAAAATGTTTTTGCAAGTCTGGGATCAATTTGTGCAGTGTACATAAATGTAAGGTGGTGATTATTCTCAACGATCGACAGGTATAAGTCTTCCAGGCCTTACCCAGTAGCTAGGACTAAACATAACATAGCTCAAGAGACCATCATAGGTTGTCTCTTTCTTTAGTCTATATTATTAACAGAATGTTTTACCTTTCATTAGCTCATCAAATCTGGAGATTTGAAAGAATTTAATAGAATATTTTCATGGCAATGTATATTATTTAAGTTGACGTTGCATGAATTTATCTACTTCGTGCACTTGTAGACTATTAGGATGGCAATAAAGAAGCATATCCTCCCATGGCCATGCTTCCTTATTGCCATCCTCATAGTCTACAAGTGCTTGAAGTAGATAAATTCATGCAATGTCAACTTAAATAATATATGTTGTCATGAAAATATTCTATTAAATTCTTTCAAATCCCTGGATTTGATGAGCTAATGAAAGGTAAAACATTCTGTCAATAATATAGACTAAAGAAAGAGACAACCTATGATGGTCTCTTGAGCTATGTTATCTTTAATGTGCATATCTGTTGATTTTTTGACATTTTATAATTAATTTTGACGGTAGTGCTATACATCCGACATCATTTCCCCTTGAAATATAGGCCAACACATCACCTATCTAACAGATCAAATGTCAGAGAAAATACTTTACGACAATTATTGTGAGAGTAATGCTATATGTCCGACAGGGAAAACTATCGGAGATATGCTACACTACCATCGCTCTTCCGATAGTTAAAATGTCATAGATATGCAATTTTTGACAAATATTTCCAACACTAATGCTACCTCACCGACAAGTTTATCTGTCAGAAATTGGTTTTAGATCTGTCGCTATACCAACAGTTCTAATGTCGGAAAGGATATCTTTTCGACAGTTAGTTCCAATAGAGAGTGCGTATTTCCGATAGGTCTTTGTGTCAGAATTCTGATAGATGAACCATAGGAAATGCCATAACAAAGTTATTTTCATGTGCAAGTTTTTGATGTGATGGGGTGTCGGTAAACTGATGGATATCTCTTTCGTCACAATTTCCAATGCAAAAACTGTGATGGACACATGTGTCAAAATGCTAACAAATGACCATTGCAAATCTGACAAATGGCTGTCAAAATTTGACCTCAAATGTACTAGTGGGAGAATGTTGAAGAATATTGCAATAGATGGAGGATTCATCCTTGGGAAAGTTTTGAAGAGGAAATGGATAATGTTATAAAAGAAATGTTCATTTGGGTTGGTGGTGTTTTTCATTCCATATGTTTCCATCAATGCCAAAGGGGGAGATTGTTGGAGATTTACCAGCAAGCCAGTGCTGTCTATATGTTTATCATTGATGAAAACATATGGTAAGTAACATGCATTGAAGACTTATGTAGTAAGCTTTGAGTATATGTTTCATGGACATGTTATCAGCATGATATCATGGATGCAGAGGTTAACTATTAGTACAAACAGTTATATAGTAGCCTGTGTCAGCAATGTTCCTGATAGAGTTACAGATAGTGTACGGTGAATGATTTTCCATATAGTTATCATAGAGCCTTGCATGTTTTATATGTGATGGAGACATGTTAGTGATGTTACATTCATGGATGCAGAGTCTAATGATCAGTAGAAGGGAAGTTATGCAGTCGCTATTTAGCAGTAGTAGTTTCCTATGTTTATTCAAAAGAGCCAACAGATATTTTATTGGTTCTAGAGTTGTGCCTATCATTTCGGTATGTGCCCTTGGATTAGTGCTTGGAGAAGAGTTACTAATGTTAGGTTAAGATCGCATGATGTAATTCAGCTTGAGGAGAAAGATCCAGTTATTTTGATAGAGCCGACAGTGTAGCATGCGTCTACAATTATCATTATTAGACAGGTCCCAGAATGTGTTGCGTACTTAGTAGAGCTAACTAAATTATTATTGGAGTTTGTTATGACTTCTCTAATATGATTTCAAGGTGGTTCTAATAGGCTGACTTGATTATATCATTTACAGGAAAGATATTTATAGGAAGTCATTTGTAATTGCTATAGTGTGGTTCAGAGTTGATCCATCAGAAGAAGGTCTATGTGACCAAGTAAAATATTTTTTCTTTACATTGGAACTAATCCAGTAAATAGGTCAAAGTGCAGTTCACCAAGATCCAGCTATAGTGTGTATCTGTTATTCAGAAGGTTGTAGCCTTCACCCATTTGAGCATTGTGCTCTCAGACTGTGTGTCCTCACCCTTAACAGGGTTAATTGTAAAAGACTCCTAATAGGGTCCGACCCTTGACCAGGTCTACTATACTAAATACATTGTAAAGAAACTCCTAACAGGGTTAAGGATCTTCTAGCAAGGATCATAAAACACTAGTACAAAATATTAGTGGGTGTCAATTCCCACTGAGGTTTTTACCTATTTGGGTTTCCCCATAACCAAAATATTGGTGTTGTGTTCAAGTGTTCTTTCATTGTGTTTATGCTTTATGTTAAGTATACTTAATTGGATAAAGAATTGAAACTTGTAGATAACTGATTCACACCCCCCCCCCCCCCCCCGCCTCTCAGTTATCTCTTGGGACTATTCCTAACAATATGTCATGCACATACAAAACATGTATTCTACAACTATGTAAGAAAATGTTGTAGCTCAATAAGCTCAAATTTAATATGTTTAAACACTACAAAACATAATAGCATTACAAGTGTAGACTCTCCCTGGGGATTTGATCTTTTCAGTTCTCAGATTCCCTTTGTTCTCAGCAACAAATATGTCTCTCCCTTTCTCTATGTTCTCAATAACTAATTTTCCTTTTCATATTCACACTCTCTCCCTTTGAAAATAATGCCAAAGAAAATATACAAATAGCTCTGTAGCAGCCAAGTAACTCTTTGTTATTCAGTTCATATCATGTACCTTCAGTGTATAGATAAACAAATTTATGTTCTAGCTTCTACAATCTTTCACAACCATAGACAAAATCCAAAGTCTGAGCTATGTGCATCAACATGAATGATCTTCTTATAAGTACAAGTTGATGCAACCTCCAGATCACCTTAGTGATCGATAGATAGGGGACGGACCCCAAGTCTAGTCCTCAAATACTCAAATGTGTCCTTTGGTAATGGTTTAGTAAAGATATTAGCAAATTGTTCCTTAGATGTTACAAATTCTAGTTTCACCTACTTCTCTTGAACTTGTTCTCTCAAGTAGTGATACTTAATGGATATGTGCTTTGTCTTTGAATGCATCACAAGATTCTTAGAAATATTTATAGCACTAGTGTTGTCACAATATATAATCATCGAGTCAGTGATTACCTCATTCATTCCTTCCAACACTTGTCTAATCCAAGCTATATTTGAACAATTTTCAGCAACAACAACATACTCTACTTTAGCAGTGGACTGAGAAATGCATGCTTATTTCTTTCTAATCCAAGTCACAAGCCTTTCCCCTAAAAATAATGCTCCACCGGTTGTGCTCTTCTAGTCATCTATGTTTCCAGTCCAATCTGCATCGGTGTAAACTCTAAATTCAAATTTGCCTTCAAATGTATACCATAATCTATAGTCTTTTGTTTTCTTCAAGTATCTCAAGATTATTTTCACTACAACCATATGTGAATCTTTAGGATTGGCAGAAAATATAGCCACAATCCCCACTACATGTGCAATATCAAGTCTACTGTGTACAACATACATCAATTTACCAATCATAGATCGGTACAGAGTCTAATTTACTCCTCCGGATTCATCATCTTTTGTTAATTTATAGTCAGTTACCATCGGTATTCCCACTGGTTTAGCATCTTCCATGCCAAAAGTTTTCAATACTTCTTTAATGTATTTTGATTGAGTGATGAAAATCCCATCTTTTTGTTGTATAACCTACAAACCTAGAAATAATTTAATCTCTCCAAACATAGACATCTCAAATTCCTTTCTAATGTCACCAAAAAAAGATTTGCAAATTAGATCTTGTCCTCCAAAGATTATATCATCAACAAATATATCAGCAATCAAAATGTTATCATCATATCCTCCTTTCATGTACAAATTATTATTTTCACTAGTTCTTACAAAACCAATACTTATAAGATAAGCATGTAATCTTCCATATCATTCCCTCAGTGCTTGCTTCAATCCATACAAGGCTTTGTGCAATTCACATACCATGTCTTTCTGATTCTGATCAACAAACCCTTCCGGTTATTGTATGTAGACCTCCTCCTCAAGAATTCCATTTAGAAATGTTGATTTCACATCCATTTGATATACCTTAAATCCCTTACGTGCAGCATAAGAAAGTAATATATGAACTCCTTCCAGTCTAGCAACAGGTGCAAAGGTTTCACCATAATCAATACCTTCTTCTTGTGCATATCCTTTGCAAACAAGTCTTGCCTTATTCCTAGTAACTTCTCCATTCTCATTCAGCTTATTCCTGAAAATCCACTTAGTACCAATAACATTTTTATCCTTCGGTCTAGGCACTAAAGTCCATGTTTTATTCTTCTCAATTTTTTCAATTTCCTCATTCATAGCATTTATCCATTCCTCATTTTCAAGTGCATCCCTAACACTCTTAGGTTCAAACTCACAAACTAAGCATGTGTTTTGTCTTAACTTACTTTGGGTCATCATGCCAGCTTGCTTATCTCCAATTATTTGGTTCTCAAGATGATGTCTTCTAACAAATCTTGCTAGAACTTGATCACTCCTTTGTTTATCATTTTGTTCAGGTACATTTTCTTGCTCGGTAGATTCTTCCTGATTCTCAGTTTCCATTTGCTGATTCTTGGTAACATTTTCTTGATGCTCGGTAGACTTAGCCTATGGCTTCAGTAGATAGTCTGGATCTTCAACATAAGTAAACATACCATAATCTTCTGGGTCCTTCATGCTTTCTTCTTCATTCTTTTTAGCAAACTCATCAACTCTAAAATTAGTACTCTGTATCATCTTATTAGTAACCTTATTCAAACATTTGTAAGCTTTACTCTTAGTAGAATAACCTAAGAATAAACCTTCATCACCTTTAGAGTCAAATTTTCCATTCCTATCATCTTTCATAATATAACACTTGCTACCAATGATTATGAAATAACTTACACTCGGTGTGTATCCAAACCATAACTTGTAAGGTGTCTTGTTTGTGTCTTTCTTCAGTTGAACTCAGTTCAGGACATATATTGTTGTGCTAACTGCTTCTCTCCAGTACATCTGTGCAACATTTTTCTCAATCATCAATGTTCTAGCACAATCAACAATGGATCAGTTTCTCCTTTCAGTAATTCCATTCCGATGTGGTGTTCTAGGTGCAGAAACCTACCTTTTTATACCATGCTCATTATAGAAGTTAGTGAATTCATCATAAACAAAATCACCTTCTCTATTAGACCTTAAGCATTTCAATTCTTTTTTGGTTTCTTTTTCAACTTTAGTTTTATACCATTTAAACAATTTGAATACCTCATATTTTTCTTTCAAGAACATAACACTCATCAATCTAGTATAGTCATCAAAAAACAAAATAAAGTATCTATCACCATAGTAGCTTTGAGTTCTCATGGGACCACATAAGTCAGTGTGAACCAACTCCAAAATTCCTTTAGACGAGTATTCCTTACTTTTAAAACTAGATTTTGTCATCTTCCCTTTCTGACATTGATGGCACATAACATGATCAGGTTTGGTTAGACTAGGAAATCCTCTAACTTTTCTCTTTCTACTGATCTTAATCATGTTATCAAAATTTACATGACATAACCTCTTATGCCATAACCATGCATCTTCATTTTTCACCAATAAACAAGAAGTCTCAGCATTGTCAAGATAAAATAAATTACCTTTTGATTGTCCACATATTCCGACAAGATTTCCATTTTCATCATAAATTTTCACCTTCTTGCTCTCAAATGCAACTTGGTGACCTGAGTTATTCAGTTGTGCTACACTCAAAAAATTGTAATTAAGTCATTTTACCCAGTATACATTATCACATATAATTTTATCATTCAATAGAATAGATCCTTTTTCTTTCACCATGCAAGGTGTGTCATTTCCCATTTTCACTGAACCTCCATTATAATGCTCAAGATGATCAAACTTATCTTCATCACCAGTCATGTGATGTGTAAAACCATTATTAATGATCCAAGTATCATTCTTACTAACTTTACAAATGAGTGTTGTTTATACATACCTTTCCTCTTCTTTTGAATCATCTTTCATTTCAACAAATACTATCTCAATATCATCATCAGTGTCAGTGTCGGAGTCATCTTCTTCAGCAAGGTAACATGCCTTTTTCCCCTTATATTTGTGATCTTGGTTGTCTCTTTTGTAGTGTTGGTAGCCTCTATTGTTTCTTCTTTCATACTTCCATTACCAGATCGGTCTCTGTCTTTATCATCCTATTTCCTGTTAGGACATCTTGCAGCAATATGGCCAACTTCTTTACAATTAAAACAAGCTAAAGGTAACTTTCCCTTATATCTACCTTTACCTTTCTGCAGTCTCTGGACCATGAGTGCTTCAAGTTCATCAAGCTCATCATCAGTATTACTATCATTTTCATTCCTTATATTATGCTTACTACTATATTTACCAATCTTTAGAGAAGACATAAAAGAAGACTCAACACTCGGTACAACACTATTGTCAAAATTATTTAGCTCAAAAGTTGTTAACTTTCCAATCAGACTATCAAGAGTAAGAGTGATATTAGGTGTAGACCTCACTTCATGAATAGTGGATATTCTAATTGCATAGACAAGAAACAAGTTTCTCAGTATCTTACTTACCACTGTGTCCTTAGATATAATACCACTAGCTCCTCGGATAGCATTAACTACCTCTTTGATTTGGTTTGTGTACTGTGTAATATTATCTCCTTCCTTCATCTTCATGTCATCAAATCTGACTCTCAGGCTTTCAGCTCTGGCTCTCATCACATTCACATCACCACCATAAACTAGAGAAATTTTATCCCACATTTGCTTCATTATTGTGCAATCCTTGACATCCTCAAATTCAGCATCAAATAGAGCAGCAACAATCTTGATCATAGTAATATTGTGTTCATGACGGTCTCTCAATTGATCAAGAGTCAAAGGACCAACTGTCGATTGTAAGTATACATTGTCTAGTAAGTGTATAAAATATTCTCCAATTCCAGACATGTGAAGTCTCATCCGACTTTGCCATGTAGCAAAGTTATCTTTGTTCAGCTTCGACACTTCCCTCTTATACATCTTGTAATATTTCTACTCAAGTCCTTAAAACTTTCTTCCAAGCAACCAATATGCTCTGATACCAATTGTTAGAATAACTGAGAAGGGGGTGAATCAGTTATTGTTAGAAATAGGGAATACTGAGAGGGGGGGGCTGAATCAGTATTCTACAAACTTTATCTTTTGCCCAATTATGGATATAACAGATTATCTTTATACATGCATAACAAAAGAAACTAAACAATATGCATAACAATAAAGAACTCATAACACATGATATGTTCTCGAGGAAACCCTGGCCAAGGGAAAACCCCGGTGGGGATGGTACCCAAAAAGATCCACTAATAAAAAGTATCATGTTAAGGATGTTGACCCTGTTAGGAGTCTATTACATATGTATAGTGTATCAGTCCTGGTTAAGGGACTATAGGCCTTGTTAGAAGCCTCGACCCTGTTAGGAGTTGTAGATACAAAATCTAATTACAGGATGAGCCCATTGCCCAAACAAGTAATATACAATGTATACTGATTACAAAAATGGATTAAGGTACATAACCTTATACTGCTTGCATCAATGTCTTCTTCACTACTCTTACATTCACATCATATCATATCATCACCATATTATGCTTTTCATTCATATAATTACAATTACATATATACAATTTATTAAGGCTAATAACTTTACATGGTCATCTTCCATATATCTTTAACCAAGAGTAAACATCTAGGATGTCATCCATTTATATTGTTAAGTCATTATTTTCGTAAACAAAATAATCCCTTAACTCTTTACCAATTCTGTCTTAATATTCTATCCTATCGACTTCACACTGTCTTCGATAAAATTGCCATAACTAATTTCGTACATTCTGTACTAACTTTCACTCTAAGATGGGTCATCACTAGCCATCATAGCACCTATGTGCAAGTGCGCAAGCACTGAAATTGCTCCAGTCAACATCACAAACCAAAACTGTATCCTGGTACACTGTGAAAACACTGTCTCACACTTAGACAAATTTGCATTGCGATCTGCCATATTTTCTCTCTAACCTATGCACTCTTAATGTGGCTCATATGTTGCCATAATGACAACATCTATGTACTCACTTCAGCCAAATTGCCAACAATCTCCCCCTTTGTCATTGGTGGCAACATATGAGAAAATTGGCTAAGTGTACAAGTCAAAATCTCAAAATGTATAACAAAATTATGGCCATAGTATAGAATGTGTATACTATCCTTATAACTCCTCAAAATATACTTTCTGATACAAAACTTCATAAAATACTCCCCCTAAGAGTATCAATCCTCATATACATAACAATTTTCTGCTCTACTACAATCACTCCCCCTTTGACAACAATGACGAAATAAAGCAGGGAGGATTACAAAATTGTAACCCAAAAAAATATTATACCTCCATTTACTTATTGCAAAGCCAGTAGGCTTGAAACACAATCTACAAAATTTACTTTCATGGCTTTAAACTCTTTCTCCCATGACTTTCTGATAGAATCTGCCACATTCAGAAGTGTGCTTAATCCATAAGCTGCTATCTAACAAGCTTGATGGTTCTCAAAATTAAATTTATGATATGATGTCTTAGCAGTAAGACATTCTTCTAACTATTCCTCAATAATGCTCAACTTCATAGACATGTGCTCTCTCAGAAGTTCAAATCTTCTCAATTTCCTATTCTTTTCATCATGCAATGATCTTATTTCATCATAACACTTCCTAACTTTCTTCTCAACATCACTTACTTTTACATTGGGTCCAGAAAGAAGATTAGATTCATTCTGAATCTCAACTTCCTTCACCTTGATTTTCTACTCCTTTGCTGCTATCAAAATCTTAGGTTTTGTACATTGTATGTACAAAGCTTTTCCAATCTCCAAATGTTTCCTCAAGTTCTTGATACAAACATCAAGACTAATAATATCATTTCTGATATTCTGACTCATACTTAAATGCATTTCAGCTTCATAAGCTGCTTGAGCTCTTACTTTAGCAATGTCTGATAAGTTGGTAAACTCATCATCAAAAGTAATTAGTACCTTTTTGGCTCTCTCCAAAGGATCTGCTTCTGAAATATGTGTAGTTACAATACTTTGCAACTTCTCCATCAGTTCCTTTAGACTTCCTTCTAGATTCTTTACTTTCTTATTCTTTCCAATGATCTTATTCAAAGAACTTAACAGCTCTAGCTGATCATCATCATCAACTTCTTTACCTAAGTCTTCAAACAAAGTTCCAATTTCTTTCTTCTTTGCCTCAGGAGTGGGTGCATGAATTTCTGTCTCTTTAGGTTCATCACTCACCAATTCAGTCTGCACTACTTCTTCAATCCTATCCGGTTCATCAAGAGCCGAATTGTCAACAATGTTATCTAAATTCTTAAATACATTATCTTTAGTGTCCAAGGTCACCTTAGTACCTTCAATGTCCATTGTATCATCTTCAATATTAATAGCTAAAAGAGAGGGAATATCCTCCTGTTCAGCATCAACTGCATGTCTTGCTGCAACTGAAGTTTCTCCAAAAATTTTTGTCATTACTTTAATTATTGCTTGCTCTGTTTCTATTCTCACTTGCTCATACTGTCCTGCCATGATTTGAATGGCTCTTCTCTTAGTCCTCAAAAGAGTGTCAAGGGGCTTCAAAATCTACTTCAAATGATCATCATCTTTCACTTCACAAAGCTTTCTCACAATATTCTCTCTTATAGTTTTGTCTTCCTCAGATGCTCTCTATTTTCTATTAATAAGTTTAGTAAACAATTCATCAGGTATTTGACCTTGAATAGAGTCAAATTTATTATCTTCCAAAATCATAGGCTTCACAATAGCATTCTCCAAATTAAGTCTATCAATATAATCATAAAGATCATAATATTTATTCATTCTTGCAAAATCTCCATTCTCAATAATTTGCTCATTTAGCTTTTCAACTTTTGGTTTCCAAGCTTTCTTCTTAGTATCATCTTTAACTTCTACAATTTTTCTTAGTACTAGTTGAACTATAGTCTTCTATCTCTTTCCTGGTCCAGTAGAAATTTCTTTCTTTCTCTTGCTCGGTGTTACTTGTTCCTTTTCTGGTTCTTCTACTTTCACTTTAACTGGTGTAGGCTCTCTCTGTACTGCACTGGATAAAGGTGGTACACTCAAGACTTCTCCCTATCCAACATCTCTCAATGCTACTACTATCTATTTAGCTATCAAAAATTCTCTTTCTGTCATCCCTGTGTCTTTCAATATTCTCTTTATGGTACTGTCAACTCTTTTCTTAGACTGTTTCTCTTCAATTTTAGCTTTAACAAAATTAAGGTTGTCTTCATAAGTTCCAAACCTGCTGCATTGGGTGTCCAATTTACTTTTCAGTAATCTTCCAACATACTCTTCTATCTCAATCTCAGAAATCTCATAGCCAAGAGGTCTATGAATTCAACTCTGGGTTCTACTGCTTAAATGTAAGTAAAGTCAGTGTTAATCATGAAACAAATATCATTCTTATATGTCTCCACAAGTGACTGTGGAATCCTTGATCTACTAGATACCAAATTCTGAAATGTCTTCAAAACTAACACACCACTCTCATTAACTTGATCAATAACATGATTTCTATAAACTTTGTTTATTCTTTCCATCGTAGACTATCCATCATTCCAATTATTTCCAATTGTGTAAGGAAATCTTCTTAAAAGGTGGAAAAACATATATGTAATCAAAGATGAGAATCTAAATTGTGCATATTTAGACTTCTTAATCTTCTCCAAATTCTCAAACAATTGAATTCTCAAAATCTCACACATATCAATAGAAACTTTTTCTACACACATCAAATAGGCAATGTGAACCATGCCAGCTGCCATGTCATCTTCTTTGGAATTAGCACAAAACTTTGTAGTCAAAATCTTACATATATATCTTACATCATGTTGTCTAATCTTGCTGATAACAATACCTCTACCATTATAGGATGATCCAGTGTTGTCAATGACAATCTTCCTCATGTTTTTCTCATTTAAAGGGATAGCACCAAGTTTGGATAAACCAATGACTTCATGAATTAGGTCAACTGTGATGTCAATCACTCTATCTTCTAACCAAAATTTCCCATTGTGAATTCTACTTAAAATGATCTTTGTGCACTCTTCATTATCAAATTCATACTACAAACCATACATGACAATTTCATTATTTTTCAAATGTTCATAACCTTGCTTCAATGACATATCCTGGTTATATATATTTTGATACTCACTTGAAAAATCACTGTCATTTACTATTTCCAGTTTACATCCAAGATAACTCTTTACATTTTCCAAATGCAAAACTCCGTCTGGTACGGATGATAAAGCAAACTCAGGGTCTACTTCTAAAGCTTCTACTGGTTCTTTCTTCAATTTAGGTCTATTCTTGTCTCTAATGTTGTGAATCAAAGATGTATCCATGTTTCCTTCCAATTCTTTATACTATTTCAAAGATTTGTCAAGATAAATACCTCAAATTCATGATTCTAGGGTTTGCGAAGATTTGGTGCTTAAATCCTTCACAAAATCTCTGCAAAACACTTCCAATCTCTGCTTTTGATCTCCTTGATACTTTAATTCACTTTGACAATCAAATAACATCGATCATAACCTTTTATGACTTCAATCATACTTAATTTTGACATCGCTTTCAATTCTTTTGCCACTTCTTTTCAAAAGTTATTCCTATTAACCTGCAAAACTCAAAACTTATTGTGATCTCGCTAAACACAATATTTTCTTTTGTGCTCTTAACCATAGCATTAGTACATCATAAACTATCTTCTATTAACTGTGCAAGACTTAGTTCATCATAAATATACTTCTACACTAACTCTAAGTTCCTAATCTATTGTAATTTACATAAATTAAGTGCTTAAAGATAGGTCAGGTAAGGATTCATTCTTACCACTAAATACTTCACCTATCTAATTACCTTCCATGTTGATTATGCCTTCTTGATCTATTCCTTTAACATACTTCACTTCATCTATATTGCTATAGCAATCTTTCTGTCTGTTACTTGTATCTTCATTCCTTCTTGCATTGTTTCTAGGGTTAGGGTTTCGATGATAAGTTCCATTGTTCATTCTATAAAACCTTGTTGTATGTCCAATCCTATTGCATATCTGACAAACAATTCCATTGTTCCCATATCTCTGTCCTTGCTGATTTATCTGTGACCTGCAATTTCTAGCAATGTGTCCAACTTTGTTGCATCTATAACACACTACTTCATTTCTTATGTTCGTGTCTTAAGTAGGTCTCTTATCTGCATTGTTAGTATTCCTAAACATTATATTACCATAATTATTCTCAATAACTTTAGGTCTTCTACATTCAATAACTCTATGTCCAAAACCATGACAATTATAACAATAACCATTAAGAGGTTTAAACTATTTACCTGTGCAATCTCTTTTCATATGACCAATAGTATTACAAGCAAAACATCTACCTTTGAATTCTCTTTGCATATCTTTGGGTGATTCCTCTTGCTTTGATGATTCTCCTTCTTCTTTAGGTGCATCTTCAGATTTGTTGATCTCATCAAGCTTCTTCTCATCTATGCTTTCAGATGTCTTCAGATCTGGTTTCTTGCTTTCATCATTTGTTCTGAATATATTAAATCCAAGTCCAGTCTTATCATAGGATGGTTTCCCAAAAGAAACTTGTTCATCGATCTTCTCACTATTTCAATATAGCCTTTCAAGTTGTTGTTTGGATTGAGTCAGTTCACCTTTCACAATCTTATTGTACTTCTCAAGTTCTGCATACTGCACATTTACTTTCTTAAATTCGGATGTCACTTTTTCAAGTTTAGATTTCAGTTCTTCATTTTCAGTCTTTAGACTTTCATTCTTAGATTTCAGATTTACTTCATTTTTTCTATATCCATCTTTCAAACTAAGCTTCAAATTCACTATCTTCAATTCATGCTTAAGGATCTCATTTTCTTTTTCCAAGTTGCTATCACAATCTTCAATAATAATTTCGGATTCCTTTTCAGATCTCAGATCTTCTAGTTTGTTCTTCAATTTCTCAATAAGGTCTTTTGCATCATCATACTTTCTTTTCAAAGTATCTTTTTCAATAGTAAGCAAATCAATCTGTTCAAGATCTTCTTCAAGATTTTTCTGTAGTTGATCCATATCCATAGAGATCTTATTCAAGCTGCTAGGCTTTCCTTGAATGATTCTTTTCCGAGTAACTAAGCTCTGATACCAATTGTTAGAAATAGGGAATACTAAGAGGGGGGGTGAATCAGTATTCTACAAACTTTATCTTTTTCCCAATTATGGATATAAAAAATTATCTTTATACATGCATAACAAAAGAAACTAAACAATATGCATAACAATAAAGAACTCATAACACATGATATGTTCTCGAGGAAACCCTGGCCAAGGGAAAACCCTGGTGGGGATGGTACCCACAAAGATCCACTAATCAAAAGTATCCTATTAAGGATGTTGACCTTGTTAGGAGTCTATTACATATGTATAGTGTATCAGTCCCGGTTAAGGGACTATAGGCCTTGTTAGAAGCCTCAACCCTGTTAGGAGTTGTAAATACAAAATCTGATTATAGGATGAGCCCACTGCCCAAACAAGTAATATACAATGTATGCTGATTAAAAAAATGGATTAAGGTACATAACCTTATACTCCTTGCATCAATGTCTTCTTCCCTGCTCTTACATTCACATCATATCATATCATCAGCATATTACGCTTTTCATTCATACAATTACAATTACATATATACAAGTTATTAAGGCTAATAACTTTACATGGTCAGCTTCCATATATCTTTAACCAAGAGTAAAAATCTAGGATGTCATCCCTTTATATTGTTAAGTCATTATTTTGGTAAACAAAATAATCCCTTAACTCTTTACCAATTTTGTCTTAATATTCTGTCTTATCGGCTTCACACTATCTTCGGTAAAACTACCATAACTAATTCTGTACATTCCGTACTAACTTGTGCTCTAAGATGGGTCATCAGTAGCCATCATAGCATCTATGTTCAAGTGTGCAAGCACTGAACTTGCTCCAGTCAATGTCGCAAACCAAAACTGTATCCTGGTACACTGTGAAAACACTGTCTCACACTTAGACAAATTTGCATTGCGATCTACCATATTTTCTCTCTGACCTGTGCACTCTTAATGTGGATCATATGTTTCCATAATGACAAAACCTATGTACTCACTTCAGCCAAATTGCCAACAGTTATATTAGTTATCCTACAGTCCCAAATACAAAGATGTACCTTATAAAATAATTCCAACAAATTATGTAGCTCGATAACATAAAATATCAATCTGTCTATCCACTTTACCAATTACCAGTAATTATCCAAATGTGATTACCAACTAAATCAACTATGCAGTATGTAAAGTATGATAGCAAAACAATCATCACAAATAACAAATAACACAATGATTTAACATGGAAACCCTGTTAAGGGAAAAACACCTGGGACTGGTAACCCAAAATAATTCACTCTTCTGAAGTGAGCTCGGTGAAGATTCAACCCTATTAAAGGTTACAATACACACTATTAGGTGTGACCTAGTTGGAGGATTTATCACTAACAGTTAACTTTTGACCAGCATTCACTATGGGGTCAACAAGATAACAATGTACATTCATTGAATGACATAGGGTAGAATATAAGATGGTTAAGTCCACTTGGTTAAGAGATTTTATGAATCAATGGTTAAATTGATACAGTAATGATCTAATTCAAATACAACTCAAATGTAGATATTAAGATCTATGTTAAGCCCATAAAAATCATCTAATCATTAATCAATTCACTTCCTCAATATTCTTCAACTTACTTTTACTCGGTAAATGGTTCTCTGACGCTCAATAAACTCTATAGTCTCAATTCTTTCACTAACCGGTCTGATCAGGCATGCATGAATAAGTTCTTCACATGAATTCTTTGTAGTCTTCTTCTTCCAGAATGTTTCAATAATAAACTCATATCTCTTATAGAGAAAAGTAAACCATTTTCATATCGGCCATTAGATTTTGTCACTTAATCTCCTTTGTCCATTTTGCCTCTTAAACCTTCCCCGACAGATGTGTCCATATCACATTTCAATCACATCCTTAGATCTTCTCTAAATTTTGTCAGACATGGATCTCATAACAAACTTCATCCTTAATCTTGAAATCATACCAATATCAAGCTCATCAATTTTAGTCAATTGTTCTTAGCATTTAATTTTTTCATCCATACTCGATTGATATAGAAATGCATCAGCGATAACTAGTTGAACTAGCTCGGTTAATACTGTCAATCGGTATGCACAGCACTAGCTCAGTGTATATAGAGATTTTCAATTACCGACCACATTAACATGTTCAATTTCAAATCTCTTCTTCAAAAATAGATTAATGTAACATGCTCAAGTCAACAATATAAAGCCATAGACTCATCAATAAGTTACGCAATGTTTTTCTTATCCTTATCTGTCATATCCATCTTTTCCTCATGTAGATATATCAGTTCTTCATCTTTTCTTCCTTCAACAGATGTTCAAATGTTTGTAACTAACATGATAAGTACTGTCAAGACTAGTTGACATAAATGACAACATATTGATTGATTTAATCATCTTACATATCATTTTAGTACTCGGTGATTTCTAATCACTATTTCTTTAGTTCATTCAAATATTCAATCAACTGTAGTTCATCAATCTACATCAGCTAGACTAAGTATGGTAGGGAAATATTGAAATTTTTTGGATTAGAAGATTCTAAATTGGTAGGGACACCAATGGTAACCAATTGTAATCTAACCAAGGAAGATGATTCTAAAGAGGTGAGTGCAACTTTTTATAGATCCATGATCGGTAAGTTTCATTATCTTGTTCATAGTAGACCTAATATAACACATGCAATTGGGATTGTTGGAAGATTTTACTCTAATCAAATTGAATCCCATATGGTGGTTGTGAAGATAATCTTTATATACTTGAAAGGGACTAAAGATTATGGTCTTTGGTATGATCACAAAGGAGATTTTTCTTTGACTATGTTCACTAATGTATACTAGATCAGTAATATGGGTGATATGAAGAGCACAAGTGGTGGAGCTTTCTTTCTTGGAAAGAGACTTGTGTCATGAACAAGAGAAGTAGAATTGTATTTGTCAGTCTACTGCAGAGGCAGAATATGTTGATGTTGCCATTAATTGCACTCAAGTTGCTTGGATGAAGCAATTATTGGAAGGAATTAGGGAAGAGTTAATTGAACTTGTGATTATCTATTGTGAGAACACTAGTGCTATTAAGATATCCAAGAACCCTGTGATGCACTGTAAGACCAATCATAGTGCAATTTTGTACCATTTTCTTAGAGAGAAAGTTCAGGAGAAAGAAGTATAGTTGGAGTATGTGCCAACTAATGAGCAAGTTGCAGACATTTTTACTAAGCCACTACCTAAGGATACATTTGAGTATCTAAGAGGAAAGTTGGGGTTCATTCTCCTACTTGAGAAGAATTAAAGTGATGTTGTTGCATCATTCCAAGGTTTTGTATTGAAAACCATTGTTGGATTGATGTAATAAGGAGATACTCCTAAGGGGGAGCAGTTAGTGATGCAAATATTGGAGGAGATGCATTACTCTATGGTATTATATCTTTGGAATTGTAGTAAAAGGGGGAAAGATGTACAAATGAGTGGTTAAGAAGATGACAGAGAAGTGGACAATCAGATGTAATAGATGATAGTCGATTCAAAGTTGAAGAGTGTAAGAACACAAGAAGAGTAGGTTATCTAATTGAGAAGAGTTTATGATTGTAAGGGTTTCCATAAATGCCAAAGGGGGAGATTAGTGGCATAATTAATGATGTGATGGTAAGTGATGAGATGATATAGATTTGGTGATTTAGATGATCAATTATTGTTTTATCATTGATGTCACGTATTGACCTAGTGTTCTTAGTGTGTTACCAATTAATTGAGAAGAATGAACAAGTATGTTTCATGTGGTTTTACTAGTTGTGATTCTTAAGGGAGACTTGGGGATGTCTCTAGATGATAATTGTATAACTACAACTATTGAGTGTGTGATTGATGTAAGCTATGAATGATTGAAGTGTGATAGGATAACTACTAAAAAATTCTTTGAATGGAAAGGAGTGATTTGATTGTTTTATCAAATCTATGGTCAGTTAGGTGACGTGATCATATAATTTTGTTTTAATTTGAGGCTATGTTGAGTTCATGGTTGTGACCGCAACTAATTTTTTTTATTGGTAAGCATATGTAGAGGATACAAAAGTTGTTTTAGTGACTAGTGATAGTGTTTTTGTGTTACCAATGGTAGATCTTTTGTTGGTGACTAGTGATCATGTTGTGATGAATGATTTGTATTCTAGTTGTCATGTTCATGTGTCTTATTTCATGTATGGTGATGAGTTGTCATTACATTGATCAAGGCAGATAATTTTACCAAGATGAAGGTTAAGTTGGTCAAAATGTGTTTGACTATTCTTGATAAATTAATTTTTCAGATCTATCATATGGCCAATATGTTAGGTAAAGATGGTTGTTACATTGGAATATATGTTTTGGTGTGATCTCTCTAGGCATGAAGATTGGAAAAGTGATTTCAATGTGTTGGGTGAGGTGTTAAGTCGGTGGAATGTTTTAGGGCTTAAGCAATGATATTTGTATCATGAAATCAAATATTTGTGTGTATAGATCATGATTGTGGAGGTGTGATCAAACTAGAGTATTCTAGAGTTATCTGAGGATAGAGTGTATGTATTTCAAAGGATATAATCAAGAAAAGGTGTTTCTATTTACCAAATCAATCTACTTATTGTATCCTAACCGTTACAACAAGAAAAATTCCTTAATCGAGTGGATCCTAACAAATCTTTTACGTAAATTATTTAATAGGGTGACACTTTAGCTAGTGTTTGAAGTCCTCTGACAAGGCTACTCCTTATAGGGAAAAGCTCCTAACAGGGCTAGAGGTAAATCCCATAACTGGGTGGCACCTAACAGTGTCTTTATAAAACTCCTAACAAGGTTAAGCTTCTAACAAAGCATACTTCAAAAGAGTAAAAAATTTGTGAGTCTTATCTCACACGTTCTTTTTACCCTTTTGGGTTTCCATAGAAAAAATTATGTGTTATGTGTTGCATTATTTATGTTGGTTGATGTTTATTTGATTTAAGTTTCATTTGATTATCAATTGGTAAACTTGTGAATGTTATCTTTAAAGTTAAAGAAGTTGAAAAGTATCAAATATCTAGATTACTAATTCACCCCCCCCTCCCCCCCCCCCCCGTCAATAATCCTTGACCCTCAGGACTAACAATGATTGTATGTGGGAAAGGTTATATTGATATTGAGGATGGTTCATTCAATAATTTATTATGTGTTCCATCTTTTTCCTCTAACCTTCTCTCTATCTATCATTTTACTCATAGTGGGATAGGGAAGATAGTTGATTTCACATGAGATTCAATGCACATCAAAGATAGTGAGATAGGAAATATTGTTGCAAAAGGGAAATTTGATCATTCTTCCTAATTTTACTCTTTCTCTCATTTTGGTCCACCATCTCCACTATTTAAGAATCACTCTTTCTTCACGAGAGCCTATTAACATGAAGTCAAGTCACTTGAACTTATGTTTTTTTCCTAAGGCTGGTGTTCTAACTTCTACACCTCCATCTCCTATTGAGTTTTCATATAATTAGCAATACTTCTCTTCAACTTTACCTAACATTGTAGCTCCATGCATTGAGCCACCTAGTGTAATTGTTGAGGACATATCAAAGGACATTCATCTCCTCTCAAATGATAGAATCAACACATATATTATCACATCTTGATTGGAGATTCCATTACAGGATTCTCATGCATTCTCCTTTGAGCATCATCTAAGCCTTCCAGTTTCAACTCACATTGAAGGGTAATACGTCACCAAGAAACCCAAAAGAATTTAACCTAAAATGTGATACTAATTTAAAGGGAAATGATTTTTTTCTTTAGAGGTTACAATCAATAATGAACAACAATGCGGAAGAAATATAACATAAGACAATACATACTTATAAATATAACTCAATCACTGATTACAAATCCCAAGGGTTCTATGATGTATAATTACATATACATTATTAATCCTCTAATTACAATAAATAATATATAATCTCCACTCAATGGAAATGAATAACAAGTACATCAGCATATAAAGGAAACATAAATATATCCAATACCATAAGGTATACACAATCAAACAACATCCACTATAGAAGTCACATGGTATGCAATAAAAAATCAAGTACAAAGTATGTATACAATAAAATAATAGAGAAAAACTCCTAGGATGAAATAAGAAGGTACAAATTCTATAAGGATCATCCAACACTAGAACAAGGATGTCAGAATCTCAAATGGTAAAAGAATCACTACCACCCAACCTCATGGAACCAAAGGTCCATTCCCACCATGTTGAAGAGATAACATCAGACCCCACTCAGATATCATAAACCAAAATCAACATAAGGTAAAACTTAGTAAGGGATCATGGAATCTCTCTATCTCAAGAGGTACAAATCAAAATTCAAAGGTAAACATATGAATCCTAGAGGAAACCAACACATTTAGGAAACCAAAGATACATAAAGGGAAGTGTCATCATGAGTCAACTAGAGTTACCTTGGAAGTCTCTCTAGACCCTACCCCCTAGTGACTCTATGCAGTATCAGTAACCTCTCATATAGACAAGGCTACCAACTATGCCTCATCCAATCAACGTAGGTGGCTATCATCTTCTCATAAACCATCCTAGCATCTACTAGTGCTCAATGCATGGGTGAGGAACATAGACATATTATTAATTCATTTTAATCTCTTAATGTATTTCAATTATCACTTTATTAATTCACTTTCAATAATTTATATTGGTAGCCACTTGCAAGCCTCAATGCCTATTGCAATCTGCTCCCCACCTATACACTTAGTTAACCTACCTAGGCTCATAAGACAAATAACATCAAAATGATAATAATAAATCTCAAATCAGTATTATAGTACAATAGGATCACATTGGTTTTCACATAACCATAACATCAAATACACACCCTCAAGGTGTTCATAAAAATATGAGCTTCAACAAAATAGGGTTGATAGTAAAGATCAAGACCATATTTCCCCATGTGAAATATGCAACAAAACATAACTATACAATACAACCTTGAGACTACATGATAAAAAAATAGAATCTCAAGGTGATCACATATCACATAAAAGATGAATTCAAAATCAAGATCAAAATAACGATCAAACTGAGCAACTCAAGCAATACAAAAATACCCTAAAGCTTCTAGTATAACATCCTTTACCTATGGTCTTGTGTACAAGGAAATGTACCTTCATAGAATTAGTATTGAGAAATAAATGAAATAGAAACTAAATAAACCACAATATAGCAACTATTTAGCAAATGGAAGATCAATTGAGCATCCTATGGCTCTTTATCTAAGAGTGTTAATAGAAGCTCTCAGCAAGCTACCATTAATGACAGCCCTAGAATGAGAAATGATAAAGATTAAGCTAAAGCTAACAAATAGTTCAAATTGAATGCTAATTTGCTCTTAAAATACCTTTCTAGCTATAAAATGCAAGAGGTTCTATGCAATTCTCAGATTTGTGGTTATGAATTATGATTGATTTTGGTCTTCCTTTTATAGATTTGTGCAATGGTAGGGGGTGTAGTGTAGTTGATCATGATTAAGCCTTGGTTGAGTCTTTGGTTCCACCCTTTTTAGATGATGCAAAGTTTGTGTCCTCAAAGCTTGGGAAAAGTAGAAAAGATCAATGGACAAGATTCTCTTTCACTTTGAGTGATTGAGATTGAATTTGGCTTGATCCATGTGAATGCCTTTCCTCAAATCCTATTAGTTGATTGAATTTTCTCTCTTTTGGGTTGTTGAGAGATATTAGGATTTATTAATTGATTTTAAATTCATTTGTTTAGCCATGGACCCCTTCAATGGGTTGAATTTGATTTTATTCAAAACTATACAATTAATAGAATTAATTGCACTTTGATTTGATTTAACTTGATTAAAATGCTCTCAATTTTGATTTATCTTGAATTAAGACTTGATTTTAATTTTGATTGGCTAATTGTTTGATTTGATTCAATTCAATTGCTTTGATCTTGTCCTTGATTTGATTTGATTTTCCTTGATTTTCTTTGATTTATCATTAAATTGTCTTTGTCCATTTTTCAGTGATTACAAATGCCCCTCTTTGAGTTGACGTGTGAAGCATGTAGATTCAAAGAATACTCTGATTTTGCTGATGAAAGGTCCTGATTCTGTCGATGGTCGATCTTTGAAGTGTGTTTGATGTCTTTCGATGGTCAATCCTTGATATCTGATATGAGATGTAGATTCTGATGCTAGGATTGATTGATTTCTCTGATGGTTGATCGGATGTTAGATTACTGATGTGATACCTGATTTGATGTGGTTCGATGTTTGATGCCCCTTTCAATTGATTTAGCAAAAAAATTCCTAATAAAATTTTATGCTCTAATTTTCTTATGATGATGATGATGATATGATTGCATGCCCCCTCGGCAAATGAATCAAAATGATTTTGGATGATTTGGTTGAGAATGGGAAATTTCAATTTATTTCCCGATATAGAAATTTGTAAATGCCCCGATCATGAGAGAATTTGATGAGAAAAGATTTGATTGATAAGATGTTGATGCTCCAGATAAGTTGATGGTGGTTTTGGTATCATTTGATGTCAGTCAGAGTCACTTGGTTGATGTTGATGTCAATCTAATAGGATAAGTTGATAAGATCTAGAGAGACAAAACACTGATTTTCCTTCCTCAAGATCTAGAGTTAAGAGATTTGATGTGCTCAAGATGAGAAAATGGATGATAGGATAACTTGATTGATGTTAGATGATCACTTGGATTATTTGAGTGATTGATATTTGATACATGATATGATTAGATGTTTTTGTGATATGGAGTTGATTGGATGTTCTCATGATGTAAAATTAAGGATTGATAGAAGGGTCTTCTATTGGTGTAGGTGCAGGTATAGATTTAGGTGATGGATAGAGTTAGGTTGCCCCTAGTTAATCAGAATGATTAATTATTGATGATTTCCTTAATGGAGCATGAATCATTTGATGGATCAGACATTTCCTTTTTGATGGTGTATCTTTCTGATATTGATGTACCTTTGATGATTGGATTGAGAAGGATTTTTTATGATGGATATTTCAGACATTGATGATGTTAGTAAAGACTGTGATTATATATTGATGGACATTTGATGATGTAGATCTCAAGAAATTTGATGATGTACCATTGATGATATCATTGATCTTTTGATGTATCTTGATTTGGTCTTTTGATGGTGATAACTCTACCCCCTTCTTATTTTTTTCTTACATATATTGAGAAAAAGGATCAACTCATGCAAATTAATATGCAATTAATCTATATGGATGCAACTAACTGTCACTATTCAAAATTGGATGCTTATTTTCATCATCAAGCTTTTGGAACATAAAATTGGTACAACCCTCACTGGTTTAACCATGATGATATGTATACCTCTTTCCTCAGATTTTAATAATTGCAAGTAAAAAGACAAAGAATTGATCCCTTTCACATACAAATGTCCTCGATGATTCTTTGATGATCATGTCATTAGATGGATTCCCATACTGTTATGAATCAACCTGACAAGCACTCAAGAAAAAATTAAGAAAATAGCATGTCTTCATCATTGCTCATCTAGTCCAAGGCTTCATCGATTTGCTAAAAAGACATGGTTCCAAAAATCTAGTAACACTTTGAACATTTTTGCTTTTGTTTGTAGATCCATATTTCAAAAACCTCATCCACTTTGATCCTTAGTTATGTTTAAGCCTTTTTAGATTTTGATCTGATTTGATTAAGCTTTTTAGATTTTGATTTGATTTGTCAAATGTTGTTGTTTAGATCAAGTATTTCTATGTTTGAAATGTAATATTAATTAATAAGTTCAAGTGTAGCAATTTTTTAATTTTGATGCAATGATTTTGAGCCAACTTGTGTATATTTTGATAAGCTCATTGAACTTGGATTGGTGTCCCTGGTTTGATTTATCAAAGATCATGCTTTGTTGGGCAATGCAACTTTTGAGTGTTTACTTAAGATTTGCAATTTTTAGATTTTTAGATTTTTTTGGCTTTTTAAAAGATTTTTGATGTTTTTGGATTTTTAGAAAAAAAAAAAATTGATGTTTTTTGTTTTTTTAAAGATTTTTTATGTTTTTGGATTTTTTTAGAGATTTTTTATGTTTTTGGATTTTTTAGAGATTTTTTATGTTTTTGGATTTTTTTTAGAGATTTTTTATGTTTTTGGATTTTTAGAGATTTTTTATGTTTTCAGATTTTTAGAGATCACTAGTTCTCAAACAAGATCACATTGATTTGTCCCCAATGTCTAGCAAGGTATACGACATGAAAGATGGATTTGCAAACTGATGGATGCTAAATGAATAGGCAATGATGGATGAAGCAAGTGTGCTACCCATAGGACCATCTCCTCAAGATTATCCAAGCTAGGGAAAAATAATATCTCAATATAGGCCAATGATGTGGTGTTGGATAGCATATGAAATAATGACCTAGTGTCATGAAAATGGTTCAAAGGAATGGACATATCAAGAGACTTTTTCAAACATTATTTTCCATTTCTTTTATTTTTCAATTGAATCAAGATCAAAGGATCAATGTGGGTAGGATCACACAATCATGATAAAGGGGTGGTGAAGGCTATGAGAGAATGGTTTGGGATTATGAGAAGGATTCTCAGAAATAATGAAGGTGGCTTTAGGATAAGAAAGATCATGATAAGGTAGTGTGAACGTAACAAGTGAATAAGCTGATGGATAGGATAACTCATGTCAAGATACTTAATGCTCATGGATATGTTCAACCTTGTTAAGATCAAAGGTGAAAGATGTAATACGGATGCAAGTGAGATCAATGGTATAAAGATGGAGGATATGATGGATGAAACTTGTCCCCAAGTGTAGAGTGCAAGAGAGAGGAATTACACATGACGCCTATTTGCCAGGTTTTCATCATGGTACTTGTCCAAGATGCCACAAGAAGTGGTTGTCACCATAGGATGGATTTCTTTTCTTTTTCCTTTTTTCTTTTTTTTTCTTTTTCTTTTATTTTTTATTTTTATTTTTTTTGGATGGACTCAAGCCTCATGCTCTTTGGATACTCCTTGAAAAGGTATGATGTGATGAGCCAAGGCTTCTGAAAGGTATGCTAAAAGATGTTGATATGGTGATGGAAAGGTGATATGGTGGATAAGGTAAAGGGTGGCTAAAGATTTATACAATGGATTGGATAATGGAAATGGAAGAATAATGAATGAGAGGATAATAATTCTTTCCATATGTGGGCGTGAAAAATGGAATGGAAGGATAATGAATAGGAGGATAAGAAGTATTATCAAGATCAAAATCGATACACACCTTGAAGGGTAGTGGAATAATGGAGGAAAAATGGGTGAAATAGCTTGGGATTTTGATGTAAGAGAGGATACGGATCTTGGGACACAAGGACTCAAAATGGATGGATAAGATGGAATATGTTTGGAAGAATGTGGAGTGGAAGCCTTTGGAAGCTTAAATGTCAACTTTGATTTATCTTTTATGTGTAAATCCTTCAAAAGTGACTTGGGAATCCACACTTTCTTTGATTTTTCTTTCCTTTTGGATGCATTTCTTCAATGAGGGATTTAGGAATCCACATTTTCTTTGATTTCTCTTTTTGCTTGATGGACCTTTGTGGTCTCTTGGATATTTATTTTTTCCTTGCATTCACATGTCGATTAGATGGGACATGGTGCTCTTCATACATAAGTGGATTCTTGGATTTCTGATTTTTATGTTGCACATCCAAATTTCTTCCAAAAGACTTGGGATTGGTGGCTGAATAAGGTTGATATGGATGGTTCATATGGGTGGTCTGATATGGAATATTTACATGGATGGGTGTTTGGTTTCTCAAGTATGTATGTCTTTGTTGATCTTGATACATGGTAAGGTAAGGGTATGGTGGGATAGGGATGGTAGGAAAGGTTGATGGAGGAATGTAAGGGCCCAATATGGATTTGGAGGATGTATAATGTTTCAAGTTTTGGATATAGGGACCAAGCACTAATACATTTGGGGGCATTTTGCGATGGCTATGTGTCGCAATTGTGACATCTATGTGTCGCAATAGCAACACCCATAGACGTCGCTATTTTTTAGTCACAAATTGCGACATCTATGGGTAGCTGTCGCAATTGCGGTGCCCTCCCGTTGCAATGTCGCTAAGATTTGTTAGTGGCATGGGCGTCGCCCCCCCGTCGCATGGCTTCCGAGGGCCATCGCAATTGCGACGGGCCTCCCAAGAAATTGCGACAGGCGCCTGCATCGCATTACGATGGGCTCCCGTCGCAATTGCGACGCCCGTGGGTGGATTAAAAAAAATAAATTATTTAATACATTGCTAATGAACCACATTAATGCTTTTTTCTTTCAACAAATGAGGACAGCCACTGTAAAGACAACATGATAATGTACACTCACTGTAAGGATAGTCACAAATGAGGACATCTCACAGTGACTGTCCCTAGTGTAATTGCCACTTGAATGTATTGCTATTCAGCCACATTAATGCTTTTCTTCTTCAACAAATGAGGATAGTCACTGTAAAGACAACATGATAATGTACACTCACTGTGAGTGTACATTATCATGTTGTCTTTACAGTGACTATCCTCATTTGTTGAAGAAGAAAAGCATTAATGTGGCTGAATAGCAATACATTCAAGTGGCAATTACACTAGGGACAGTCACTGTGAGATGTCCTCATTTGTGACTATCCTTACAGTGAGTGTACATTATCATGTTGTCTTTACAGTGAGTGTACATTATCATGTTGTCTTTACAGTGTCAATATATGCATTATTACTTAAACTGAAGAGTACTCTAAATAATATGTCATTGTGGAGTTCTGATTGCTTCCAATTTGATATACACTTGTTCTACTTATGTATCCAGCATCATGTAAGAAAAGTTGATGCTTTTAAAATAGATTCATTTAGCCATGAAATGCCTGTGCATGTTACATACAAGATTCCAAGGCCCAAAACTGATTACTCATTATAATTCATGTACAGAATGATAATCAACCACAACGAGGCATGTGTAGGTGCTGCTTAGATTTCGAGGCATCAGAAGCTCGTAGAAGAAACTTGACCAATGGCTCATGGAATGCAACAAACTTATTGCCTAAAACAGGAGCATTGGTAACCATAGATGATGGTTCTGAAAAGAACACTTCACCATCAATGTCACATGAGGGAACTACAATTTCTGATGGCAAGCAACTTGTAGTATATAAGAGAGATGCAGGTACAGATGCTGGGAGAAGTTCCCAATCTTTATCTGTTGGACAGTTTTCATCTGCAAAATAGATTATAAAAACATGAAAATATATCAGAGATGTTTGATATTGATACAAAACAACACAGATTCATTTCTTCGTACACCTGTATATCATAAAAATCCTTGCACACTTCGAAAAATTGTATTACCTTTTACTTACTCAAAAGTAATTTACATAAAGCAGTCATTTGATTAACATGGATCCTAATATTCACAAGTACATGGTCATGTGCTCCATCGTAGCATCTTATAGATTTAGATCTGTTCTCTGAAATAATTCAATGTTTTGTTTACAATCCACAAAAGAAATATTTTCCCTCGTCTACTTAATCCTAAACAAAAGGCCATATAGCAATATAGATAGAACTATATAATAGAAACCATAAACAATGGTAACCTTAGCAGCAGCAAGAAATTGTTGCAAAAACTTTACCTTATCATACCCAGATTGTTGCTTTGCCTGGCGGAGGGAAATTTGATCAGTAAAATTGACACAGAGTATGTTGTCTCCATTGTCATGCTGGATAACAAAACACCAACTTTAATGGGCATGTACTGTCCCTTGTGTAATTGCCACTTGAATGCATTGCTATTGAACCACATTAATGCTTTTTTCCTTCAACAAATGAGGACAGTCACTGTAAAGACAACATGATAATGTACACTCACTGTAAGGATAGTCACAAATGAGGAAATCTCAGAGTGATTATCCCTTGTGTAATTGCCGCTTGAATACATTTCTATTGAACCACATTAATGCTTTTTTCCTTCAACAAATGAGGACAGTCACTGTAAAGACAACATGATAATGTACACTCACTGTAAGGATAGTCACAAATGAGGAAATCTCAGAGTGACTATCCCTTGTGTAATTGCAGCTTGAATACATTGCTAATGAACCACATTAATGCTTTTTTCCTTCAACAAATGAGGACAGTCACTATAAAGACAACATGATAATGTACACTCACTGTAAGGATAGTCACAAATGAGGACATCTCATAGTGACTGTCCCTTGTGTAATTGCCACTTGAATGTATTGCTATTTAGCCACATTAATGCTTTTCTTCTTCAACAAATGAGGATAGTCACTCTAAAGACAACATGATAATGTACACGGGCTGTAAGTGTACATTATCATGTTGTCATTACAGTGACTGTCCTCCTTCAAGTGGCAATTACACAAGGGACAGTCACTGTAAAGGCAACATGATAATGTAGAGAAACATTGTCATTTGTATTTTCAACAGTGCCGAGAGAGATTCCCTCCGTGAAATCATAGCTACAATTTCTAAGTACGTTGGGTTTATTTTTCTTTTGTCATTATTATGTAATCTGGTATTCAGCTGTTACAGAGCTAAAATACCTAGAAATGAGGACATATCTGTGTTGAATTTATTGTTAGCGGCTTTGGTTATTTAGAAGTTTAATTTTATTTGTTCATCTTTCAAGCACAAACATTTTGTGGACCGTAACATCTTCATTGTTTCGGGTATGCAATGAAACAGCCCTAACTTGCAACTACCTTCACGGTACTTGTGTACATTATCATGTTGTCTTTACAGTGACTGTCCTCATTCAAGTGGCAATTACACAAGGGACAGTCACTGTGAGATGTCCTCATTTGTGACAAGGACAGTCACACATGAGGACATCTCACAGTGACTGTCCCTTGTGTAATTGCCACTTGAATGTATTGCTATTCAACCACATTTATGGGCCCGTTTGGACCACAGCACACAGTAGCATCTACAGAGAAGAATATCCCAGGTGTAACAAGTTGTAAGAATATACCAACAATTCTAAGAAGTTCCCTAGCACATAGTAGCATCTACAGAGAAGAATATACAACATGAGGGAAGCCACTATAAAGACAACATGATAATGTACACTCATTGTATGTGTACATTATCATGTTGTCTTTACAGTGACTGTCCTCATTCAAGTGGAAATTACACAAGGGACAGTCACTGTGAGATGTCCTCATTTGTGACAAGGACAGTCACACATGAGGACATCTCACAGTGACTATCCCTTGTGTAATTGCCACTTGAATGTATTGCTATTCAACCACATTTATGGGCCCGTTTGGACCGCGGCACATAGTAGCATCTACAGAGAAGAATATCCCAGGTGTAACAAGTTGTAAGAATATACCAACAGTTCTAAGAAGTTCCCTAGCACGTAGTAGCATCTACAGAGAAGAATATGGGTCAACGAGGTTGACTTCAAAGCCATGCAATCTAATGGTAATAGTAATATCATAATTTGACATACTATCAGAAATACTTCCTAAATAGACTATTCAATCTTATAAGAGATGGATTCATGAGAACTATTATTTATGAAATATGAGTCAATGACTTTAATTAAAAAAATTACACAATCTAATTCTTGTAAAAATATCAAAATTTGACACATTGAAAATACCTTCCAAAAGTATCGTTAATTGATTAATATGAATCACTACTCATGAAATATAATTTTATAAACCTAATCTAAAAACTACACAATAAAAATCTTAATAGCAATATTGTAAGAAACTATTCCCAAAAGCAAGCCTAACAAAATTTGATGAAAATAATTTTTGTTTCACTCAACTTTGACATTCACAGCTTCCTCTTTTATTATAATAAGAAAAAAAATGTCTTTTTAGATATACCTCATGAACCATACTCGAATAATCTATCATTTTTCTTCTCAAAAACATATTTGCAGAGCCTGCTTCTTTTACTTGTTTGTACTTTTATCTCTCTGATGGAAAGGGTTCCTTCAGGACACATTTTTCCAAGTTCACTGCTTGAGATATTTGAGGAGGGTTCCCCTGCTTGAGTATCCATCCAACCCATATTCGAGTAGTTCTACAATTGCACAGTCTAAATTAATAATACTGACAATTGAATGACGAATGATGATACATAGAATTGATATAAACTAATCCTAAAAACACTAAAACATTATTAATATATTTATATTTCATAAATAAAATTGATATAAAAGATCTGGAAAGATACATTTAAAAATAGAAAAATAGTAATTTATAATAGAAGGAAACTTAAATTGCTATTTAAAAAAAAAACAAGAGTCTTAAATCTTATCATTTTGTTTCATTATCATCCATAAGTACACACCTCTAGCATAATAATTATATTTTACCACCCATAAAATGAAAAAAAGATTTTCACAAGAGAAATTGAAGCTAGATTATAAAAAAGAACCATCTTATTGGAAACTGGAACTGTTATCATACCCAAAAGGACTACAAAATTTCACCTTATCATACCCAGATTGTTGCTTTGCCTGGCGGAGGGAAATTTGATCAGTAAAATTGACACAGAGTATGTTGTCTCCATTGTCATGCTGGATAACAAAACACCAACTTTAATGGGCATGTACTGTCCCTTGTGTAATTGCCACTTGAATGCATTCCTATTTGATGCAGGGGCATCCCTAATGCAAGCCAAAGACACCATGATTGAAGGAAGTTGCCATGAAGCCAAGGAGTCAAATCCTATCAATTGGAACATAAGATTTTCACCTTGGAGCTTTGAAGGATTGACTGGTGAAAGGTCCTTTTGATTGACAAATCAGAGTCTTTTTGAATGACAAATCAGAGTCTTTTTGAATGACAATAAATTAGAATAGGAGTTTTAGATGTTTTCTTGGTTTGTAATAAATATTAAGGATTGATTTTATCTCCTTATAAACATCCACTTGTTGGACACAAGACCCCTTGGTGACTTATAAACCTTGGGCATCTTTTGAGTCCTTGGATGAAATGAGCATAGTAAGTGTTTATTAGGTGTCTTTTAGATGTTGTTAAGAAGTTTGAAGGTCCAAAATAACTTTAATAAGGTTCCTAAAGTTTCACAACACATTTTTAACCTTCTCGGCAAAGTTGTTTGCAAAGTTGTAATGCAACTTTAAAAGTTGCTTAGCAAAGTTGACATTTGTTGGATAAACTGTTCTAACCACCTAGATGGTTGAACCAACATTTGGAGAGCCTATTTTAGGCTTCAAATGGTTGAAGACAGACAAAGAACCAGTATTGTAATCATTTTGCTTTCATAAAAAATAAAAATAACCCTATTTTAGTGCATTTCTGGTAAAAATGAACTCTGTACAGCTGTACGGATGGTGGTTGGATGATAAAATTTGCCTGGAAGTTGTAATAGTGACATCTAATGCTTTGGAAGTTGGTTTTATTGATTCTCTTTATTTTATATCTAAGTTATTTCAAATTTTCTGTGCATTGTTTACAAACCCTCATTTTCAGGGTTTGACTGATGTAAAGACCTTAACTCATGTTTCAACCATTGGAATTCCTTCTTCCTTGGTGGAATGAGAGTTAAGGATGTATATTTGTATATTCTAAAAGCCCTGAGGCAGGGGGTTGCATCTGCATTTGTTGAGAGCGAGCCCTAGATCAAAAACTACCATGTTTTTGGCTGGGAAGATGGTAATCAGAATAAAATCAGAAGCTTGCATCGTATTGAGGACTTGAAAACTTGTGCATTCTTGTTTATCTGGATCAGGAGAACACTCCAAAACTCTGATCTTGGTTTCATACACCCATTTTCAATGCTTTGTTTTGGAACCCACACCTAAAAGCATGCATTAGGTCTGCAGACTCAATGAAGACATTGATATGTTGGAGTGGAGTCAGGGTCTGGGATACAGGGCATTGTTTGATATCTATTCATATATCTACTCGTATGACTTGGGAGTCAGGGTGTTCGATATCTACTCGTATGACATACAGGGCATTGTGTTGCAAATTCATGTTCTTTATAATATATAATATGATCATTGGGACAAGCATGTATTGCTTGATACTCCATTCCAATATCTTTCATAATAGCAGATAATTCTCGATATGAGCGAGTTAGAATATTTGATGGTGGTAACAAAAACTCACCTATCAATCTACAGCAAAAAATATAAGTTGTTAATATAAACAATATTAGTGGTACATTATTCACCCTTTGTTAACTATAAAGACATATATGACATACCTTAACATACGTGACATTTTTATGTTGGATAAACCATTCATAACCTTCAAGTTCAACAACAACAATACAGCAGAGAGAAGAGTTGTTTGGGAGTCTTTGTATAGGGGCTCGTATGCCTTCTCAAGTAGAGGTACATCGAGGCTATCATCATCATCATGATCAGATCCGCTTGGACTAAATGTGTCATGGATCAATGTATTTATACCATCATCTTCAATTGTGTTTTCTGGCGCATGATCGTCATCTTCCATGGGATCATTATCTTCACCTTGGATATTCGCACCCCCATGTTCCTCCATATCATGTACTTCCCTGGGGAGATCAACCTATATAAAATTGATTAACATAAATAAACCATGATCTTCAACTCATCATCAAGTGATTTCATATGTATATAAATTGTTAAAATGATATAATGAACAACTTACCAATGGATGATAGTCATGCCCCCCTTCAATGTGACCATTCTCCCTACAATGTCTCTTAACTGTTTTGATTAGTAGTCTTCTACGGTTTAAGCCCTTACAAATTTTGCAGGGACAATAATATTTTCCATCACCTTTTCTTTTCATGTTAGACCACAATCTAGCGATTGTCTCCCTATTTTGTTCTTCACTTATATTATCTGACATGATCATTCTTCGCAGGAAGCAAAAATTGGGCTATGAAAACTTCGGTCTACAACTTTCAGTGACTAAGCAAAATTGTCAAAAGTACACAAATCTTCTTAGACCTAGTTAAATCCTTTAATATTTTAAAAGTCTAGTTAAAATATACATTAGATTAAAAAATATACAATTTTCATGCCTGAGCGCGCGGCTACGACTAGTGCAATGGTCTTCTTGCTTAGCTCTAGAAGCTCTCTAGCAATCAAAACATATAAGCTACAAGGCCTAACAGCAATTTCAAAACATATAAGCTACAAGGCAAGACATATTACATGACATGGCAAAAGGATTAAAATATACATTAGATTAAAATATATACAATTTTCAAACCTGAGCGCGTGGCTATAACTCGTGCAATGGTCTTCTTGCTTAGCTCTAGAAGCTCTCCAGCAATCAAAACATATAAGCTATTAGAATTCATTAACTTTCTGTAATTGGAAAACTCTATTTGATATTAGACCGTAAACTACTACTATTCTCTCCATAAGAACTAAGTACAAAATTCTTTCAAGTTCACATCCATGATTCCCTTTAGATTAAAATATACAGCAAAAATAAGCTAAAAGTCTAGTTAAAATATTCATTAGATTAAAAAATATACAATTTTCAAACCTGAGCGCGCGGCTATAACTCGTGCAATGGTCTTCTTGCTTAGCTTTAGAAGCTCTCCAGCAATCAAAACATATAAGCTACAAGGCCTAATAGCAATTTCAAAACAAGGGTCATCAAAAGAACCAAAAACAATGTGTGCAAACAATACCTTGTGAAGTGGTATAGACAATTAGAAGATGCTACTATGTGCTAGGGAACTTCTTAGAACTGTTGGTATATTCTTACAACTTGTTACACCTGGGATATTCTTCTCTGTAGATGCTACTGTGTGCCGTGGTCCAAACGGGCCCATAAATGTGGTTGAATAGCAATACATTCAAGTGGCAATTACACAAGGGACAGTCACTGTGAGATATCCTCATGTGTGACTGTCCTTGTCACAAATGAGGACATCTCACAGTGACTGCCCCTTGTGTAATTGCCACTTGAATGAGGTCAGTCACTGTAAAGACAACATGATAATGTACACATACAATGAGTGTACATTATCATGTTGTCTTTACAGTGGCTGCCCTCATGTTGTATATTCTTCTTTGTAGATGCTACTACGTGCTAGGGAACTTCTTAGAACTGTTGGTATATTCTTACAACTTGTTACACCTGGGATATTCTTCTCTGTAGATGCTAGTGTGTGTCGTGGTCCAAACGGGCCCATAAATGTGGTTGAATAGCAATACATTCAAGTGGCAATTACAGAAGGGACAGTCACTGTGAGATGTCCTCATGTGTGACTGTCCTTGTCACAAATGAGGACATCTCACAGTGACTGTCCCTTGTGTAATTGCCACTTGAATGAGGAACAAGGAGGAAGTGATACAATAATAGGGGGGTGATCATTTTAAAATGTGTTGGACACAGATATGTCCTCATTTCTGGGTATTTTAGCTCTCTAACAGCTGAATACCAGATTAAATAATAATGACAAAAGAAAAATAAACCCAACGTACTCAGAAATTGTAGCTGTGATTTTGCGGAGGGAATCTCTCTCGGCGCTGTTGAAAACACAAATGACAACCCGCTTGATTTCGCGGAGGGAATCTCTCTCGGTGCTGTTCAAAACACAAATGACAACCCGCTTTGTTCAAAACACAAATGATAACCCGCTTGATTTCGTGGAGGGAATCTCTCTCGGCGCTATTGAAAACACAAATGACAACATTCCTTTTTTTTTTTGCACTTATATCCCGACCAACATAAGGTCCATTTGTAATACAACATGATAATGTACACTTACAGTGAGTGTACATTATCATGTTGTCCTTAGAGTGACTATCCTCATTTGTTGAAGAAGAAAAGCATTAATGTGGCTGAATAGCAATACATTCAAGTGGCAATTACACAAGGGACAGTCACTATGAGATGTCCTCATTTGTGACTGTCCTTACAGTGAGTGTACATTATCATGGTGTCTTTAGAGTGACTGTCCTCATTTGTTGAGGAAGAAAAGCATTAATGTGGTTCAATAGCAATACATTCAAGTGGCAATTACACAAGGGACAATCACTGTGAGATGTCCTCATGTGTGACTGTCCTTGTCACAAATGAGGACATCTCACAATGACTGTCCCTTGTGTAATTCAAGTGGCAATTACACAAGGGACAATCACTGTGAGATGTCCTCATTTGTGACTGTCCTTACAATGAGTGTACATTATCATGTTGTCTTTAGAGTGATTGTCCTCATTTGTTGAAGAAGAAAAGCATTAATGTGGTTCAATAGCAATACATTCAAGTGGCAATTACACAGGGACAATGTCATGAGCCATGACATATTGAACTTAGTATAATAATAAAATGATTAGATGATATATAATAATCTATTATTAATGGTATATAACAATAATATATAATTATTATCAAAAGATAATAATAATATATAGTTAGCATAATAAGTAATATGTTAATTAAATAATATTAAAATATTAATAAATAATATAATTATGATTATAATTATAATATAAATTAATAATAAATAATTATTAATAAATTATATATATTATATTATAATAATATATTAAGTAATAATATTAAATCAATTATTGATATAATAATTTTAATATATAAATAATATTAATAAACCTCTCAATATAAAACAATATGTTATCACTATAATAATATTTATTATAATATTATTAATATTACTAACATCATTAATTATAATATTTAATAATAACAATAACATTAATAATAATAATAATAATAACGTTTAAAGCAATATTGAATATCTGTAATCGATATACATCTACATTAAACATCTGCATTATCTATCACGATGAGGAATGAAGAAGTGATACAACAATCACTAGTCATTACACATCGATACCATGAGAGGATGATTAATGAACCAAATACTATGAAGTCAAGATCAACATGATATGAATAAGGGATAGGTCGCTATGTGTTTCAGAAGATGTATTGATAAGCAAGAAGGATAACCATTCATATATTATAAATAATCATTAATTGCACAAGTTTAGACAATGACATATCCGATAAAGCAATATCAAACATGAAGACCCACTAGCAAAGATGCACCATCACTTCCTATGTTATCATGACAATAACATAAACTAGATTGAATTCTACTATCTATATCAATAGACACCACATAGGAGGATATCGACTAAAGGATTGAAAGATTATTGATTGTCTGAGATAAACCACATCTTGTAGAAACACAAAAGCATCAGTGATTATATCACAAGCTATTGATGAATGAGGCATCAGTCATGGATAATAAGTACAATGTATCCTTAAGTATTAAGAGGAATGGAAGTCAATTTGAAGATCAAACTCCATTACTAGCAATCAACCAATAAATGGACAATTATCAGAAAATGATATCGACTTATATCAGAGTATAAAGATTGGATATAATCATAACAATATGGGATAAGGCAAGAGTTAATATCGATTGACTAAATACTAATGATAGTTAGACCAAACTAATACAAACACAATGGATGTTAACTACTGGTTGCACTACCAATTAGGGAAGATTACCTTCATAAAAAGATTTGATATTGAGTCAATCTGGGAGTTATCTATGATCAGAAAATAATGAAATAATATTATGTGAACTGTCGGATTATGGAAAGGTGTGATTAACAAAGGGACATGGAGGAAGAAACAAGACACGTCTCATTCATAGCATCTCTTCATTTGTTAAAGAAAATATAAGAATGCATTCTCGTCAGTCACTCAAGGCATCATTAGAACTTTATTTACTTATCCATATTTGGATATACTCAATAGAGCATCTGCCTTTGGCAGTTTGGTTTCAAGTTTATCATTGCAGATCAGAGACAACACCATGATTGCATAGATAGAAAGGATAGTCGGAAACAGCATCAATATTTGAAGTTGCAAGCATATAATTCAGAATCTGAAATAGCAACATATCACTCATAGCGATATTACACATTTGCATAATTACATCATCATATCAGACACAGCAAATACATTGCTGTAAGCAATACTTATTGATTGTATATCGATATTGTTTATATCAGACATAGCATCATTATACTATCACTATAAGTGATAGGAAACATCATATTCATAGCATATTTCATATCATTATATCCGACAGTGCTATTAAACATATTGGTATCAATATCATCTTGCACACATATTGTGATTGAATCTGAAATAGCGGTTGATATCTTAAGTAACCTCCATTACTTAGTTTAATTGTAAGTATCTGATAGAGTAAGTCTGAGAAGTGGAGTAATTGTTCCTGTTTTCCAAGTTAGCCAAAAAGGGGACATTACAGACAATCACTGTGAGATGTCCTCATGTGTGACTGTCCTTGTCACAAATGAGGACATCTCACAATGACTGTCCCTTGTGTAATTCAAGCGGCAATTACACAAGGGACAGTCACTGTGAGATGTCCTCATTTGTGATTGTCCTTACAGTGAGTGTACATTATCATGTTGTCTTTAGAGTGACTGTCCTCATTTGTTGAAGAAGAAAAGCATTAATGTGGTTCAATAGCAATACATTCAAGTGACAATTACACAAGGGACAATCACTGTGAGATGTCCTCATGTGTGACTATCCTTGTCACAAATGAGGACATCTCACAATGACTGTCCCTTATGTAATTCAAGCGGAAATTACACAAGGGACAGTCACTGTGAGATGTCCTCATTTGTGACTGTCCTTACAGTGAGTGTACATTATCATGTTGTCTTTAGAGTGACTGTCCTCATTTGTTGAAGAAGAAAAGCATTAATGTGGTTCAATAGCAATACATTCAAGTGGCAATTACACAAGGGACAATCACTGTGAGATGTCCTCATGTGTGACTATCCTTGTCACAAATGAGGACATCTCACAATGACTGTCCCTTGTGTAATTCAAGCAGTAATTACACAAGGGACAGTCACTGTGAGATGTCCTCATTTGTGACTATCCTTACAGTGAGTGTACATTATCATGTTGTCTTTAGAGTGACTGTCCTCATTTGTTGAAGAAGAAAAGCATTAATGTGGTTCAATAGCAATACATTCAAGTGGCAATTACACAAGGGATAGTCACTGTGAGATGTCCTCATTTGTGACTGTCCTTACAGTGAGTGTACATTATCATGTTGTCTTTAGAGTGACTGTCCTCATTTGTTGAAGAAGAAAAGCATTAATGTGGTTCAATAGCAATACATTCAAGTGGCAATTACACAAGGGACAATCGATCACTGTGAGATGTCCTCATGTGTGACCTTTGTGAAGGCAAGTGCCAATTTGTACCCAAGTTACCAATATTGTGGCAAAAGTGGGAATGAAGCATTTAGGGGTCAAATCAGGCAAAGAAGTGTAGAAGTGGCCTATGTGAGGTCTAAATAGCCTAACTAAGTCATGGTTAGGGTCTTATGGTGTTTGAACAATAAGTTTTGAACCAAAATCCCAAAGGTTGTAACAAGTTGTCAATGTTGTCATTCACAACATTGACAACATTTGTGCAAGGGAGCATTTTCGAGTAAGATGGTTATGTAACTATATGAAACCATTGAATTAGGCATCAGATCAACTATAAGAGGCCTCCATCGATCTGTGCAAAAGGTTGGGGGGAAAAACATTTGGAATTAAGAAGATTTGTAGAGTAACACGGTTTTAGTGAATTCTTGAGTTTTTTTGTTTCTTTGTTTTCAGTTGATTAATGGATTAGATAGCTCGCAGTGTCTATTGAAAAAGTTAGTACAAGTTGTTTTTTTATTCTGTGTTGTGTTTTTTTTGAGTTTTGAAGCATTCCAACTAGTTTGTTAATTCTTTTGTTAAGTACCCTATCATTGGTTTGAACCAGGCAGGTTGAACAAATGGAGTCTTAGCTCATCATTCCATTGTCAATTTTGTACGCGCTCTTGGAATGGGTGAGGAGACTCCATGTACTATATGTTTGGAAGGAGGGGCCCTGGGAAGCTCATTTTCTATGTTTGCAATGATGTCCTAGGTGAGTCAGTTGAGCACAGTTAGGGATGACAAATCATTACAAGAAGATTACAACAAGTTGAATGCATTGGTTGCTTCAACTAAAATCTCATGGAGAGGTAGACACACATCTAAAGAAGCCCCAAGTCAAATTAGAAGATTGGGTGAGTTTCTTTGGCTGCTAAGAAAACAAACTCTTAGTCAGACTGTCCAAGTTGTGTCAAAATACTTGTTTTCAGGCATGGCTGTAGCAGTTGGTGTACAAAAAATCTAGGAGGAGAAGACCTTAGATATCTTGGAGTTCTCAATAAAGGGCATCTGAATCCTAAGCCCTTTAGGTGGCTTAATATAAACAAAAAGGCTTGACAAAGGCCTAATTGCTAGCAGCCTATTTTTGGGTGCAATTGGCATGGTTTGATGAACCGGATTGAAGTACTGATGAAAAGTATAGGTGAAGGAGTAATATTGAAACCAATAGAGGTCCTAGTGGCCAGCCTCTCCATGGAGTAAAGTTCTAGTTGAATGTGTTTCAATTTGTGAAGACAAGACTAGGAGTGTCCTAGTAGCTAGATTGGTATTGAGCAGAGTTCGTTGTATTTCTTGTTGGTGTGCACTAGTTGAAGGAGTGGGATCTTGGGTAGAGATACCTAAAGAGTGTAGGGATAGTTAAGTACCCTATCAAGTCAAAACATTGGCCTAAAGAGACCCTAGTGAAGGATAGGGAGTGAGCAAGACAAAGTGTTACATCAATTAACAAGATCATTTTTTGGTAATTGTGTACATTATCATGTTGTCTTTACAGTGACTGTCCTCATTTGTTGAAGAAGAAAAGCATTAATGTGGTTCAATAGCAATACATTCAAGTGGAAATTACACAAGGGAATATCACTATGAGATGTCCTAAGTGTGACTGTCCTTATCACAAATGAGGACATCTCACAGTGACTGTCCCTTGTGTAATTGCCACTCGAATGAGGACAGTCACTGTAAAGACAACATGATAATGTACACAAGTACCGTGAAGGTAGTCACAAGTTAGGGCTGTTTCATTGCATACCCGAAACAATGAAGACATTACAGTCCACAAAATGTTTGTGCTTGAAAGATGAACAAATAAAATTAAACTTCTAAATAACCAAAGCCGCTAACAATAAATTCAACACAGATATGTCCTCATTTCTGGGTATTTTATCTCTCTAACAGCTGAATACTAGATTACATAATAATGACAAAAGAAAAATAAACCCAACGTACTCAGAAATTGTAGCTGTGATTTCGCGGAGGGAATCTCTCTCGGTGCTATTGAAAACACAAATGACAACGTTCTTGTTTTTTTTGCCCTTATATCCCGATGTGATTTCGCGGAGGGTTACGGTGCTGTTGAAAACAAAAATGACAACGTTCCTTTTTTTTTTTGCCCTTATATCCCGACAACATCACAATTGCAAGTTAGGGCTGTTTCACTGCATACCCGAAACAATGAAGACGTTACGGTCCACAAAATGTTTGTGCTTGAAAGATGAACAAATAAAATTAAACTTCTAAATAACCAAAGCCGCTAACAATAAATTCAACATAGATATGTCCTCATTTCTGGGTATTTTAGCTCTCTAACAGCTGAATACCAGATTACATAATAATGACAAAAGAAAAATAAACCCAACGTACTCAGAAATTGTAGCTGTGATTTCACGGAGGGTTACGGCGCTGTTGAAAACACAAATGACAACGTTCTTGTTTTTTTTGCCCTTATATCCCGATGTGATTTCGCGGAGGGTTACGGCGCTGTTAAAAACACAAATGACAACGTTCTTTTTTTTTTACCCTTATATCCTGATGTGATTTCGCAGAGGGTTACGGCGCTGTTGAAAACACAAATGACAACGTTCCTTTTTTTTTTTGTCCTTATATCCCGACAACGTCGCAATGGCGACATTGACAAATGTATTGTTGTCGCAAATTGCGACGGTGTCGGGCTATATTTGAAAAAAAAAAAGCCAAAACCACATGACATTTGCCTGTCGTCGCAAATTGTCGTTGCAATTTCACCCCAAATGTATTAGTGAAGGATGGATTTGGAGGATGTATAAGGAATATGATTATGCACAAATGGAGGTAAATGGGATGTGGGAGAGATATCAACATCTTTATTTTGAGTTGCATATCCCTAACTCTTCCTTGATTTCCCAAACACAATAAACAAGCTTCAATTACTAGCCCACTAAGTATAGGGATTTGAGTATTTCTACTCTCCTCCACAAACAAGGGGCTTTGATTTTATGTGCTTGATTTCCTCAACCTTTCTTCTTAATTAAAAAGTTCAACACCTTTGGCATTTTGATTCACTAGAAGAAGTGAAGAGCATAGGCCTAAATGATAAACTTTCCAAACAAAGATAAGTTATTTTCTAATTAATAGATTTTCAAATGCACCAATGCCACAATTTAAGGGAAAATATTCACTAGTTTGAGGCATACCTTTCCTTGTAGCTAGCATAAGCTAGGGGCATTTTTGAGTGATTATTTCCATTTTTATCTTACCTTGGCTATAGTTCCTTTCCAATGTAATTTTCCTCCAACAAGGTTAGTCAACAACAACAGCCACAATGAAGGAAACCAAAAATGAAATTGAAGAAGCAAAGATTGAATTGAATCTAAGGCCTTATTTGCAAATTTTAAGAAAAACTTGATTTAAGGTGAGAAAATCCAATTGAGTGAGACAAACTTAGTTTTATATGCTTCTACAACCTTAAGGTAGTTCTCATAAACCTTATTTTCCTCCTCTTGTGAATCCTCAAGAACTGATTTGATGTGAACAAAGTTATCCTTCTTGATTTTCTTAGTCAAAGCCCTCCCTTCTTGGTTGAATCTGCTCTCTAGTTTTTTTACTTTTCTGTGATCAGACATCCTGCAGAGTCATACAAATCATTTTACCACATTCAGATAGTGAAAATTAACAGTTTATGCAAAAGCACTTCTGTAATGCTTAAAAGCGTTATTTCACTGCTTAAAAGTGCTACTAAACTGACTAAAAGCATTTTTTTAACTCTATCAGAGAAACTCAAAGGCACACAAATAACTAATAAAGGCGCTGTAGAATCTATCAAAGGCGGTAAAAATGATGTAAAAGTGCTCAAGAAAAAGTGCTCAGAGGTCAGGGAATAAGCGCTACAAATCCGTGCAAAGGAGTCGTAAGAATGATAGATAGATAATAGAAGGATTGAAAGCATCGTGTATCAATGCAAAGGCACACAAATTTATTGTGAAAGCACTGAAACAGTGCTAAAAATCATTGTTTAATCATGCAGAAGCACCGTTTGAGCTCTCAAAAGCATTGTTTCCTGAAAAACCCAAGCGTTAAACATGCACAAATTTGATAAAAATGAAATAATCCTAAGCATTTAGTAAAGTGAAGCATTCTGTCCCACGGTGGGTGCCATTTTGTGTACAAGGAAATGTACCTTCATAGAATTAGTATTGAGCAATAAATGAAATAGAAACTAAATAAACCACAATATAGCAACTATTTAGCAAATAAATGATCAATTGAGCATCCTATGGCTCTCTATCCAAGAGTGTTAATAGAAGCTCTCAACAAGCTACCATTAATGACAGTCCTAGAATGAGAAATGATAAAGATTAAGCTAAAGCTAACAATTAGTTCAAATTGAAATGCTAAATTTCTATTAAGATGTGTTTCTAGCTATAAAATGCAAGAGGTTTTATGCAATTCTCAGATTTGTGGTTATGAATTATGAGGATTTTGGTCTTCCTTTTATAGATTTTTCCAATGGTAGGGGGTGTAGTGTAGTTGATCATGATTAAGCTTGAGTTGAGTCTTTGGTTCCACCCTTTGAATACAATGCAAAGTTTGTGTCCTCAAAGCTTGGGACAAGTAGACAAGATCAATGGACAAGATTCTCTTTCACTTTGAGTGATTGAGATTGAATTTGGCTTGATCCATGTGAATGTCTTTCCTCAAATCCTATTGGTTGATTGAATTCCCTCTCCTTTTGGGTTGTTGAGAGAAATTAAGATTTATTAATTATTTTAAGTTGATTTGTTTAGCCATGTACCCCTTGAATGGGTTGAATTTGATTTAATTCAAAACTATACAATTAATAGAATTAATTGCACTTTGATTTGATTTAACTTGATTAAAATGATCTCAATTTTCATTTATCTTGAATTAAGACTTGATTTTAATTTTGATTTGCTAATTATGCATTGTGATTCAATTGCTTTGATCTTTTCCTCAATTCTCTTTGATTTGCTTTGATTTGTTACTCAATTGTCTTTGTCCATTTTTCAGTGATTACAGGTCTATACTACCCATAATCAACAAAATAACATAAAAGCCCACGTGCAAAACTAATTAGCAAGTCCAATTAAAAATTACATAAAGATCCATGTACATAAGAATTAATATAAATTAATATTTAATTCTTTACACATTTATGAACATTTAATTTCATTAAAGGATCTTAATTTAATTCCCAATTTAAAAATATATATAATACATTAATATCCAACTCTCATTTATTCACATATTACAAATAACATTTTTTTTTATTTTTAGAAGTGGTAAATATACCACGAAATTATTTTTTATTATTTTTTTTTACAAACCTGGTTCAAAGAGCACTGGTAGGAAATAACCAGACAAAGAAAACCTCTGGTCTTGTTCCAAAACATAAAAAATAGGTCAGATGGACCACAAAAGAATTCAAAGTTGAAACCAAACCAATTATTGTCGCACAATGTTACAGAAAAATATCCCCCTGCCCAGAACCCAAAAATAGAAAATCAAGAACCCACAGGCCCTATGGGCATTACAAATAAATTGTCCCAAGACCCGACAATCCCAAACAAACCAAAGGAACACCTTCCACAAACTCTCCAGGTAGTCGTACACAGTCAGAAGAAGAGAAGATGCATCCATATCATCACATCTGCATACAAAATAATTCTACCTATGGAAAAGATTGTCGTAAGTAGCACTGATATAACATGAAGGAATAAATATATATACAAATCTTTGAAACAATGAAGGGAAATCCCACCCGGAAATCTATCTAGGAATGAAATAAACAAGTGGTACAAAAAAATCCCAGGAAACTATATGAAAAACCCAAGAAAGAAATAACAAAATAAATAACGTTGATCCATATCTCTCATATGGCATGAAGATTGAAGTCCATAGTGAAGTAGCATGCAAAATACAATCCCAGAAAAAGAAGTTTAATCATATAGGGACATTAATGAGCATAATGGCTGAAACAGAGAATTTATGTTAATTAAAAATCCCTGAGTATGTGAATTGAGGTCACAACCACTAGTGATTACCATTTCAATTGTAGAAACATAACCAAATGCATCTAATGAGGAAGCCCAAATGCTACAAAGGATCATGAATATCTCCCAATAATGGTAGAATAACTTGGTTCTAAAAAACTATTACATCATCATGGGATGTGTAAATTTCCCATATGTTACTAAGTGTAAAAATAATGTTCAAATATAGTTGAAAGTCTAAACTAAACCTTTTAAATTAATGGCCCGAATCACATGTAAGATCTGATCATGGACAACCCACACAGACAACTTACCTCCCAAAACAACCAATTGATAGGCCTTTTGGCCTCACTGAACCATTTCAAAAGTGAAAGAGAATTCACATCCACTTCCTGAAGCGGAAATGGATCATCAATAACCTTATTTTCCAAAAAATCAATAACCATATTTGCCTCTCTGAAATAATGTTTAACCTCAAAGGATTGAAAGGATGCTAAATGTTTGAGGATAAAATCCAGTCTGTATCTTAGTTTCCATGAGGAAGTCTTTCTTAAAGAGACTATGTTATAGGTCACGATTGAGTCCCCCTCAATTATGATACTAGATATCTTCATGGAGATTACAATAGAAAGACCAAAGAGAAGAGCTTCCAACTCTACTACATTGTTGGAAGCTGAGGGAAGCTTTTTACAAGCTGCTCTAATAATGTTCCCTTTAGAGTTTCTAAAGACAGCTCCCACTTTGGAAATGCCTAGGTTTCCCTAGATGCACCATCATAATTGAGTTTTAGAAAACCAGAAGGAGGAGCAGACCAAATAGCTATCAGACAGCATGAGGAAGATGGGGTAGAAGGTTGACAACCATGAGGCAGAAGGCACTAGAGAAGAGGCCAATTATCATGAATGAAGAAATCCCACTTAATAAAAAACATTTCTATCTTAATCAACTTAACATGGTAATTAAGCATCGCTTATGATATCGAATCTTCTATTTTTCCAATGACCTGTATCCATGAAGTAGATTTACCTCTAAAAATTCTTTCATTTCTTTCAAGCTAGATATTTGAGATAACTATAAAGGGGCTCATCTCCCAAAGAGGTGCAAATGTAGAGGATTTGTATAAAAGAGGCCAAGCTTTGAAGTGATCACAAAGGTTAGCACCAATGGTTGTTGACCACCCCAGCCTATGAATAATCCAATACCAACAATCGATAGCAAAGGGGCAGTGAAGGAATAGATGATTAGAAGTTTCCATAAAATATCCACATAATATTTAATTATAACCAAATTTACTATAATCCCAACTAGATTAAATTATAAATTAATAAAATTATAATCTAAATCAAATTAAATTAAAAAATATTAATTCTTTACACATTTATGAATATTTAATTTCATTAAAGAATCTTAATTTAATTCCCAATATATATATATATATATATATATATATATATATATATATATATATATATATATATATATATATATATATATATATATATATATATATATATATATATATATATATATATATATATATATATATATATATATATATATATATGCGTGTGTGTGTGTGTGTGTGTATATGTAGACACGCAAAAATGGACAAGTGCTTTTAAATTGCAAAAATCAATAAAATGGCTCAAAATCATCAAAATGCAATAATTCAATCAAAAAGGGATCAAATCAATTAAAATGGACATAATTAAATAAAGTTAGACAAAATCAATTAAAGCAAAGGAAAAATCAAATAATGCGGTTAAATAATTAAATCAAAGCTTAAAGGGGTGAAAAACACTACATAATTGATTTTAATCAATTAGTTGTATAGTTGTTTAAATCAAAAAATTAAAATGAACCTATTACCCTTACATGGCTAAATTTAATTAATTAATTGAATTTAATAATTCCTAATATCTTTCAACAAAGTTGAGCAACCAATGAAAATTGAGGACAAAAAGACATAAATCACTCAAAAAGGATGAATCGCAATCACTCATTTGAAAGTTTCAATCTCATCTGCTCAATCTTGTCCTTTTGTCCAAAGCTTTGAGACAAACATTTAAATTGTCCCCCCATTTATGAACAAAGCAAAGTATTTGACTCAACCAAAGGTAAATCATGATTACTTCACTCCACCCCCTACCCTTGGGAATTTACTATAAATATGAAGCATTTTGAGAGCAATTGATATCTTAGAAATTCATTTGCAAAGCATTGTTACTATAGGCAATTGAAGAGAATTCTAAGAGCATTTAAGAGCATTTAGAGCATTTGCATTATACTTTTGTCAATTTGAGATAGAATCATCATCATAGAAGCATTGTAGAAATATAGAACATCATACATTCTCATTTTAGAAGTGTCACTAGTGGAGATTTGAGCTGAGAGCTTCACTTACCACATCTTTCTAGAGAGCCATGAGATGCTATAGATCTTAGTTTCATTTTTAAATAGATTTGCATTGTATTTACTTAGAATTGTTGCTAATTTGATCTTAATTTCATGAAGGTGATTATCATCATCACACAAAATGGCACCCACCGTGAGGCATTAGGCCTCATTTTATCATTTTCAACATAATTTGCATGCTTGTATTATCTATTTTCCGTAAATATTTTGCAGGAAACAGGTGAAGTCATGCTTACAGGAGATTTAATCACACCTGCAGTCATTTTACTGCCGCTTAAGATCTCTGTCTCGACACCTATTATCTGAAGATTCATGCCTGGCATACAACTTATTTCTGGTCTTGAGTTTTCTACAGTCACCTTGAATTAGAAGCTCACACTTGTGAGATCAAAGTATTTAGCCTTTTGTGCTTAAAGTCACGCCTATGACTCAGGAAGTATCACTTTACCGCAATGTGTTATCGCCTATCTTTTCGCTTTTCTTCGCAATTTTAAATAACAGTCACACTTAGAATCTGTCAATCACGCTTACTGTTATTAAATTTTTGCTTAGCATAAATCATTTTCCGTAATTTTAAATTATGTTCACACTTTGTGATAAATTGTTCACACCTGTGTAATTTTCAGTGTCACTGCAAAGTGTCGCTTATTGTCACTCAAGTTATGCCTGCTGACAATTTATTCACGCCTATTAGCTGGACAATTTCGCTTGCTATCTGTTGCCTTTATTTACTATTAAATTGATTAAATCATTTGTCTAACTCTCTATTTACATGATTTGATAGTAAATGAGAAACCACATGAAGGCACAGAAGCCAGAAAGCAGATTTAATCAAGGAAAGGCGTTAGCAAAGAGGATTAAGAAGGAAAATATTGCACACATCAAGGCTATCCTTTAGACTACACAAGAGGAGGACAATCAGGTATTCCAAAACTATCTTGCAATTGTTGAAGCATATAAATTGAAATTTGTCTCTCTAAATTGGATTTTTAGTCCTTAGTTCAAGTTTTCTTTGAAAATTTGCAAATAAGGTGCATAAAATTCATACATAATTGTTGCTTCATCAATTTCGATTTGGTTTCCCCTCATAGTGTTTGTTAGTGTTGACTAACTTGCTGGTGGATAAGCACATTGGGAGGGAGCTATTTGCCAAGGTAAGATAAAAACAATGAAATCAATAAAAAATGCTCCTAACTTTGGTTAGCTACAAGAAAAAGGTAAGCCTAAACTAGTCAATATTTTCCCTTAGCTTGTGGCATTGGTGCATTTAGAATCTAGTAATTAAGAAGGATTAAGGAATCAAACACATAAATCAAAAACCCCTTTTTTGTGGAAGAGAGTAGAAATACTCAAATCCCTATAGTTAGTGGGTGAAAGAAATTAAACAAAATTGTCTATTGTGTTTGGGAACCAAAGGGAAAGTTAGGGATATGCTCTTCACCTTTCAGTGAACCAAATTCCCAAAAGCTTGACCTTAATTCCATTTTCCTTGCTTTGAATGAACATGGTAGAGAATTAGTGGGCTCACCTCCCGAGTTATGCCTTAAAAAGGCCAGTGAGAGGGACAGCCCAAAGTGGGATACGCTCGCTTTTGCTGCGGGAATCCAACCCACTATAATACAAAACACATGCATCCTTAATGGGGTGTGTGACAAACAGATTTTAAATTTTTCAAACTTCCTCTAGTGGTCCTCACGGATTACGCAAAATCATACCTTGGTGCGTGTGGGAAGCCCCTTAACATACTTGGGAATGAAATTTTAAGATCTATTTGAACGGAATCCACAATAAATCCTTGATAAAGTAGCAAGACCACCTTTTAGAGCCAAAATGTTAAGAGCCAAATTTAACTTTAGGTAAGCTGTTTGGAATTCTTTCTTGTGTAATACTTGTGGAAATGATCAAGAATATACACACTAGATTATTTTAGGGACATGATGAAAAATTGATGTGTGTGTTGCGATTGTTTTTTATTTTCAAACAAGAAAATTTCAAAGGACCTGATCTTAAAAGTTTAAAAAATTTAAAATCTTACAACCTGGTCAGAGAAGTGCCGCCTGTGCACAAAACAATCCCACCTATCAGAGGCTTAGTCACACTTGTGACTTATATGAAAACATGTAGCAACAGTTAAGTCATGCCCAGAAAATATTGAAACACGCCTGCTAAAATTGGAAAATCGCTTATCAATAGAAAAGTGTCACCTGCATACCTACAGTGTGCCACCTAACAATATACCAGTTCACATGTACAAAAAATTCAATCACGCCTACACTCAGGTCAGTGATGCCCAGAAATCTAAAAGGGAAAACAAAGAGTATTTGTAGGGGGGGTCAAAAATTTTTGATCATATATTTGAATACCCTTTTCCATGTTCTTACTGCTCCAACCTTCAACCCAGTCAAAAATCATGTTCTACATAATTTTTGTAAATTTTACAAAGGATTTGACCACAGGAAATATTGACTCTTATTCTCCAAGGTTCATGCCTGCTTTTACAAGATCCTACTACATCAAGAAAACCTTGCAAGCAGATGGGACTTATTTGAGTCAAGAGCTCCCTTACCTAGGTGACGATTCTACCACTCCAAGAGTACCCCAAAAAGCACCCGAACAAGAAGTAGAAGACAACATGATGTACTACGGTGGTTTGGGTAATAACAATAATAGTGGCATTGATCTAAACAACCAAGGTGATGCAAATAATGGGGGCATTGACATGAATAATCAAGGCAATACCAATAGTGGAGGGGCAGATCAAAATACTCAAGGAATTGATACCACTCACCAAAGAACCAATACCGAACCAACTACTGATGATGCCACCGATGACAAGGTTGATGATGCCACTGATGACAAGGTTGATGAAGCCATTCAGTGCCCCTATTTTCTAAGACTCGTGGAAAAAGCAATGGCAAGAGATGAAGAGAAGTATTTCATGGACCTAGCCCAAACAGGTCTTAAGCTTCCATGAGATTATGATGTGAATCAACTTAGACCACCCGAAGTTGAAGAAAGTTCCATTGAAATCTTGAACAAACAATTCAAAATATTTCAAATGCAATTGGATACAATCAAACAAAGCAAGCCTCATAAACCCTTTTCTATCGAAGCATTGTATCCATTCTCATTCGATAAAAGTATAGTAATGGCACCATTCTTGATCAATGTAGTGTTTCCCAAATATGACAAGTATGAAGGAACATCGGATCCACAAGATCACTTACAAGAGTTTTGTGCATTGAGCTTAGAGTTCATGCACGATACCACCTATTTAATGAGACTATTCCCAAGAATTTTAGGAGGCATGGCTATGGAGTGGTTTTCTAAGTTACCCTCCGGCATAAAAACCTTTGAAGAACTAGCTTCAAACTTTGTGGCCCATTACTCATACAAAATCAAGCATGAGGTCACGATGATAACGTTATTTAATACTAAACAAAAGGATGGAGAAGCATTCCTCACTTTCTTACAATATTGGAGGACAGTATTTGCTAGGTATCCTAGGAGTGTGCCCGAAAAGGAGAAAATGGATATATTCATTAATAATTTGAGCAACGAGATGAACTACCAATTGAGAATGCAATGTCCCAAGACATTCCAAAACCTCATAGAGAATGGAGTAGCAATAGAAGAAGTGTTGGTTAAGATTGGAGAACTAAAATTTTATAAAGATAACAACAATAACTCCAACAATGGCACCAATCAGAATAAGAATTGGTTCAATAGCAATAATAGGTATAAAAACAACAATAAAGGAATAGTCAATGATGGGGTTGTTGATTCTAGCAACTTGAAGGTGACTCCATTTTTTCTTACAAGAGCACCTAATCAAGTGAATAATGCAAACCAGACCTCCAATGCACCTTCCAACAACAATGCTAATAGTGGCAACCAAGGAAATAATCAAAGGAGTAATAAATCTGATAAATTCTTGGTGCCAACTCCTCAAAGTAAATTCACACCCTTGGGTGAACCACTCAAAAAGGCACTAAAAACACTCATAGCTAACAACATAATTAATCTACGTAGCATTTAGCCTTATGAGCCACACAACAAGCCTAGCTAGTGGAGTGCAAATAACCATTATGAGTACCATAGGATTTGAGGGCACACGATAAATGAATGCTTGCAGCTAAAGAATGTAGTGCAAGACTTAATCGATAGTGGCATGATCACCATTGATGGACCTCAAAGCAATGAAGACCACATGACATTCAAACAACCCTTCTATAAACATGACAAAGGGGAGTCATCCAATAGAAAGAAACAAAGTAGCAATAACATCAACTTTGCACCACCCTATGATAATGTTGTGAATGCTATAGTGATCAAAGAACAGCCACAAAAAGAGACATCCAATGTTATTACTAGGGGGCAGACTTCAAGGATTACCCTACAAGGGGTTGATCCTAAAACTATTAGCTCTCCGCAGTCCAACATTGTGATCAAGCAATCTTCTACAACAGCAAAACCTTATAGCTTGGTAGATCAGTTACAAAGAACTCCAGCACAAATCTCCATCTTGGAGCTATTGAAGTTATCTCCCAACCATAAGGAAATTTTAGAGAAAGCTCTAGTAGAGATGAATGTTCCTACTAACTTAGAAAAGGGGAAATTTCAAAACATGGTAGGTCATCTCATTGCACCTCATTGCTTGTCATTCTCCGACCAAGATGACATGTCTATTACTCATCCCCAAAATCTACCATTGCATATAGAGGTCTTGATTGAATGACATAGAGTCAAAAGAGCCATCATAGATGGAGGATCTGGCCTTAACATTTGCACATTGAGTCTTGTCAAATCCCTAGGGTTATCTGAATCTTGCATTGACCCTATGAAAAGAATCACCATAAAGGCCTATGATGAAGCTAAAAGAGCCTCCAAAGGCATGATCGTATTGCCCATTCAAGTGGGACCTGTCAAAAAGGACACAAATTGCCAAGTATTGGACATGAAGCTAACTTATAATATTTTATTGGGGAGACCATGGATCCATGATATGCAAGTAGTCCCATCCACGTACCACCAATGCATCAAATTTTTGTACATGGGTGAATAAATCATGGTTGGAGGGGTACTCAAATCCATTCCAATATTGCAATGCACTCAAACCCCTTCATGAGCTATTTATTCCACATAATCGAGAAGGAATCATCCAAAGACCCACCATTGAAGATACCAAAATGGATGATCCCATGATAACATTAAGTGCTACTTCAAACCCTCCTCAAGCTAGCTCATTGACATCAACTAAGGGAAAGGAAAAAGTGAGCTACGAGGGTCCAACTCCAAATGAAGATTTAGATCAAGCACATAAATCAGAGATAGTACTTTACAAACCCACCTGAGAAGAAAAGGATGAAGTTAAAAAGGATAATTACAAGAAAATGAGTGAGATGATCAATGCATTTGACAAACAATGTAAAATTAGTTCCAAAGGAGTAGGGGAATACTCTGTTTCCTTATTTGACTTGCCCACATCACCAAAATCACATGGCAAACCATCAAAAGAACACCTACCTCATAAGTATAACTCTTACTTCGTGAGAGAAAGTGACAAAGCAACATTCGACAATGAGGAGAATGAAGTCCTTCAATGGCTTTATCATGATGAAGATGATACCTAAAGCACCCCCATAGAAAGAATCTAGCATATCAACATTCAAACTGATCAGTATGGGAAAGGATTTGAGATAATGCAAAAAATGGGATACAAGGGAAGAGGACCCTTAAGCCAAAGAAATAGATGTTTATTAGAACCCATTGAACCTGCTTGGAGAGAAAAAGAAGAAAGATGTAGAGTATGCTACCAATACAAAGGAGAAAGCTCCATCCCAATGCAAGACTCATATCCTCAAGTGAACACGTTGGAATCTGATAGTGATGACTCCTAGGATTATGAGTAGGACACTCTATCTGATGAATCATGCCAGGATAAAGAAGTGGTCACAATACACACTCATGCAAAGATCCCAATTCAAGAAACTCAACATAATGAAGAGCGTAATATACAAGATTTTAACATAGGACAAGCACCTACTAATCCACCATGGATAGATACATTTTGGATTCCTTTGGAGGAGGGAGATTCAAATGTTAGTTTTAATCCGCTCATGGTTTTTCCCACGCTATCTCCCATAGAAGTTGACGAGGACTCAAGTAAAGGGGATTTTGATCCTTCTTCCATGGACCATCTTGAGGAAGCTCACGTCATAGATCTAAATGATACAATGTACAAAACCTCAAATGAAGTCATGTCCATAAACCCAATTGATGATAACATGCCTAATGAAACCCTATCCTTGATAAATCCTCATCTTATTGATTAGGACCGAACCAAGCCAAGTGACTTGCTTTACTTTCCAAATGACCAAGCAATGAACCAATACCTTAATGCAGTTGAACCCTCTTTCACCAATGAATTCAAACCGAACATGATAGAAGCAACGGGGGTCCAATCTCTTAGTCAAAAGAAAAAAGTGAAAAAAAATTAAAAAATGAAAAGTTCTAGTGATGAAAACCACTATGTGGCAGCACTAGAACCAAAAAAAGTAAAGATAAAAGATGTTTCCTATGGTGAAAACCCAACTATGGCACCAAAGGAAGAGAGATTGGATGCCCTACCAGAGAATGAGGAAGAAAGGTCACCTATTCTCATAGAGCCAACAAAAAAGATCAACATTGGGACAGAATTGGATCCAAAATTTATACACTTGGCAGCATCACTTACACCTCTAGAAAGAGAGGATTTCATCAAGTTTTTCCAAGAACAACAAGTGAAATTTGCATGGTCATATGCCGACATGCCTGGATTGGATCCCAACTTCATAATGCATCATTTCAATGTTAGACTGGGGATTAAGCCCATCAAGAAAAAGTTGAGAAAAATGCACCCACATATAGCTCTCTTAGTGAAGGTAGAATTAGAAAAATTGTTGAAGGTGGGATTCACAAGAGCAATAGCCTATGCTGAATGGATATCTAACATTGTACTAGTCACAAAACATGACAAATCCCTTCGAGTATGCACGGATTTTTGAGACTTTAATCTTGCATGTCCTAAGGATGACTTCCCACTTCTGAGCATTGATGCAATAGTTGACTTGATAGTGGGTCACTCCATGTACTCATTAATGGATGGTTTCAACAGATATAATTAGATAAAAATTGCACCTGAAGATCAAGAGAAGACAGCCTTTACATGTCCTTGGGGTACCTTTTGTTGGAACATCATGCCCTTCGACCTTAAAAATATCAGAGCCACATATCAAAGGGCAATGACAACTATCTTCCACGATATGATGCACACATTTTTAGAGGATTATGTGGACGACATATTGGCCAAGTCCCACAAAAGAGAGGAACACCTACAAATTTTGAAAAAGATATTCATTCAGTTGGAACAATTCAAAGTAAGACTAAACCCAAAGAAATGTGCCTTTGGTGTCAAATCTGGCAAATTGTTAGGCTATATAGTTTTAGTAAAAGGAATTGAAGTGGATCTAGAAAAAGTACAAGCAATAATGGATATGGAGATACCAAAGAACATAAGCCAAATGAGGTCCCTACAAGGAAAAATACAATCCATAAGAAGGTTCATTTCTCAATTGGCTGAAAAATGTCATTCATTCACAAGGTTGCCACACAAAGATACTATTTTCATGTGGGATGAAGGATGTGATCAAGCCTTCACATTATTGAAGACTTATCTAATAAATCCACCTATCCTAATGCCACCAATCAAGGGAAAACCATTGCTACTCTACATATCCACTACTGAAAGATCTCTAGGAGTGCTTTTGGCACAAGAAGATGAACAAGGAAAGGAAAGGGAAATCTACTATTTAAGTAGGACATTGATCAAATACAAACTTAACTATACATTCATGGAGAGAGCTTGTCTAGCAATTATTTTTGCATCTCAAAAATTGACACATTATATGTTGATGCACAAGGTGAAACTAATTGCCAAGATTGATCCTCTAAAGTATTTGCTAAGTAAAACTACCTTAATAGGTAGGATAGCAAAATGGGTCATGATATTGAGTGAGTTCGACATTGAATATGTTGATAGGAAGGCAATAAAATGACAAGTGATAGAATATCACTTAGCTGAGAACCCAATGACTTCTACACAAACTATTCAAGTGGAATTTCCAGATTCTGCAATTGTCAACATAGAGGCTAAAACATGGAAGTTGTACTTTGATGGCTCGTATACACAAAGAGGTTTCGAGGCCAACATATTATTGGTTACTCCTCAAGGGTACACCATTCCTAAGTCCTACAAGCTCTTGTTTCCATGTACAAACAATATAGCAGAATATGAGGCTCTAGTCATAGGCATCAAAATGGCTTTATAATGGAACATCACGGAGCTACAAATATATGGAGATTCTCAACTCATCATCAATCAAGTCAACAATGAATATAACACTAAAGATGAAAAGCTAATGCCATATAAGACCATGATTGATGGATGGAAAAAGTACTTTGCCTTGATCACTTTTGAGCAGATTCCAAGAGAGAAAAACAAAGCAACTGATGCAATGGGCACCTTGGCTTCCTTGTTACAAAAGCCAGATCAAAATGAGAAGTACGAGTTCTTGGTGGAAGAGTTGGTGAAACTGGCATTCAACCTTCCTGAAACCCAAATTATTGCCTTACTTCATGGACATGACTCACCTTGGTACGGCCCCATCTATACATATCTCAAAGACCAAGTACTACCTTTAGACCAATCCCGAGCCCAAAAATGAAACTTCATACGCCAGTCATCCCGTTACACAATCCTTTCATAAACATTGTATCATAAGGGTCTCGACGGGATGTTACTTAGATGTCTAGAGGAAGAAGAGTCTAAATTAGCTTTACATGAGGTTCACGAAGGCATTTGCGGGTCACACCTAAGCGGCTTAAACCTAGCCAAGAAGATCCTTCGCTTAGGGTATTTCTAGAAGACCTTAGAAAAAGATGCTTGTCACTTTGTCAAGATATGCAGAAAATTCCAATATGATGGCGACATGATACATGTACTGGCACAAGAATTGCACCCATTTGTTACACCTTGGCCATTCTACCAATGGGGATTTAACTTGATTGGTGTCATATATCCACCATCTTCAAATGGTCACAAATACATCATAACCGCAATGGAGTATTTCACTAAGTGGGTCGAAGTGGTTCCTTTGATCATGGCCATGGGTAAACAAATTTCCATGTTCATCTTGAACCACATAATTTGTAGATATGGTATTCCTCATGCCATAATAACAGATAATGGAAAGCAATTCAAAAAAAAGGATGTGGATGAACTTTGTGCTACATTTCATATCACTCATGATTCTTCATCCATTTATTATCCTCAAGGAAATGGACAAGCCGAAGCTACAAATAAGAACATTTTGAAAATCTTGAAGAGATCAGTAAATAAATCGGGAAGAGATTGGCATGTGCAAATTAATCCAGCATTATGGGCTTATCGAACTAGCATTCAGACACCTATGAGAGCCACACCATTTTCATTAGTCTATGGGGCTGAAGCAGTTCTACCATTAGAGGTTGAAATCCCATCTTTACGAGTGTCATTGCAAGGGTTGATAATAGATGAAGACTATAGAGTCACTAGACTTCAACAATTGGAGTTGCTAGAACAACACCAAACACAACCTTATGAGCACCTGAAAGTGTATCAAAATAGAATCTCACAGAACTACAATAAGCATATCAAACCGAGAGTCTTTCAGGTAGGAGACTTAGTGTTAAGAGAAAACCCAAAGAATCAAGCTAACAGAGAAAAGAAAGGAAAATGGGAGGCTAATTGGCTTGGTCCATTCATCATCGTGTCTTCATTTGGAATGGGAACCTATAAGTTATCAGATTGTGAAGGAGAGGAACTCCAAGAGCCTATCAACCGCATTCATCTCAAAAGGTTCTACACATGAGGGAGATGAAAGAGTATAAAGAGTATCAGATGAGGAGCATCATATTTATTGTACATAGTCAAAGAGATCTTGAAAAATACAAAAAAAATTGAAAAAAAGAAAAATACAAAAAAATTGAAAAAAAGAAAAATACAAAAAAAAAGTGAAAAAAGTGAAAAAGAAAAAAAGAAAAAAATCCAAAGGGTGAAAAATTGGTTAAAAAGTGCCTTTTGTTCCCTTAATTCTGTATTTCCAAGCTACATATGTCCATATTGCATTTCCATCATCTCATTTGTAAAATTGTCATTGCATCCATCATTTGTGCATAGTCATAATAAAGCCTTTCAGTCGCATTGTTGCATTGCCTATCAACCCTAAGTTTGTCACACAATCACATTTATCACTTGGGGGCAGGAAAGGATTGGAAATTTGGTACCAAATGGATTCAATAAGTGCTCTAATCAGTCATGTCAGAGAGAGACTTATTAGAGTTTCAGAAGAGTGGAAAGTTTGTTGAACCTTTGATGGACATCATTATTCAAACCTGAGTATTTGATCCTACAACTTGATCCTTGAGCCTTCATTGACTTTATTATTCAGGATTAAAAATTGACAAAACACCTTAAAGATTAGAATGCTTGGAAATACTTTTTGAAAATCATGAAACATTGCAAAACACTTGAAGCTTTCTTTTGATAATCTTTATGAAATTGACTTCTATCACATCTTTTGAGCTAATCGATGATGTTTCGACTAGATTATCTATGATAGAGACATGATATTTTCTTGCCTTTGAGTGATTGTTTTGAGGAAGATTCATCAGCTTATGAGAGTTCGTCTAATGACATGGTCATCAAAGAACCATCGAGGACTATCCCATAAGAGGAAGGATTGACCTTTCCTTGTTTATGCAAATGGATCCCTTGGCTATTTAGATCTTCCATATCTTAATACCAAAAATCCACTTGCAACATTGAATCCGTTGACACCAGTATTTAGACTCCCATAGTTTGGTCATCCAACTAGTGAGGGTTGTACTACATTCAAAAAGAGGTTACCAAAAGCAATAAAAAAATGGTATTCATATCATCATGATGTGGTCAGTGATGATTGTACTTTCTTTTCGATCCCAAAATGTTCAATGATGAAAATTTATCTCCATGGCATTTCTTTGCTAAAAGCTGGTGACACTTAGGTTGCATTGCATTGCATTATCATGTTAGATTAATTGCATTATCATGTTATATTAATTGCATTTTTTTGTGGTTAATTTTCCAAGGACAAGGGGGTACATCAATAATCTTGGTTAGTCAAAACATTAAAGAAATGAGGGGTTCAATCAAACGTCTTACTCTTGATAAATCAAAACAAAGAAAATGAGATTATCTTTTGCATTCATGCATAGCATTAATCATTAATCATTATCCATATACCAGAAAAAGAAAGAAAAAGAATCATACATCATTTGCATACATGTAGTTAAGGATAGAATTGCATACATCAAAACTCAAAAACATAGGGGCATTTACATATGCATTTCCATAAAACATTTTTTGCATCGATACATTGAGAAATAGAGAAAACCATGTCATAAATCCATACATCAATACATTCATTTATATATATCATAAGATAAGATAACTGCATCCATAGCATAAATCAAAGTAAATGCATAAAACATCATATAGCTGCATAAAAGATAATCTCATAAACAAATCATCAAGGAGAACCAAGGAGTATATCATCATATATATCAAAAAGTGTTCATCAATGATCCATCAAATCAGTATATCAAAGATACAATGTCATACAAAGTGATACATCAAATGTTCTAATCAATCAAATAACATAACATGTGATACAAGGACATCAATAGTGAGTGAATCTGTCATCAATCAATCAAGATCCCATAGCACCAAATCCATCTAAACCTCTACCATCCTGTGGAGGAGGAGCCTAAGAAGTGCTCACTCTGCTCTATCTCTAAACCATAGCAAACATAAACTATTGCATCAAGGTAGAAACCTAATCTAAATGCCCAACAATAGTGGATATCTATCCTCATAGACTGCACATCCCATGCTAAAGTACCAATAGTAGGAGCATCCTGCGAGCTCTGTCCCTGATCATGTGGCTGTTGAACTTGTGTAGGCACCTACTGCACCAGAACTTGATCTTGCTATGTTGGAACATCATCCTGCTAAGCCAAGGCAACTCTCTGCAACTAAACCAAAGGATCTAATCCACCTGGAATCTACCTAGCTGCATCAACATGATCTTGTCTCTGCTATCTCTGTTGTTTGTGAGCTCTATGTTGTCTATCTACTGCTCTAGGATGTACATCAACTGCATCATCATGTCCTCTAGCATGATCTCTATCTCTATCATGACCACCTCTCACTCGTACTCAACCAATAACCAGAGGACCTCTCTGTCCTCATTGTCTCCATCATCTACCACCACCACCTCCATCACCACCACCACCACCACCCCGACCCAGGATAGGCTCTACTAGATCAGTGAAATGAGTAAACCTATTATGAGCCCACCAATCTTCATACTCACAAGACATACCTACATCTATCATACTAGGAAGCATCTCCCACCTGCAGTAAGCCATACCAGCAATCTGATCCAATGCAAACTAATAATCAATGAGAGGACCCCACATAGATCTCTCTACCTATACCTAAGCATATAGTGCTACACCCTGAGGCATATCCTGTATCCAACCATACTGTCTAAAAACTCTGCCAAAGTAGAAGCACTCAATAGTAGTAGTAGTAGTATGACCAATCATCCAGCGAGGGGAAAACATGTAAGGTAACTCGTCATCATCCTCTCTCCAATGCTCACAACCAATATATGGTCTCCATAGAACCTGATCGAGATCATCAACTTGTCATCACCAATAATCCAGATGACCCAAATGGTGCTCCACAACCATACCAGTATATAGGAAAGCATATGGAAAACCACACGGTTGAACCCTATCAGAAATAGGCCTAGTAATGGGAAGATGCTCCCATATCCACAACTGGAGAATAACTACACTGACCAACAAGGAAGCACTCTCTCTATAGACTACCTCCTGCAAATCATGATAGAGCTATGTAAGAACACATTAACCCCAATCAAAGCATCAAGGATGAGCAAGAAAATCCTCTAGAATCATACCCCATCCGACAGAAAAACCACGACCTCACCGGTCAGGAAGAACCAAACCACCGATCAGTGCACCAAGTACCGTTGGCAATGTAAGAAATGAAGCAAACTGAGGCCAAGTGATAGTATCATCATCAATAGAGTTGTCCCCAAAAACTCATCGGTAGACAGTGGAATCATATATGGAATCATAATAAACTACCTCTCCTCTGCATGGGATACGTAAAAATCTATACATGTCCTCAGGTGTGATAGTCATCTCTCCAAACGGCAGGTGAAATGTATTATGTTCGGAGTGCCATCGCTCCACCACTGCAGTCAACAAACCATGGTTCAACTAGAACCATGGAAGGTCAAGAAGGAAACTCAATCCGCACAACTCGATCACATGAAACTCAGTATCTGTAAGTGTCTGACCCAAATCAATAACCCAAGATGCAACTATCCGAATGTACAGAGTAGGGAAGTTTGCATGTCGGCAAGGAAAAGGAATCATATTAGTATACCATATCAAGGAATTATCTCAAGTCAATCAATTCTATCAAAAGTATCAAGAAATCACACCAAGTATCATTTGTTCGTATCTTTGTGTCTTGAGAATGAAGTAGCAATATCAAATCATATCGATTTTCACACTGATTGATTTATCCTATCAGTATTCTATCCTAATTGGATTGAAAAATCACATTCGTTGGTAATACTATTTTGATATCATTAATCCATTGTTTTTGTTCAACGCAACAAACCTAATCTAATCATTTAAATTGAGCATCGAAAGTCATCAAATTTTTCATCAAACACAATCAAGTACAAGTGTAAAAAAATTTCAAGTCTGCAGGCATGATTTTAATCATAGCAGGCGACATTTATCTTAAGAGGTACCAAAAATTTGTTACATGACACTTTGTGGGTGTTACGCGATAGTTCTCATGTTGTGCGACATTGAATCATGCTAGGTGATAACAAAATCTAGCCTAGGCGACAGTGAATTGTTAGGGTTTCCTACGCGGTAAAATATATGAAAAATGGCATTTTTTCCCTAGCTATACGCGTGAACGTTTTGTTCTCAGGAGAGAATGAAAGTTTCTTAGGCGATATTTAACTACACAGTTGCATGAGTGAAAAGCGCGGATGCGATAGTAAAAAGGTTTAGGTGACAATGAAATATTCCTAGGCGTGAATTTGCATATTCAAGGCAACGATGAAATGAAAAATTGTAATAAATGCTAATAAATGAGCAATAAATGCAAAGGAGTTTGAAATAACTCACTAGAGCTCCATAGTTAGGTGGCCTTGCATATCACCGACACCTCTCGAATTGATGCTCTTGGATAGGGACAACCATCTTGAAATTCACCACAAGACCAGAGCAAAATCACCAAAGACAAAAGTGAAAATGAATAGTAAATAAAGGTTTTTCAACCTATTTAAGCTATTTTGACCTAATTTTAGAGGTGAAAATAGGCTTAGATCTATATATTGACCTATCAAATCAACCGGGGCACATTCTTGAATCATGACATATCATCAAGATTTTTCAGAAATGAAAACATATTGAATCAACATTATCAAATTTGTCAAATCAAGCAATCAATATGTTTTAATTTCTGAGGGGGCATCAGGGTATCAAATTGAAATTCAAATCAAACATCATTGGAATCAGTGGGGAGTCAAAAAAATTTGTATCAGAGCAATCATATCATATCAGAGCAATCAGTTTCATATCAGAGGCAACAATCAGTGAATCAGTGAATCAGCAATTAGGACCTAAAAGTGATCAAGATCAAAAGAATCTTTGAATTAATGTTCTTCGCACATCAATTCAAAGAGGGGCATTTGTAGACATGCAAAAATGGACAAGTGCTTTTAAATTGCAAAAATCAATAAAATGGCTCAAAATCATCAAAATGCAATAATTCAATCAAAAAGGGATCAAATCAATTAAAATGGACATAATTAAATAAAGTTGGACAAAATCAATTAAAGCAAAGGAAAAGTCAAATAATGAGGTTAAATAATTAAATCAAAGCTTAAAGGGTTGAAAAGCACTACATAATTGATTTTAATCAATTAGTTGTATAGTTGTTTAAATCAAAAAATTAAAATGAACCTATTACCCTTACATGGCTAAATTTAATTAATTAATTGAATTTAATAATTCCTAATATCTTTCAACAAAGTTGAGCAACCAATGAAAATTGAGGACAAAAAGACATAAATCACTCAAAAAGGATGAATCTCAATCACTCATTTGAAAGTTTCAATCTCATCCACTCAATCTTGTCCTTTTGTCCAAAGCTTTGAGACAAACATTTAAGTTGTCCCCCCATTTATGAACAAAGCAAAGTATTTGACTCAACCAAAGGTAAATCATGATTACTTCACTCCACCCCCTACCCTTGGGAATTTACTATAAATATGAAGCATTTTGAGAGCAATTGATATCTTAGAAATTCATTTGCAAAGCATTGTTACTATAGGCAATTGAAGAGCATTCTAAGAGCATTTAAGAGCATTTAGAGCATTTGCATTATACTTTTGTCAATTTGAGCTAGAATCATCATCCTAGAAGCATTGTAGAAGCATAGAATAGCATACATTCTCATTTTAGAAGTGTCACTAGTGGAGATTTGAGCTGCGAGCTTCACTTACCACATCTTTCTAGAGAGCCATGAGATGCTATAGATCTTAGTTTCATTTTTAAATAGATTTGCATTGTATTTACTTAGAATTGTTGCTAATTTGATCTTAATTTCATGTAAGTGATTATCATAAATATTATAAAGAAAGAAAGAAAATATGCATATAAAAAGTGAATTTAAGTTCTCCTTTCCTCAAGGGCTCATTTGTTTGTTGGAATTGGACTGGAATTGGGATTGTAAACATGCAAATCTCAATCACAAGAATAAAACTCAACTGTTAAAACCGCTTAACTCAAAATCATAGGAATAAGAACTCAACTACAACCTTGTTTTTATCAACTTTAATTTATTAAAAGAATTATTTATTTAATCTCCTCAACTTTAAGTCACTTTAACTCATCTTTATTTTTAAAGGTTAAGTTCTACTTTTATAATAAACTATTTTTTAAGTTGCATTATTTAATTTTAATTAATTTCAAATATGCAACTCAACTAATGACCACTTAACTCAAGTTGTACATTTAAATTTAATTTTTATTTAATAATTATTAGATTTCTCAATTAATTAATTTTGACTTTGTAATTATATTATTTATTAAACATAGGTAATTAATTAATTAAACTTATATTTAATATTTTAATGTATCATAAGGTGTAATTATTTAATCTCATTTAATTAATCTTAATTAAAAATATTTAATCCATTTTAACACCAAACCACATCAAACTACATGACATGCAACGAAACAAAAACTGACTAAATCAAAATGCAACAATCATGACCAAAGGAAGGGCTCATGAATTGACGTCACCTTGACAAATTTAGAGGCTGGAAAATATGATACTTGTCCACTATTTTGGGATAATAAATGGCTTAGGTTGGGATTGGACATGTATGTTATCTTCCATCTCTTACCATTGAGATATTGTGATAGGGCATGCTCATCCTGGCAATTCAAAGAAGTGAATGTTTGGTACCTAAAATCTTCTATAAAATATAAGCATGTACATACATGTATAAATATATAACAAACAATGGTGGGGATTGACTGATTGTGTGGATCTCGTAAGAAAGTAACTACGACTTCGTCCCTCAACTATATTAGGCACATCAAAAAAAAATATAAAACATAAAAACCAACCATACACATCCAAGTATGGGGTCAGTAAAACCATAAATATAAATGACATCATAACATAAAGAAAATCAAACTATGGGCAGGGTATTACACTTTGTCTCTTTCCTTTATTTTTTTCACATTGGAGCCACATTGGTCTAATCATCGACATGGGGGTTCTACCATTATGGTGGGGCTTTGGAGACTCGATCCTCTCTCATGGTGGGGGGGTGGTTGTACTTATGGTCTTGAGAGAGTCTCTTGAGACATTGCATTTGTACCTTTTTACATCTTTTTTTGGAGAGGAATTTTTCCCAATGAGTTTTCTCCTTTTCTCTACTTTATAGAGATTTGGTTGTGATTGGGTACCTCATCAGACCTTATTTCTAGGGCCCAAGTTTGCATTTGTTGGATATTGCTAATGCATTGGGGGGCTTTTTGATATATTTAATATGTTTAATCATTACGTTGAGTGATGTTGGAGTTACTGTTGTTGTCATTCATGTTTTGTCACTGATGTCAACATATGTTTTTGTGAAGAGAACAGGTTGGTTATTATAGAGTACGGACACTGTACAGATGTTTCAGAATGCGTGAAGTCAGATGAGAGTACAAGAAGATGTTGTGATCTTATATCCGAGATCGTCTGATGTAATGTTGTGTATTGGCTGAGTTACAAATGTTTTGGTGAAGACTGATTACTAGACAGTGACAGTGAAAGTTGACAGAGTAAGTCTCTGTGTTTCTGGTATATCTTATAGAAGGTATGGGTTCAGTGTATGTAGGCTTAAGGGATGACAATTAGTTTATTGAAGAAGGTTCATTGTTCTACACAAGGTATGGAAAGTAGGATTCACCCCCCCCCCCTCTCAGTTGTATTGTGGACTGTTATTCCTAACAATTGGTATTAGAGCTATTGGTCCTTAGAGAGAAAGCTTAACAGCTTGAGGTGATCTTGGAGATGGTGTTCTATAGGAAGGATAGTCTGAAATTTGATCCTAAAAACTTTGACACTTGGAAGAAAAAAATGCGAACTCATTTTCTATGTTTGGCCATTGACTATTGGATGATTACAAAGAGTTAGGTGGCTATGAAGACTAGGGATGAAATGGAAAAAGCTATTGATGATGAGAAGAAGATATTTTCATACAACATGGTCACAAGAGAAGCAGTGATTAGTGCACTCTCTGAAGGAGAATTTATTGAGGTAAAAGATCTAGATTATGCACACAAGATTTGGACAAGATTATAAGCATTGTATGAAGGAGACAAGTTTACAAAGTGAGCAAAGTTACAGAACTGGAAGACTAGGATGGAGAAGCTACAAATGAAGGATGATGAAAGTGTTAGGGATTATGTACAAAGAGTTACAAAGGTTGTGATTGGAATCAAAAATTGTGGAGGCACTTTTGAAGACGAGGAAGTCATTTCAAATATTCTTAGATCATTGACACCTATTTACAAGACAAAAATTCATGCTATAGAAGAGATTATACCTTTGACTCCAAACTTTAGCAGAGAAATGTTGATTGCAAAGCTAACTACTTTCGAAGCTGCAGAAATGGGAGATTTCGTACCTAAAGTTGAAACTGCATTTAAAGAATCTACACATAAGAAGATAATGTATGCACTTCCAAGCACCAAAAATGAGAACATAAAAGAAGAGCTTGGTGAATATGCTAAAGAATGGGAATAGATACAAGCAAAAGAAAGAAAGATGGATGAACTTGTTGTACTGATTGCTAGAAGAGAAAAGAGACGTAAGGGTAAATTTGAAGGAAAGTTACCTTTGAAATGTTTTTCATGCAATAAGATAGGTCACTTTACATGTAGATGTCCTACAAGAGTTCCTAAGCACAAACCTAAGTTTTTCAAGTCTAAGTATTCAAAGGATAAGGAATGTTATTAAGCTAGTGAAGGTATTTCTAATGATGATGATTTGGATTATGAGGAGATTGGATTTATTGTTATTAAAGATGAAAAACTAGTGCACAAGGAAAAAAATTTAGTATCTCTTGTTGATGAGAAATTTCAATGGATTATAGATAGTGGTTTCTCACATCATATGACTGGAGACAAAAAAAAGTTTGTTAAATTAGTGAAGTATGATGGTGGTGTTGTGAGATTTGAAGACAATGTTCCTAAACCTATCATAGGAGTAGGATCAATTACTTTGGATGGAAAGACTAATACTGATAATGTACTACTTGTTGATAGACTTAAGCATAACTTGATGAGTGTTGGATAGCTGATGAATAAGGTATTTCAATTAAAGTTCTTTGATGGGAAATGTTTTATCAAAAGTAAGACATGAAATTTTATTGCAACCAGTACCAAATCTAGAGGTAATATATTTGAGTTAAATACATCTGGAGCTTCTTGTTCTATTGCCAAGGTAGATGACAGTTGGTTATGGCACAGAAGGTTTTGTCATGTTAATTTTGATAATATTGTGAAGGAAAGCTTGACTAATGCAGTAAGAGATCTACCGAAGATTGTGAAACCATCTAACACTGTATGTAGAGAATGTGTTATGGGAAAATAGACTAGAAGTAGTTACAAAAGTAAAGCATATACATCAAAAGGAAAGTTGGATATGGTGCATATAGACCTATGTGGGCCTACAAGGACAAGATCATAATATGGTGAAAGGTATTTTATACTTTTTATTGATGAATTTTCTAGAATGATGTGGGTCACTTACTTGAAAGAGAAATCAGAAGCATTTGATAAATTCAAGATATTCAAAGAAAAAGTAGAGAATGAGTCAGGTTTAAAGATAAAATATTTGAGGTCAGACAGAGGTGGAGAGTTTACTTCAAATCTATTCAATTCATATTGCGAAGAGCATGGAATACAAAGACAGATATCTGCTCCTAGGAATCCACAACAGAATGGGATAGCAAAGTGAAGGAATAGAACAATACTGGATGTTGTTAGAACAATTTTGCTTGAAGGAAATATACCTCATGTGCATTGGAGAGAAGTTGTTGGAACAGTGGTGTACACATTAAATAGAATACAAATCATAGAAGGTACAAGTAAGATTCCTTATGAATTGTGGTTTGATCATACTCCTACTATAAAATATTTCAGAACATTTGGTAGTAAATGCTATATCAAGAGAGATGATGAGATAGGAAAATTTGATGCTAGAAGTGATGAAGGAATTTTCCTTGGTTATTCTACTAAGGGAAAGGCTTACAAATGTTTCAATCTGAGATTGAGAAAGATGATTGAAATTAACAATGTGAAGATAGATGAAAGGTTTCAAATACAATAGAGAATGTATGATGGTAATCAGAATACAGAGATCAAGGAGGTTTCTGCTATAGAAGAAGAAGAAGAACTTGCTGAGGTTGAATGCAAAAATGAGACTTTTGGTGATGACACAAATGATGCTATTGAGTTTCCTAAGACTTTGAGGTATGTAAAGATGAATCATCCTAAAAAAAAAAATTATTGGTAATACAAATCAAGGAGTAATGACTAGATCAAAGGCTAGAGAAGAAATATGTTTGATTTCTCAAGTTGAACCAAAGACTACAGATGAAGCTTGTAGAGATGAATCTTAGATAAATGGTATGAAGAAAGAGTTAGATTAGATAGAGAAAAATAACACTTTGGAATTGGTTCCTAGACCTAAAAAAATTTAATAGGAACTAAGTGGGTTTTCAGAAATAAAATGAATGAAGAAGAAGTTGTTTTAAGAAACAAAGCAAGATTGGTATGTAAAGGTTATTCAAAACAAGAAAGCACAGATTTTGAAGAGACATTTTCTCATGTTTCTAGAGTAGAAGCTATGAGATTATTCTTGGCTTATGTTGCACATAAGAACTTCAAGGTATATCAGATGGATGTGAAATCTACATTCTGGAATGGGGATCTTGAAGAAGAAGTGTATATAGAACAACCTGATGGATTTCCTCTATGCGAAGATGGAGACATGGTATGCAAGTTGAATAAGGCACTATATAGACTAAAGCAAGATCCAAGGGCTTGGTATGCAAGGTTAGACGAATACTTACTTTGCCTTGGGTTCAGGAAAGGTAATGCTGACAGTAATTTGTATTTAAGAACTAGTGAAGATGGAGTTTTGATAATAGAAGTTTTTGTTGATGATATTATCTTTGGAGGCAATGATGAATTGTGTGAGAAATTTTCTGAAGAGATGGAAAATGAATTTGAGATGTCTATGATAGGATAAATGAAATTCTTTCTTGGACTGCAAATAAATCAGAAAAAGAATGGCATTTTTATTTCTCAGACTAAGTATCTTAAAGAAATGTTGAAGAAGTTTGGAATGGAGGACTATAAACCAGTCGGTAAACCCATGGTGACTGGTAATAAGCTAACAAATGATGATGAGAGAAAGTGTGTTTTTCAGACCAAGTACATATCAATGGTTGGAGGATTACAATATCTGACTCACACCAAACCAGATATTGCTAATGTTGTTGGAATTGTAGCTAGATATTAGGTAGAACCTAAAGAGAAACACCTAGCTACTATGAAAAGGATATTTAGATATCTAAAAGGGACAATTAAATATGGCTTATGGTATGATAGGAATGATAACTTTGAAATTTATGCTTATATTGATGCTGATTGGGCAGGTAATATTGATGACAAGAAGAGTAGTAGTGGAGGTGCATTTTTCTATGGGAAAAAGTTGGTTGCATGGTTAAGTAAGAAACAATATTGTATAGCTCAATCTAATACAGAATCAGGGTATGTTGTTGTTGCTATTAACTGCACTCAAATTGTTTGGATGAAGAAAATGTTGAAAGTCATTGGAATAACTTTTGATGAACCGGTGGTTATCCATTGTGATAACACCAGTACAGTAAACATGTCAAAGAATCTTATGATGCACTCTAAAACTAAGCATATTTCTATCAAGTATCACTTCTTGAGAGATAAGGTGGAAGATAAGAAAATAAGATTGGAATACATTAGCACAAAGGAATAGATAGAAGACATCTTTACAAAGCCAATTCCAAAAGATACCTTTGAGTATCTCAGAGGTATGCTTGGGGTTCAGGCCCCTCCTAGTTAGAATTAAATGATGCAGGGATGCATTAGTCCAGAGGTTTTCATAGCCTTATCATATTCTAGACTCGATGTAGGGATCTACTCCTTGAGGGGAGTGATTGTTGAAGATAGGTGTTGAAGATAGTTGATGACTTATGGCACCTTTTCCATTATTTTCAAAGGGGGAAAGAGACTATGTGAAAATCCTATAGGAAAGAGTCTATGTATTGGGGAAAGAGAATGTGTGGTAAAGGTACTAAGAGAATATTTTTGAGTTAATGGATTTTACTATATGTTGCCATCAATGCCAAAGGCGGAGATTGTTGGATATTGCTAATGCATTGGGGAGATTTTTGATACATTTAATATGTTTAATCACTATGTTGAGTGATGTTGGAGTTTTTGTTGTTTTCATTCATGTTTTTTCACTGATGTCAACATATGTTTCTATGAAGAGAACGGGCTGGTTATTACAGTGTATAGACATTGTATAGATGTTTCAAAACATGCAAAGTCAGATGAGAGTACAAGAAGATGTTGTTATCTTATATCCAAGATCACATGATGTAATTCTATGTATTGGCTGAGTTACAGATGTTTTGGTGAAGGATGGTTACTAGACAATGACAGTGAAAGTTGATAGAGTAAGTCTTTGTGTTTCTGGTATATCTTATAGAAGGTATGGATTCAGTGCATGTGAGCTTAAGGGATGACAATTAGTGTATTGAAGAAGGTTCATTGGTTTGTGCAAGGTACCAAAAGCAATATGATGTTAGCTATGGCGTGTGTTTTGGAGAAGACCTATTTGGAAGCTGACTTCACAGATACAGTGTGTATTATGGATAGCGAACTTGAATTAAGGATGTCAGTCCTTAATTTTTGTAATATAATTATTGTATACTTTTTTTGTATACTGTGTGTATCTCAGCCAGGAGTTATGTAATTGTTTGCATATTAACAAAGCCTAATTGGCTGACCTGATCATGTAGAATGTAATAGGGTATATATGTAAGATCTTTTCTTTTGGAAAGATATGGAGAAAATGTATGTGATGTAAAAGAAGAATTGTGGAAGCTGCAAGCTTGTGGCTATTAGATGTAGAGAAGAGGATAATTGTATACTTCATTGGAACTGATCAAGAAAAGATAATTGTTATCAGATAGTTCAAAAGATTGTGTATTTCGTCATATACACTTGTGTTGCAAACAGTGAGTTATGAAGGTGGATATAACCTTCTTTGGGCAGTGAGCCCATCCTTAAATTTCTTGATGCCTAACAGGGTTTGTCCTCTAACAAGGACTGTGTACTATAATGTTTTAATCGGATCCTAAAAGGGCTAGATCTTCTAACAAGGATACTATACTCTCAGTACATAATTAGTAGGTGTTAATTCCCACCAGGGTTTTACCTTTAATAGGCTTTCCTTGACAACAAAATATTGTATTATTGTGTTGGCATTCATTGTGTTCATTGGATTTGATATTGTTTCTATTCAAAGTTAAAGTTTAATAATCTTGCATGTAGTTGTATTCATGCACTCAGCTTTTTATCTAATCCCTAAGTTTATCTTAAGGGGGGGTGTTAGAGTAAAAAGGTTATTTAACTTAATTAATTTAATTGTATTAATTAATTAATTAAGTCACATTTTTCTATTTTCACTACGCTAAATTTAGGAAGCTTTTTTAGACATTTAATAATTCTTTTATTTTATGCATGCATCCTTCAGGGTTCACATTATGATTTTTTATCTACTTTATTAAGGATTAATCTCATTGTAATAACTCATTCTAATTAATTCAATTCTCAATTATTCCTTTATTCTAATTGTTTATGCACTTTATTGTTTCAAGATTTTCTCTTGTACATGGCAAGCTATTTGCATACAGATGATTATTGGGCTTGGGGAAATTCACCAATTCTTGAATTCTAACAAATTACCTACTAAGCTCTTTGAATAACAGTATTCTAAAAAATAGGAAGAAGCCTAGTTATCCAATGTTGCATGAAGGGTTGATTTTTCTTATAGAAGACTATGCTAGGGATAATATTCCTGATTCTATTCCAAAAATGGTTAAAGAGAACAAAAATAAAGCCAAAATGGAAAATTTTGGGTCAGTCTCTAAGAAGAAAGAGAAGAAAAAAAGTAAGGGAAAAGGAGACCTTAGAGAGGAAAAAGAAGATGACTATTCTTCTATTCAAGAGAATGAGGAAGGGATGGTACCAGAGAATATTATGGAGGATGTTCCTATGGAAGAATAATTTGATCCCAAGACCTACTATAAGGGCTCCACTTCTAAGATTAAGAACAAGAGGAAGAAGAAAAATAAGAATGTTGAAGATTTGGGTAAGGAGAAAGAAGAAAATGAGGTGGAAGAAGAAGTGGAAAAAGAAGAAGAGAGGGAAGAAGAGGTTGTTGGAAACAATTGTCTAAAGGAAATTGCTACTCAAATTATGTATTGTCTTTGATGTCACACAATGTCATAGTCCACAGCAATCAATTTCTACCGAGCTCAGTCGGTCTGCCAAACAAGAAAATCAGTGTCTACCGAGTCCACTCGGTCATCAAAGAAAAATCAGCATTTACCAAGTTCAGTCGGTCGTCAAAGGAAATTCAATGTTTACCGAGTTCAATCGGTTGTCAAAGAAAAGTTAGCATTTATCGAGTTCAGTCGGTTGTCAAAGAAAAGTTAGCATTTACCGAGTTCAATCGGTTATCGAAGGTAAAGGATTGTCGATGTTTACCGAGTTCCCTCGGTCTCCGAAAGACTGTAGAAAGTTATGGTCACCGAGCACTGTTGGCCCTTGAAGGATTTTTGCAAATAAAGTTTGCTTAATTCAGCCGACTGTTATACTAAATAATGTCGATTTAACAAATCTAAAATCATATAAATAAAAGGTCAAATGTGAAAAATAAAATAGATATATAGCAGAAGATTTACAGAAGAAAGACAGGAAAGGTGTGTGCGAATTTGTGAAGGATGTTCAGATATCCTTAAGGTGCAGCAGAGATTTATTCAATCAGGAAGGATCACACTTATGCAGAATAGAGATCTGTAATCAGCAAGGCAGTTGCATTATTATACAGGTCATTTTCATTGTTACCTTCTTATCATTGTAACAATGAATTCTAAATCTCTTAACCGAGTTGGTTTAACAACCATATTGTAAATCCTCTAACAAGGTGACAATTCCATTGAATTGTTTTCAAGACCTCTTACCAGGCCACTCCTAGCAGGGTGATTAAATCCTCTAACAAGGTCACACCTAACAGTGTGTTTTGTAACCTTTTACCGGGTTGGCTTCTAACCGGGCATCACTTTAGAAAAGTGAAAATCAGTATCTAGATACATTGGTGGTTTTTCCCATATTGGGTTTCCATGTTAAATCTTGTGTCTCTTGTGTTCTTAATTGCTATCTTAATCATATACAAGTGCTGATGAACATCTAAAGATAATTTTGCTAATACTTTCTGCATCTTCAAAGTTACTGCAATCTATTTACCGAGTGCTAAAATAGATAACATTCTTTAAGATATCCTAAGGGATATGGAAAGAAATAATAGTGAAGTGTTTTATGGTTGACTGATTCACCCCCCCCCTCTCAGTCACTTTATCCATATTCCATCAATTGGTATCAGAGCATTTGGTGCTTGCAGGAAGGGTTTCAAGGACCTAAGCTAAAGATCGGGATGTCTTATAAGAGGGAAATTCCAAATCTCAACAAAGATAATTTTTCAGCATGGCAAGGTCTCATGCGACTTCATCTGGCTTCCATTGGTGATTCAGGATGCAAATACATTGATGAAGAATACACAGTTCCTACTGGCGCATTAACTGTTGAAGACATTACAGAGAAAAAGACTCATAACACCATGATGATAGACATTGCATCTGCTCTCAGCTATGAAGAATTTGATGATATTAAAGAATGCACTACTACATATGAAATGTGGATGACACTAAAGAAAATATATGGTGGTGATGCAAATGTGAAAAGAGCCAAAGAAAAAATCCTAAGAGGACAGTTTGACAAGATGAATATGAAGGAAGATGAAAACATTGCAAAATATGTTGAAAGAATCAAAGCAAGTGTAAGTGCAATTAGAGCTTCTGGAGGAACAATCTCAGATGAAACTGTTATAAGTAAGGTACTCAGAACATTACTCCCTATCTATGCAATAAGAGTATCAGCTATTCAAGAAAGAAGATGTGAAACAAACCACAATATAACTTTAGATGCTTTAGTTGGAAGATTGATAGCCTTTGAATTAGACAACTATGACAACTATGTTCCAAATTCCAAAAATATTGAATCAGCATTTGAGGCCAAGGTTTCACTAAAGAAGAACAAGAAAATTAAAGAAGTTCAGTCAGAAAGTGAAGAAGTATCAGAAGAAAGTTTTGATAGCTTGAAATTGTAGAAGCATTACTTGCAAAGAAGTACTCTAAAGGGAAAGGTAAATATAAAGGTAAAAATCCTTTAATCTATTTTTCATGTGAAGAAATTGGACATATTGCAGCTAGGTGCCCAAAAAAGCAAGTCAAGGAAGAGAAGAGAAGTCACAAGTACTATGGCAAAAAGAATTTGAAATCATTCAAGGATAAAGGCAAGAAAACATGTTTTATGGCTAAAGATTCTGATGATAGTGAAGAAGAAATTGTCTTTATTGCTATAAAAGATGAATCTGATGATGATGAAGATAAGATGGCACTTATTTCTCATATAAGCAAAGATGATATATGGATAATAGACAGTGGATGTTCACACCATATGACTGGTGACAAGACAAAATTTGAATATCTAGAAGACTGTGATAGTGGCAATGTAAGATTTGGAAACAATGAACCTTGTTGTATAAAAGGAAAGGGAAGAATCTCATTAACCAAAGAACTCATATGTGATAATGCTTATTGGGTTGAAGGACTAAAACATAATCTTCTAAGTGTAGCATAGCTAATCAACACTGGTTTCAAGGTTGAATTCATGAATGGTCAAGCAAGACTGCTGGATGAAAAAAGAAAACTCATTGGATCAAGCAAACAAACAAAAGGTAACTTATTTTATCTTGATCTCAGTGAATATTCATGCTTTATTGCTCAAATTGAAGAAAGTTGGCTATGGCACAAAAGGTTATGTCATGTGAATTTTGATAAAATGATAAAAATAAGCAAATTCAAGAAGGTTAGAGGCATTCCTACTTTGAAGAAACCTGATACTGGTCTATGTAAGAATTGTCAGATTGGCAAAATGAGTAAAACTAGTTTCAAGAGTAAGAACTATCAATCTAAAGAAATTTTGGAAATTGTGCATACTGATTTATGTGGACCTATTGGAATACAAAGCTATACTAGAGATAAATTCTTTATTCTTTTCGTTGATGATTATTCTAGAATGATGACTGTTATGTATTTAAGAGAAAAATCAGAAGCATTTGAAAAGTTCAAATGGTACTTAGCAAGAGTGGAAAAGGAAATAGGGAAAAGATTGAAATGCTTAAGATCAGACAGAGGTGGTGAATTCATCTCCCATGATTTTAACAACTTTTGCATTGAAAGAGGAATCAAAAGATAGGTATCAGCTCCTAGAACTCCTAAGCAGAATGGAATAGCAGAAAGAAGAAATAGATCTATTATGGATTGTGCAAGGACTCTAATGATAGAAAAGAACATCGCTATAAAGTACTGGAAGGAAGCTATCAGCACTGAAGTTCATACCTTGAACTGAGTACAATTGAAGAAAGACACATTCAAAACTCCTTATGAATTATGGTATGGCTATAAACCCAATGTAAGTTACATGAAAATATTTGGTAGCAAGTGTTATATCTTAAAAGAATCTAGAAGAAATAAATTTGATGTGAAAAGTGATGAAGGAATATTCCTAGGATATTCTAGCAAAAGCAAGGCATACAAATGTCTGAACTTATCTACTCACAAAGTCATAGAAAGTATACATGTAAAATTTGATGAGTTTGCAGAAAAGACTGAAGAAGAAAGCAAAAGGGAACCTGAGAACTATAGAAGATTCATTTACATTGAACCTGAAACATTGGCAGACACAACTATCAATGAGGAAACTATATCTATCGAGCTGAGCACAGTTACCGAGTCACAGGAAGAAGTTCAAACCGAGTCATAGGAAGAAATTCAGATCGAGTCTTAGCCTGAAGTTACTGAGAAAATATCTATCAAGCCCGAGCAACCTTAAGAAGAGATCCTAGAAGACAACAGCATGACTCATTCAAAAAGCAAGGAACCTATACTAGCCAAATATGTCAGAAGACATCATACACCAGATCAAATTATTGGAAACAAATCAGATGGTACTATGACAAGAAGCAAGCTAAAAGGTACATGTCTGCTTACTGATTTTGAACCTAGAAATATCAAAGATGCATTGGAAAATGAAAGTTGGATTGAAGCAATGAATGAAGAATTAGAACAAATACAAAAGAACAAAACATGGACTCTTGTACCTAGACCTAAAGATAAGAATGTAATTGGAACAAAATGGGTATTCAGGAATAAGCTGAATGAAGATGGTCAAGTATCTAGAAACAAAGCTAGATTGGTATGTAAAGGTTATTCTCAAGAAGAAGGTATAGATTATGGAGAAACTTTTGCTCCTGTTGCAAGATTAGAAGGTGTAAGAACTCTACTTGCTTATGCAGTACACAAAGGATTTAAGGTATATCAGATGGATATAAAATCTGCATTTCTCAATGGAATTCTTGATGAAGAAGTCTACATTGAACAACCTGAAAGTTTTGTTGATCCAGATAAAAAGGACATGGTCTGTAGGTTACACAAAGCATTGTATGGTTTGAAACAAGCTCCTAGAGCATGGTATGAAAGACTCCATAACTATTTGATTCAGATTAATTTCAAAAGAGCCAATGATAACAGCAATCTGTATATTAAAGAAGGACCGAATGACAAAATTGTATTGGCAGAAATATTTGTAGATGATACTATATTTATAGGGAATGAGGATCAGTGCAAAGAATTTTCAGAGCAAATGAACAAAGAATTTGAAATGTCTATGTTTGGTTTAATAAAATTCTTTGTTGGTCTTCAAATTCAGCAAAGCAAGAATGGTATATACATTACTCAATCTAAATACATTAAGGAAATACTTAAGAAGTTTGGTATGGAAGATTCAAAACCAGTTGGTACACCCATGTGTACTGGACTGAAACTTACCAAAAATCATGATTCAAAAGAAGTTGATCAGACCCTATACCGATCTATGATTGGAAAATTGTAGTATGTAGTACATACAAGACCTGATATTGCCTTAGCAGTCGGTATAGTAGCTAGATTCTCAGCAAAACCTAAGGAAAATCATATGATGGCAATCAAAAGAATCTTAAGATACTTAAGAGGAACTGAAGAATATGGTTTGTGGTATAAATTTGGAGGCAATCTAGACTTAAAAGTGTTTACTGATGCTGATTGGGCAGGGAACATTGATGACAGAAAAAGTACAAGTGGTGGAGCATTTTTTCTTGGAAAAAGACTGGTATCTTGGACTAGTAAAAAGCAAAATTGCACATCTCAATCCACAGCTGAAGCTGAATATGTTGCTACTGCAGTAAACTGTTCAAATATTGTTTGGTTTAAACAGTTATTAGAAGGTATGAAGGTTGAAATCAAAGAACCAGTTGTTATATTTTGTGACAATACTAGTGCAATAAACATTTCGAAGAATCCAGTGATGCATTCCAAAACCAAGCATATTGCTATTAAATATCACTTTGTCAGAGAATTGGTGCAGGACAAGGAAATCAGATTAGAATATATTCATACAAAAGAGCAGATTGTAGACATTTTCACCAAACCATTACCTAAGGATGCATTTGTGTATCTAAGAGGTAAGTTAGGGGTCATTCCCCTATCTGAGGCTCACTAAATACAATTTTAGTGATGCATCAACCAGAACATGATTGAAAATCAACCAGTTGATGCAGCATATTCAAGGAATCATTGCATATGAATCAGTACTTGAGGTACATTAATTTACACCGGTATTATGTGAATTATCTTTGGCATGTGTTGTCAAAGAGGGAGTGTTTTCTATGTCTTTGCTATTACTTCAAGAAATTTTCAATAGTCAGAAGGAAGAATTTTCAGGAAAAAAGAAGTTTGCTGACAGAGGGAGATTTGAATCTAAACTGAGCTAATTCTTTCAAATTTCTTATGCTATGACATATTGCGTTGCCATCAATGCCAAAGAGGGAGATTGTTGGAAACAATTGTCTGAAGGAAATTGCTACTCAAATTATGTATTTTGTTTGATGTCACACAATGTCATAGTCTGCAGCAATCAGTTTCTACCGAGCTCAGTCGGTCTGCCAGACAAGAAAATTAGTGTCTACCGAGTCCACTCGGTCATCAAAGAAAAATCAGCATTTACTGAGTTCAGTCGGTCGTCAAAGGAAATTCAGTGTTTACCGAGTTCAGTCGGTTGTCAAAGAAAAGTTAGCATTTACCGAGTTCAGTCGGTTGTCAAAGAAAAGTTAGCATTTACCGAGTTCAGTCGGTTATTGAAGGTAAAGGATTGTCGGTGTTTACCGAGTTCCCTCGGTCTCCGAAAGACTGTAGAAAGTTATGGTCACCGAGCACTGTTGGCCCTTGAAGGATTTTTGCAAATAAAGTTTGCTTAATTCAGCTGACTGTTATACTAAATAATGTCGATTTGACAAATCTAAAATCATATAAATAAAAGGTCAAATGTGAAAAATAAAATAGATATATAGCAGAAGATTTACAGAAGAAAGACAGGAAAGGTGTGTACGAATTTGTGAAGGATGTTCAGATATCCTTAAGGTGCAGTAGAGATTTATTCGATCAGGAAGGATCACACTTATGCAGAATAGAGATCTGTAATCAGCAAGGTAGTTGCATTATTATACAGGTCATTTTCATTGTTACCTTCTTATCATTGTAACAGTGAATTCTAAATCTCTTAACCAAGTTGGTTTAACAACCATATTGTAAATCCTCTAACAAGGTGACAATTCCATTGAATTGTTTTCAAGACCTCTTACCAGGCCACTCCTAGCAGGGTGATTAAATCCTCTAACAAGGTCACACCTAACAGTGTGTTTTGTAACCTTTTACCGGGTTGGCTTCTAACTGGGCATCACTTCAGAAAAGTTAAAATCAGTATCTAGATACATTGGTGGTTTTTCCCATATTGGGTTTCCACGTTAAATCTTGTGTCTCTTGTGTTCTTAATTACTATCTTAATCATATACAAGTGCTGATGAACATCTAAAGATAATTTTGCTAATACTTTCTGCATCTTCAAAGTTACTGCAATCTATTTACCGAGTGCTAAAACAGATAACATTCTTTAAGATATCCTAAGGGATCTGGAAAGAAATAATAGTGAAGTGTTTTATGGTTGACTGATTCACCCCCCCCCCCCCCTCTTAGTCACTTTATCCATATTCCATCAAAGGTTTCAGAGAAGGAAGAGAGATCTGAGAAGAGTAATAAGGAGAAAAAAAGGAAGAAAGAGGAAGGGATTCCAAACAGAAATCCTAAAATAAGGGCTAGGAAAAGAGTAGAGAAAAGGTAGGGAGCGGGGAAGGAGAAGGAAACTTCAACTAGCTTTGTTGTTGACAACCACATTTTATGGGAGGTTAAGAGTACTGTTGAACATGGAACCAACATTGAAAAATGGCTTAGTAAGGACATGAAGGAAATGGGTCGCAACCTAAAGATGTTGAAAGAAGAAATGGAGGCTCTTAAAGGAAGACTAGAAAACTACACTGAAGAGGTTTTGATGAAGGTAAATACTAACAATAATGATGATAACCTAAATGCTAGAATTTTTGTGATTGTGGATGAAAAGTTAAAGGATATTAATGAGAAAATCAGCTATAATAGTTATTGTATTAGAGAAATTCAGAATCACAACAATGAGGGCCTCAAGGTCTCTGTAATGAATTTAAAAGCTTTGTATACCTACCTAGAGAGCATTCTACTAGAAAAAAACTACCATTATGGTGGTTGATGATGCTGGGGGTAAAGGTCAGTCTTCGAGACCTGGAATGAGAACTAGAAGCAACCTCAAGAGGAAAGTTCCTAAGGATCTTACAAGCCTCAAAGATTCCATTCTGAAAATGGAGGAAATGCAAAAATAGACTGAAAAGGCCACTGAACCTAAGATGTAAATTTTGTAGGGTTTTTTTCAGGGGGTTGCTGGTAGTTCTGTTGTCGACTGTCTTTTTTAGATTTTATACCTTGTTTGTTGTTTTGTTGTTTGTAGGTTTTGGGTCTTGCTTTTTGTTTCTTATTAGGTGTTCTATGTTTGTTTGAACTCTATTGAATATCCTATGCTTCTTTTGTAAATGGTTTTAGGGCCCATTCAAAACCTGTATTTACCTTAATCAAAAATAAATTCTACTTTTATAAGTTTACCAATGAAACTTAAAGAAATAAACAAAATATCAATTATACCTTACTTACCTTGTTTCTTTAGCTTTGTTCCATTTTTATCCTCCTCGAGATCTTAGTGGTTAGTTTTCTCAGTGTCTTCTACTCATTTAGATTCTTTCCATTTTGAGATATCAAAATTTGAGGGCATCTTGACACCTTGATCTACAAGTCGTTGGAAATAGAAGTAAGCAATTGAGAGGGGGCGGTGAATCAGTTGCTAAAAAAACACCTAAAATTTAAAACTCTTAAAACCATTAATGCATGTTCAAAATACTTACTCATAGAAATCATGTTACTAATTTGTAAAATGTAAAGCATGTAAACATAAATTAGTAAACACCGAATGCCACATAAGACAATAATTTTTATCATGGAAACCCAAATGGGGTGAAAACTATGATGGAGTGTAAACCCACAATAAGACTAATAACTTGTTAGAAGTATAGCTTATTATAATGAAAGGAATGCACTTGCATTCAAACACACTTCCTATAGCTCACTACTCAATTCAACCTTGAGAACTGACCCTAGGGAATTCACACTGACTTACATAAAAATTCAGAATACGGTCTGATACATAAATGAATTGTAAAATAGAATCTCTATATGCTTGGTTCAGTTCCTTTGAAGCATAGTTGAATCTCTTGCTCCAATTCTTTCTTCCCCATGTAGACAAGCAATTGAACCTCCAATAGATCTGGAAAAAAAGTTCCTGGCATCTACAACAAAAACATTTCATATGCAACACATGGATTCAAACCCTAATTCATCATATTTATCAAGGACTAGGTTGGCAAAACCTAATCTTTAAACATCTATCTTATAGTGTCAAAATAAAGCATCAAGATCTCTATGCACTTTCCAAACATATCTCTAATCTATCTCAAACACCTCAAGATCATAACCATAACCCTAAAACATTTTTACCAATCTCACATAAATCGTATTATAATCTTCCTTTAGCATGTTAGCCTAGAACATAAAAAAGCTTCTTTAAATTCAATGAACTCGGTCACCTTGAACAATGTAAACTATCATCTCATCAAACACATAATCCTAGATCATCCTAAGGCATCGTTTAATCTTAAACAAGTAAACAAATTTGTCATTTTTTAATAAATTTGCTAGTAATCCTTGCCCTCTTGCAATAAAATTGTTGCCCTCAAATAAAATGTGTGTAACTACCTTGCATATTATTAGAATCACAAACCCCTTGAATGGTAGACACATTAATATATCCTTTACACATTCTCAATTGCACGACCAAAGATCTCTTCATATGTTCTTGTACAAACCCAAACTCTGCAACTATGTCACACTGTTAAACAATGACATAACCAATCTTTATATGTGACACCATAACTCAACTAAAATATCATGTTAGCATCTATAACTTTGCATACATCATGTATACAACATCTACATCTCCCTATGAGGTGCACAACTCATCTTCAGTAACCTTCTACGTAAATCATCTAAACATTCCTTTTTACTAGTAGAACTACATAACAATCATTCATACTATATGATAGAAATGTAATCTGTATGAATAGACATCCAAACTTTATGATAAGAATATTGACATCAAATGATAGACATGTTGACATCAATGAAAACACATCCAACCTGCCAACAATCTCCCCTTTTGACATTGATGGCAACTTGTGATGGGAAAAATAAGTAATACAATCAAAAACCAATAGTATTAATAATGTAAAGAAAATAAATAATCTTTAATGTATATGTGTGAATGATATCCTTTATGTATAGAAGAATTGGGGAAGGTAAGATTCTCTTCTTAATCCCAAATTCCCAAAGGAAAGATCCAAATTGATTAACCACAAGAAAATGGTCAATGCATAAATGAATCAATCGATTAGTAATAAGAAGAAAGAGGAAAACCTTACATTTTGTTTTGGAAGGGAGTATTTAATTGAAATGAATTGAAGAAAAATACTAACCTCAAAGTATAGAAGATCTACAAATTGCTATTTTATGGTGTTTGTACTGAGTTTCTAAAAATTCTACAATCGGATCTAGAACAAAAACACAGAGACGGAGAAAACCCCAAAATCTTTTTCTTTTCTGAACTAGGTTGACCTTGACCTATGCTGCTCTGACAGAAATTTTGTTCACAAATCCTGAAAGTTTTCTGAAAAGGGTATTTGAATCTTATCTATAATTCATTGTTCCACACCTGTACCTACAAGAAAAATGGTTTTTTCATTTGGATGGGAGTTTGCCTTGGTCAAACCCCAGTTTTGGAATTAACCTTGAAATAGAATTTAAATTACAATAATAAATAAAGTAAATAGAACAATTCACCTTACTTATGTTGAAACCCTTGTGGAGGATTCGAATCCTTGAATCCACAAGTATGGATGCTCCAAATGGATGTAGAATTTTAGGATGTCTCAAATCAATTGCCTTTAGATCTTCAAAACCAATCTTGAATGGATCTTGAAATAGGAAGAAGCTTGAATGGAAAGGGATGGAGAAATCTTCAACAAGAGGGCTCCATAGAGCTTCAATCCTTCAATGGCTACCAATGGATCTCCTTGATGAATTGAATCTTGAATGCTTGAATACTTGAATTATTGAATGCTTGAATGCTTTAAAATGGATGATTTATTCATTTCTCCTTCTTGCTTTCTTTATTATGATTATTGATGATTGATTCTCACTTGTTGTTGTGAAAATGAGAGGAGAAGGTTTCCTTATATACTAGTCTAGGGCACAAACTTCTAGAGATGTTGACATATGAGCAATAAATTCCCATTAGGCTCATACCCCTAGGAGTGGACCTAAATTAAATATCTTTTGAGATTTTACCATTTTGAAGCCCGAAATAGCCGACCCGAAAGCGGGAAAAAAAATTCTTTCCAAACCTTGAGATCCAAAAATCTTCAGAATTTGAAATTTGGACCCTGGGTCAGAGTCAAGGTAGACCTTGACCTAGGTTAGGGTCAAGGTCAACCTTGACCCTGAGATCAAGAACCTCAAAATCTCAGAGCAAGATGCTAGAAATTGGTAGGAAAGAGGTGGAAAATAGGGCAAGACAGGGGAAAAAGCCAGATCCAAGTCAAAGACCCATTCAAGGTGTTTGACATGACCCCAAACCACTTACTCGGAGGGATAAACTAGTCCTAAATGAAATACTTCCATTTTCCGACAATACAAATAATTAGTATCCAAGATATATCATTATCTTTTAGAGTGTCATGCCCAAAATAAACTACGCAAAAATGTACAATTTTTTTTAAATACCTAAAGTACACAAATAAAGAGAACATGCTAGCTAGGACATTAGTGATACCATGCGAGAGGTATCATGGAAAAAAATTTCATGTGGTGATACCACACACATAACCTGGGTTGGCCAACCTCCCTCCACAACATGGTTAGGGTTGACTAATCCTAGAGATACAACTGAGCAAGATAACCGATGACACTAACATGAATAATCTTAGAAGAGGGTGTTCGATGACAAGATGTTTAATAGGAAATTAGCTCAATCCCTAAGGATAAGGAAAGTTCCAAGAAAGGATAAGACAAATCTCCTAGGGAATCCATTGGTTGAATAAAATTCTCAACGCATGAAAAAAAAGTCCCTAGTGGAAATCTGGGATACTCTTTAAAGGATAACCAAACCTCTAAAGTTTAGAGAGAATTAGTGCATTAAATTTGTTATAGTTGTAGTTATAGCACCTAGCTAAATAATGGGTTTAAAGTTTGATCACAATAGTCCAATAGATAGTCCACCTATAGGAAATGTAGAGCTTGTAGAGTTGATTTCTAAACGTAAAATTAAATGTGGGTTAAAATACTCCTATGGGGATTATTATCGACATCAAATGATAGACATGTTGACATCAATGAAAACACATCCAACCTGCCAACAAGCTCCCCTTTTGACATTGATGGCAACATGTGATGGGAAAAATAAGTAATACAATTAGAAACCAATAGTATTAATAATCAGTATCCAAGATATATCATTATCTTTTAGAGTCCCTCTAACTTAGTTCTATTACTTCTCCCCCTTGGATCACTCCCCCTAGGATCATGCTCTGGTTACATACTCTTCTCTCCATCAGTTTGTCCCCCTTGGATGTACACTGCTCTCATCAAGTGCACTTCTCTCATCAACTAAAACTTCTTTCTTATGTGCAAGTATATGAACTTGATCTTACTTCTTTGAAAAAACTATTTAAACACTTCTTTGTTGGCATTAAGCATGATTGTCATTAGTGACAACACTTATTCAGATTAGTACATACCAAGCAGATCAGTACATACCAAGCATATCAGCACATACCGAGCAGATTAGTACATACCAAGTAGAACAGAGCTTACCGAGCCGAGCAGAGCTTACCGAGTAGAACAGTGCATACCGAGCTCGCAAAGTTTCACAGTGTTTACCGAGTGCTGCACGGTTAAACAGAAAATTTAGTTTCTACCAAGTAACACTTTGTCTACCGAGTCTCTAGTATTTACTGAGTTCAAAACTATGACTGAGTGGTTAGTATGGACCGAGTTTCCACTTCTACTAAGTGCATGACAATGCCGAGTAACGCAGTGGACACCGAGTATCAAAAAGTCACCGAGTTAGTTTGCAGTAATCGTGTAACTATATTTGGGCCAACTCAGTAATATTTGTGTTTACTTGTTTAAGAGCCGACTTTGTAATTGTTTTGGAATCGACTTAGATTGATATATAAACAATGTTTTATGTCATATCCAAGTATGAAAAAGAAAAAAAAGAGAAGTATGAAAAAGAGAGAAAGGCAAAGATAAGCGAATTACAAAGGGCTACAGCAGTATAAGAAGCAGAAAAGATCTATCTAACACAAAAGGTGATCAGTACATCAGAGAATCTCAATCAGCAAGTACAGTTGCATGTAAGAGATCTACTATTTCATCCTAACAGGTGAATCAGCTTGAAATCCTTTAATTGGGTAGACATAATAGTCTTTGTAAAAATCTCTTAACCGAGTGCATACTTCATTGTATGTTTGTAAAACCTCTAACAAGGTGGACCTAGCAGTCCTTATTGCTCCTAACAAGGTAGATCATCAGAAGTGATCATTGTAAGCCTTAACTGGAAAACTTTATACTGCAGTATTGAAGTTTTGTGAGCATCATCCCCACCCCAATTTTACTTTCTACTTGGAAGGTTTTTGGGTCACCAAATCTCTATGTTCTAAGTGTTATGAATGTTTTATTTCTTCCTGTTACTCATGCATGCAGTTAGATTATCGATGTAATATTATTAATATCTAAATCTGTTAAAAGTTTTGAAGTTACTGATTCACCCCTCCCCTCTCAGTAACTTAGATAGTCTTGAATATTTCCAACAATTGGTATCAAAGCTCAGTGGATCTCAGAATAAATTTTGATAGCTTGAGAAAAGATTTAGGACAATGGAGATATTCAAACTGAACAAAGTAATTGAGAATGAAAAGCTAGATCTAGAAATGGCATAACTCAACTCAAAGAAGCAAGAGAGCATCTTTCCCTTTCCCTAAAAAGAAGGAAGGAACTTGCAAATTAGATCAATGACCACCAGTATGTTGAAGAAAAGATTGAAGACTTTTTCCCTTCAAGCAGCTCAGATGAAGCAAACAATGCAATCAAAGAACTTCTAGAAAAGAATGGATCTCTGCAAGAAGAAGTGAGAAAATTGAAAAGAGAACAGGAAATTCAGTCAACAAGATTCTGTGAAGTTTTGGAACAAAGAAACAAGATGAAAGATGAAATAGATGGAAAGAAAAATGAAATCCAGAATAAAACTCTTCAGCTAGAAAATCTTATTGATCAAATCTCCAATGCAAATGAAGAAATCTTGACTCTAAGATCAAAAAATGAAAATATGAGAGAAGAGCTGAGATCTGAAAAGTAAATCAATTTAAGAGTGATGAGTGAGCTAGATGCTGAAAGGCAAATCAATGAGAGAATGTTGAAATCTCAAGAAGATATGAATCAGGTGTATGAACGAAACCTTCATAGGCAAAAAGGAAAAGCAGGATTTGGATACAAAGAGGAAGGTGAATCCTCCAAACAAGGTACTCAAAAGAATCAGAAACCTACCTGTAATCACTGTGGCAAAATTGGTCATACTTCAAACAAATGTTGGAGCAATGGAAAAGCAAAATTCAATGGAAAATGCTACAATTGCAATCAGCTTGGTCATAAAGAAAATGAATGCAAGGAAAAACCAAAATTTAAAGGCATATGTCACAAATGTAGCAAACAAGGTCATAAGGCATCAGAATGCAGAACCAAAACACCTAATCCAGCGGATCAAATTATTAAAGCAATGTTTGGTTGGGATTACAACACTTGGTGTAGATGTCATTACTATGGAGAATATGGACACATTGGCATGAATTGTGTAAGGCACCACTTGATAAAAAGGGATTCTACCATAAGATGTTATAATTGCACTAAGCTTGGTCACATAGCTAAAAACTGCATGAATTTAGGCAAAATTGAAGATGAAAAGAAAGCAAAAGAAAATAACATTAGGAAGCAGATGAGACAGAAGTGGATTACTAAACCTACCGAGCAAACCAATCCTAAAGTCACTAATGAAGGGAGTGGCTCTATGAGCTCTAACTAGTCTCCAAGAAAGCACTAGAACTGTATCTTCATAGACATATTACAAAACAGTTCCTAAACTAAAAGGAAGACAAATCCAAATCAGTATGCAAGATATAGCAGGATCACAAGAAGGTCGGTATCAGTTATCACCAAGCAAGGTTAGGAGTAACCTAACCTCATTTGGTTACCGAGTAAGGTCGAAGAAGTATGAATTCATATGATCACCGAGTTGCGGAGTCTTCACTGAGAAATTAATTCATAGTGGATGACAACCTGTCTAATTCTATACCCTAATTCATACTGAGCATTAATGACAAAGTTTTAACAAAAGGAGTGAAATCAAGTTCACTATTCACCGCGAATAAAAGTCTCCTAGTGTAGTCAAGCATTTCGAAGCATATTTTAGCAAGGTACTCTCTTTCCTCAAAGAATTTACTATGTTCACCGAGCTACCATGGCATCATCTAGCGCTAAAATGAAGAAAGATTCAGAAATGTTGGTTCATGGAGAATGGAAAGCACCAGATTTCAAACTCATGCCCGCAATTGTCGGAACCCTAGACCTGAGTGGAGCTCAATCTCAGATTCCTCCTAAGGTACTTCTTATTAACGATATTCACAGTCATTTTAAGTGTATAATTCAAGAGCTTGGAACCCTAGAGATAGATACTATCCATGAGGAACTATGTGTCGATGGTGTTCTCAAACTGGAGCATCAGCATTTGGAAGATAAGGGTTTAGTTCACATCACACACTTGCCTCAGAGCTTTCAAATAAAATGGATCAGATATATCCTCAGTCGAGTACATGAAGGTAAAATATGGCTTGAGCAACCAGTAGAGATTATGAAGAAGATGATTCACCAAATCACTAGTCTTCCCATGCTTGACAAGGCTAAATCTACAAAAACCCTAGGTCGGACGGAACTGGAAGAGAAAACCCTAGCCGAGTAGGATGGTAGAGGTATGAAGATAAGAAGAATTACTAATGCAGAATTGAAGTTTGGTATACATATCGTAGCTCACAAGATATACAGTTCAAGTCAGTAGAACAGTGTTCCATGTGAAGCAGTTGACCTAGCGTATAAAATTGTAAAGAACAATCTGTCATTTGACCTAGCAAATCTTTTGTTGAGACAGTTCAACAAGAACATGGAGAGCATCAAAACTTCAAAGAACAATCCATGTAAGTTTGGCTCACTATTGGTTTGTTTATTTTTCTATGCTCAGAAGTTTTTCCCATCAAAAGGCACGGTAGTATGGAGAAAAGATGTGCCGGTTCTTTATCAGATGAATGAATACATTTTAGAAATGGGTGACAATTTTGAAAGCAAAATGGATAACTATTTTGAATCATTTAAAGAGAAAATAGACAATAGATTCTGGATTCCACAGAAATTGGTGGAAGATTACAAAGATGATATTTGTTTTATGGTGGATTGTGATAATCTGTATATACAGATAGCAAAACCAAGGATTGTACATGTGAAACCTCTTCCCTATGAGGTAAATATTGATGAAACCAAGAATATTATTGAAGCCCTAACTAATCAACCTGTTAACCCAAAGGCACCATATTTTGGGACATATGAAGAAGCTAAGGAGAGAATTGAGCTTAGTATAAAGCTTCCACAGGCGGTTAACAAAGGAAGAAAGAGGTTGGCCAAAATACAAGCTAGCACACCTCTAATGTCAACCGAGGAAAAAGGAGAGGACTTTGAAGAAGAAGAAGAGAAAAAGGATGAGGAGGAAGAAGAAGAACAATTACCAGCAAAGAAGAAAGGAAAAGTATTTATCACCAAGGCACCCAAGCAACCCCCTATAGTATTTACAAGGAGTGCAAGAGGAAAGGCAGGCAAAGACAGTGAAGAAATAGTATTCAAAAAGCCTCCTCCTTCATTAAAAGAAAAGATCAAGGATATGAAAGAAGAATCTGGAATTGAAAACTTCAAATCTCTAAGATATGAAATCAGATCTGAGGAAGAGCAGTAGGAAATTGAAGATGTTGTTATTGAGAAAATAGGAAGATGGAAATACTCACCTGAAGAGATAGCTTCTCAAATCCCTGAAACTCTGCTGAACAAAATTAAGTTAAGATGGTCCAATGCAAGACAAACTGTCAAGGACATCTATGCTCAAACCTTGAGGCAATTAATGCCAAGTTTGAAAAATGCTGAAATTAATAAGGCATTGATAGATAATGAAATTAAGATGACACTCAAATTCAATAGTTGTTTGATTTTGATCAAAGATATTGAGTCGGTTGTGAAGAGTGCCACTGCCACATGGAAAAACATCTATAATCTTCACAAACCGAGTATCGAAACAGTGATAATCAAGGATATTGATGAGGACAGTGATGAACATGAAGAAGATACCGAGGTAGACAAGCAAAGTGATGAGGAAGATAATATTGCTCGGATAGCTACAGAAGTCATTGCCTCACTTCCTCATTCTCCAGCAAAAGTTGCTACACCTAGCACAGAGATAACTTCAAGTATGATTATGACAACTTCCACAGATACATCAAATGTCAAATCATCACTACCACAACTCAATGAATCATCGACAGAAATGACTACCACCTCTTTTACTGAGTTGCAGTCTCCTGTATCTACTTCAGTACCTACTTCCATATCAAGTTTTCCAGTAGTAAGTACCTCAGTTTTGGATACTTCAGTAAGTATTTCAGTTTTTGATTCTACAATTGTGAATACTTCAGTTTTGAGCCCTTCAAGTATTCCAGTCGGTAGTCTATCATTTTTCACAGCTAGTCCTACAATGTCTACAATAACTTCTACAAAGGCATTAAGTGCAATAACAGTTGATCCTAAGGCTCAACTGAGTACAAGATTTCTGAGTAAGAATGTAGAAGAGGATATAGACTTAGATGAGGAGATAGAGATTCCAAAATTAGACTTTGTAAATCTTTCAGCAGACCAAATGCAAAACATTGGTGAACTCCTTCAAAAGAAAGCAAAGCAAAAGAAACTAAAAGAAGAAAGGGACAAGGAATATAAAATTATTGAAGATGCAAAGGATATTTTTTCAGAAGCATTATGTATTAAAGTTGACTCCTCACAACATATTTTGTTACAGTTAGCTAAGGCAGTAACCAAGTTCCATGAGGATTCCTCTGTGTCAGAGAAGATTATTGAGAAAGCCGAGAAGAAATTTGACAATAAAGTGCTTGAGCATGTTGCTCAGCATATAGCTATTAATCAGGCAGGATTATCTTCAGTTTTGACAGATATTGAATCCTCCTATTCCAATGTTACCTCACTTGTTGCTAAGCTATGTAATGTTGTCAAGTTCACTAAGGAAGTCAAGGAAAAATTGAATAAAATTGATGAGGATCTGAAGGACAATGTACAAAGGTTGCAACTTGAACCTAGTTCAAGCTCTGCACATCATATGAAAATCACATGCCTATCAAATAGGTAGTCAGAATTATTAAAAGAAGATACAAAGATCCGGTCAACACTGCTAGATATTTAGAACATGATTCTTCCCATCATGGACATAATGCAAAAGCACATTGTTCACTCAAAAGCATTACTCCATGACAATCAATTTTCCATTGCAGACCACATGATTGAACTCTCTGCAGAAGTCCAAATTGCACTCCAAACATGCAAGATTCTATAAGAGAATTGGGATAGAACTCTGGCACTAATCATGAAGGTACATTCTGATTTTCTTTCACATTTCAGATTCTCCCTGTAAAATACTTGTATATACACCTTTGGCATTATTGTCAAAAAGGGGGAGAAAATGTATAGGAGAAAGTGTATAATACGAAAGGGGGAGAAATTAATCTATATAAGGGAGTCATGTAATGTATAAACATAAACAGCAGTTTGACAAAGATAAATTTTGAAAAATCAAAAAAAGATTCAGCATAATTCTTGTATATAAGTTTTGGCTATAAGTGTTTTTGTCACTAATGCCAAAAGGGGAGATTGTTGGCATTAAGCATGATTTTCATTAGTGACAACACTTATTCAGATCAGTACATACCAAGCAGATCAATACATACCGAGCAGATCAGTACATACCAAGCAGAACAGAGCTTACCTAGCCGAGTAGAGCTTACCGAGTAGAACAGTGCATACCGAGCTCGCAAAGTTTCACAGTGTTTACCGAGTGCTGCACGGTTAAACAAAAAATTTAGTTTCTATCGAGTAACACTTTGTCTACTAAGTCTCCATATTTACCGAGTTTGAAACTATGACCGAGTGGTTAGTATGGACCAAGTTTCCACTTCTACCGAGTGCATGACGATGTTGAGTAACACAGTGGACGCTGAGTATCAAAAAGTCACCGAGTTAGTTTGCAGTAATCGTGTAACTATATTTGGGCCAACTCAGTAATATTTGTGTTTACTTGTTTAAGAGCTGACTTTGTAATTGTTTTGGAATCGACTTAGATTGATATATAAACAATGTTTTATGTCATATCCAAGTATAAGAAGCAGAAAAGATCTATCTATCACAGAAGGTGATCAATACATTAGAGAATCTCAATCAACAAGTATAGTTGCATGTAAGAGATCTACTATTTCATCCTAACAGGTGAATTAGCTTGAAATCCTTTAATCGAGTAGACTTAACAGTCTTTGTAAAAATCTCTTAACCGAGTGCATACTTCATTGTATGTTTGTAAAACCTCTAACAAGGTGGACCTAGCAGTCCTTATTGCTCCTAACAGGGTAGATCATCAGAAGTGATCATTGTAAGCCTTAACCGGCAAACTTTATACTGCAGTATTGAATTTTTGTGGGCATCATCCCCACCCCAGTTTTACTTTCTACTTGGAAGGTTTCTGGGTCACCAAATCTCTGTGTTCTAAGTGTTATGAATGTTTTATTTCTTTTGTTACTCATGCATGTAGTTAGATTATCAATGTAATATTATTAAGATCTAAATCTGTTAAAAGTTTTGAAGTTACTGATTCACCCCTCCCCTCTCAGTAACCTAGATAGTCTTGAATATTTCCAACATTCTCTTCTCTTGCTGGCTTATTTTTCACATTTGTCTCTCTCCCCCTTTGACATCAATGAAAAATGTGTGTCATAAGTGCATGAGTTCATCTTGACATATTTCATCAATGTTTGCTTCATTTTCCTTTTCATCTTCTTCTAACTTTTCAAGAACTTATATCCTTCTTCCATATGTCTGTGAAAATACTAAAAACATCCAACAACTAAAATACCTTAGACTCTTCATCAAAATTTGTTACATGATCATTGTTCATCCTTTAGTTATTCTTTAAACACATTAAAAATTGTTATGTATACTACTTCTTGACTCCCCATACTATCTACTCCCCCTAAGTAGTAGCCTTTATACATCAATGCAGTTTGTATGCCACTTCTTTTTAAGAATGCTAGATTGATGCAACCTCTTGCATCTTAGTTGTGATCAGGAGGAGTAATTACCCCTAATCTACCTCTGAGAAACACAAAAGTATCCTTCGGCAATGGATTTATAAATATATCTTCTATTTTTTCCTTAGTAGGAACATACTCCAGTCTTACTTCTTTCTCATTCACCTTTTCTCTTAGAAAATGGTACTTAATTGATATATTCTTTGTCTTAGCATGTTGTACTAGATTCTTGGAAATATTTATTACACTTGAATTATCACAATAAATCACAATAGGTTCATCAAATACAAACCCAATATCAAGTAACATTTATTTCATCCACATGATTTAAGTACAATTACCAGCAGCAACAATATATTATGCCTTTGCAGTAGACAAAGAATTTGAGTTTTCTTTCTTTCTCATCCATGATACCAATCTACTTCCCAAAAAGAATGTGAAACTTCTTATGATTTTTTTATCATCAACATCACCTGCCCAATCATTATTTTTTTATTCTCATCCAGTCCAAACTTCCTTAGTAATTCCCTCACATACTTGGCTTGTGTCATAAAAATTTCTCTATCTAATTGTATGACTTACAAACCTAACAAAAACTTCCTTTCCCCTATCATGGACATTTAAAATTCTTTTTCCATTTCTAATGCAAACTCTTTACTCAACCTATCATTTCCTCAAAAAACAATATCATCAACAAAGACCTCTACAATAAGAATATTCTCATTATCAATGTTAAAGTATAAATTATTATCTGCAATACCTTTCTTGAATCCAAGTTTGAGTAGATATTTATCCAGTCTAGAATACCATGCTCTAGGAGTTTTCTTTAATCCATACAATGCCTTCTCCAATAAACATACCATATGTGGTTCCTTTCTCAGACTAAAGCCATCGGGTTTCTCTATGTACACCTCTTCTTCTAACTCACCATTTAGGAATGATGATTTGATATCCATTTGATAAGATCTAAAGTTCATGTGAGTTTCATATGCAAGTAATAGTCTAACTTCTTCCATCCTTGTTACTAGTGCAAATATATCATCATAGTCAATCCCTTCCATCTGTGAATAACATTTGCACACTAAACTTGCCTTTTTTTCACTTCTCCTTCATTTAATTTTTTTTTTAATACCTATTTGATGTCATTAGCATTATTATCCTTAGGTCTCGAGATAAAAAATCATGTATCATTTTTCTCAATTTGTGATAGCTCTTCTTCCATTGCTTCAATCCAATGATTATCTTTATAATCTTCTACCACATTATTAGGCTTTATATGAGACATCAAGCATACCTGATTTTGTGCAATTCTTTTCTCAACTCCTATATTTTTGTCATTGATGATCTTTCCTTCATTGTGGTTTAGTCTCACATATATTGGAGTCTTTTGTCTTGCCTCGGGTTTCTTATCTTCTTCTTCCTCTCCACTTGTGTATGCCTCATCTTATGCACTTTATGATATATTTGGACTTGTGTTTTGTACTTGTTTTAGTTATTATTGATCATTACTATATTTTTTAAACCTATTCCCATTGCATTTTTTAAGTTCTCAAGGCTTTCATCTACTTTGACATTGATTATTTCCACCAGCTTCTTCAACCTTTTATTATAAAATTTATATGTCTTTCTTTTGGTAGAATATCAAAGGAATATACTTTGGTCACTCGCATCAAATTTTCCTATATCTTCATCTCTTTTTATATAACATATGCTATGAAAGATTCTAAAATACTTGATGGTGGGCACATGTCCATACCAAAACTCATAAGGTGTCTTACCAATCCCATCTTTGATTTGTGTGTGGTTGAGTGTGTAGGTTGCAGTGCTCACAGCTTCTCTCCAAAACATATAAGGAACATTCCTTTTGAGAATCATGGTCCTTTCTACCTCTACATTTTTTTGTTCTTGTGCTCTACTACACCATTTTGTTGTGGACTTCTAGGAGAATATAACTCCCTCTTGATGACATGTATTTTACAGAATGAGTTAAACTCATTTGATGTGAATTCTCCACCTTTTTCTAATCTCAGCCTCTTGATCTTTAGACCTATCTCATTCTCAACCAATTCTTTGAAGGCTTTGAGCTTGTTAAAAACTTTAGATTTCTCCTTCAAAAGGTTTACCCATACCATTCTTAAGTAGTCATTTATAAGTAGCATGAAATATCTATCTCCTAGAAAACTTCTTGTCTTAGTAGGACCACAAAATTCAATACAAACAAGATCAAGAAATCCATTAGTGTTCACTTTCTCAGAGTAAAAAATTAGATCTAGTTTTCTTACAAAATTGACATTCCTTAGAAAAATATTAGAAGGCTTCTTCATCAAAGGAAAATCTCTAACAGAAAAAATAGAACTTATGGCCAATATATTGTCAAAATTCATATGACATAATCTTTTATGCCATAACCAACTTTTATCTACTTGAGAAATCAAACAAGCCCTATGTCCACTATTTAAAATAAATATGTTACCTCTTGTCTTGGATCCAGTAGAAATATCCTTTCCATAATCATTCAAGATCTTACACATATCATCCTTGAAATACAAACCAGAGCCATTATCCATTAGCTGACCAACACTTAGAAGACTATGTTTCAAACCTTCCACATACAAGACATCATTAGTATTTTTTTTCCATCCAAGGTAATAGAACCTCTACCTTTTATCTTACCACTAGAGTTCTCTCCCCATTTCACTTCATCGCATTCATACTTTTCATAAGTTACAAATTTACACTTGTCACCAGTCATGTGGTGAGACCATCCACTATCAATCACCCATTTGTCCTCCTTCACAACTTGGGCATCCAAAGCTTTCTTTTCAACAATATCATTAGTAGGTCAAGAGATTTCAAAAAATTCATTATCCTTGATAGCAACAAGAGAACTAATAGATTTGAAATCATCATATTTGATATCTTATTTCCTATCAATATCAAGTGAGCTATCAGTAAAGGAATCTATAGATTTAAGATGTTTATTTTTAACATATTCGTATTTAGTTACCTCACCATCATTGTTGTCATAAATATCATATCCATCATCCAAAACCAAAAGAGAGCTCTTAGGTGCATGTCTAGCATTTAGTGACTCTATCTTCTTTATCTCTCTTTCTTCTTCTTCAAGTTCCTTTATAAGTCTCTTGATCTCCTTATCACGTGATGACATCTTTGTTTGTCTTTACCATTTTTTGTCAACTTTGAATCTCCCTCAAGTTTTTATGCTTCCTTGAAGGGACTATGATCTGATACCAATTATTAAAAATAGCAGGAAGTAACTAAGAGGGGGGGTGAGTTAGTTTCTACAAAAACACATAAACCTTAAAACCCTTAAAACTCTCAATGAATGAAACCCTTACTCATATAAACCATGTTACTGATTTGCAGTAAGTAAAGCATGTAAACATAAATCAGTAAACACAAAACACTACATAATACAAGGATTTCTATCGCGGAAACCCAAATAGGGTGAAAACCACAGGGGAGCTAAAACCCACAATAAGACTAATACTGATGCAGGAGCATCTCGGGTCCTTGGCAATCCTATGTCACCAAAAATAAGTTTGAGTTTTCCTGTGTTTCTCAGTTCCTTGATGCAGGGGCATCCAAGGTTAAGGCAAGGCATTCTGTGTCCTCGGTGAAATTGCATGGAGTGTTAGTATTTTGGCTAGTGTTAATCGGTTGTAGCCTTGACCAACGGTCTCAGTCATTGAAGGAAGCTTGGTCACTGAAGGAACTTGGTAGTCTCAGGTGCTTGGTGAAAGTGTTACTTGGTCATGCCTGCGGTGCTTGGTCGACACTAATTCTCGGTGATGCCTGGCTTGCTCAGTTAATTCACTGTCACTCGATAGTTCTGGTTTACCGACTAGAGTTCTATGTGATTTTTTGAGCTGACTTGGTGCATTTATTGTTGGTAGCTATTGTTATAGGCCAACATGCTGAATTAAATATGTGTATACATTTGTAAGCTGACTTGTATGGCATTTAATTATTATTTTTGGGGAGTTAAGGGTTTCATCTTGCCGACTTATGGCTGATGATTAGTATTTAAGGAGTGCTTAGGTAGATGTTTAGAGCGACAACTTAGCAGATCTGGGATGTCAGATGTGAGGCTTGAGAGTTGAAGTTGGTGAAGTTGTGGAAAGTTCTTGATGATCTTGCAGATCAGATTGATATCTGATAGTTTTTTGTAGAAGAGCTAGGGGTTTGCATACTTGGAGACAAGGAGATTTCTTGGAGGCTTGCAAGCTCAAGTTTAGATCTGCCTTAGGGTTTTCATCAGCTTCTGATTGTCTTTAGAGTTGAACTAGCTAAGATTGTATTGGATCTTGTCAGATCTTGCAAAAAAAAATTCTAATTGTAATTGGCCCTAACTCGGAAGGCCTTACAGTCGGGCATGTTAATGAAAATCAGTGTTGAACAATCACTTTGTGTTGCATTGTTGAGTAATCTTCTATGTAATTATGTTGGCTTTGGACTGTCCTTAATTGGATCCACCTACCTTGACTGCATCATTCTTGCTTTGACCGAGTTGGCCCGGTATTTGCTCAGTTTCCTTTATTAACTAAGTTGGTCGGTTAATTCCCTAGTGCTCAGTTATCTTTTTCTTGGCGCTTGATTATCCTTTCATACCGAGTTGTTTGTTTTAGTTTTCTGTCGAGGTTGACTTGTGCACTTAATTATGGTCATAGATTTAGTGTTAAAATCTATCATTGGGAAGTGTGTGGACCTACATCTGGTCATTCCTTCTATTAATGGTGGATCTAAAGGCCAACTTGTTCGATAGCCTCTTGTATATATTATAATCTTTGGTTGTACTTTTAGGAGTCAATTTTGGTAGAAGATTGAAGTTAGAAGATTGAAGATAGTTTCTGATCCTCATATGTTGGAGGACTATTGTACCTAAATTTTAATATCTAGCCCTAACCAGGAAGGCCTTACAGCCCAGCATGTATAAATCTATTTGATGAAATAAAAAGGAGTGGATCGGCATTCTCTCTCTCTTTTGTTTGTTGTTGTTTCCATGTGTTATCTTTGCAAGGTAGATTAGGATTAGGGTGTGCCTATGGCACCTGTCCTCTTCCTAGCATGCATCAAGTGGTATTAGAGAGAAGGTGAGATCTGGATCTAGATTTGTGAATATAGGTTTGAGGGTTCCTTCTTGTCAAACCCTACTTGATTTGTTATGGGGTAGCAGATTGTGATCTAGCCTACAATTGCAGAGGGTTTCAAGATGGTTTGTGGGAGGTGAGATACAGTTCTAGGATTGGCAGACATGTTGAGACAACTTGTTGCTAGATTAGAAACTATTGAGATAGCCTAGCATAGAGGAAGACATCTTGAAGATGTTAGTGATGATGAAAATGAGGAAGAACAAGGTGATGTAGAACCTGCATCGGTGATGGATCAAGGTGAGGAAATATTTTTGAAGGATTTGACAAATCTAAATTCTAGACCACATTTCAATACTCTTGAGTATAGTGGAAAGATGGATTCGGATGAATTGGTGGACTGGATCACCGAAATGGAAAATTACTTTGAATATGAAAATGTCCCTAAGGAAAAGAAGGTGAAAATTGCAAGCACAAAGTTGAAGAGTCATGCATCCTTGTGGTGTGAACATCTACAGTTGGACAAAAAGAGGAAAGGAAAAGACAAAATTAAGGTATGGAATAAGATGGTGAATAAGTTGAAAGGAAAAGTTTTTACCTTGTGATTATCAAATTAACCTAGTTAGGGGAAAGCAAAGTTTGAGACAGAAAGATAGCTCATTAAAAGATTATACTAAGGAATTCTATAGATTAGATATCAGATCTGGACATGATGAAGATGATGTGGAAAGAATAGCTAGGTACCTAAATGGATTGAGAGTTTCCATCCAAAAAGAAATCAGTCTGGTTAAGTTGAGGAGAAATTGAACAAAAGACATGAGCAAAGACAAAGAGGTAGAGGTGGTAGATTCCCTAGAGGAAGAGGTAGATCTTATGGTGAAAACAATAGATCAAAACTAGAAAATACAAATCTAGATAAAGGCAAGACTGAGTGGAAAGGTGAAAGTTCATCTAGAGGAAGAGGCAATAACTACCGAGGTGGTTATAATAGAGGTGGTTTCTGAGGAACTTGTTACAATCGTGGGGAAGGACATAGATTATTTGAGTGTACACATGCAAGTAAGAAGGTTGATAGTAGTAGAAATGTGTTGGTGAAAAAAGACTCATCGAATGAACCTAAGAAGGAAAAGAACTTGATGGTAAGGAGAGCACTTTGGAGTGAAATTATTAAGGAAGATCTGGTGAGGAAAAGTTTATTCAAGACCAGATGTAGAGTTTTTGATGAAGTGTGGAAGGTAATCATTGATAGTGGAAGCTCAGAGAGCTTGGAATCTGAGGAAATGGTTACAAAGTTGTAGTTGAAAAGGTTAGAACATCCGAAGCCCTATCAAATTTCATGGATCAAGGATAAGCAAACACTCTTAGTAAGTGAATAATGTTATGTGAATTTGAAAATTGTAAATTACAATGATAAGGTGTTATGTGATATCATTCTTATGGATTGTTGTTATATTTTGTTGGGTAGACCTTGGCAATATGATAGACATGCTATATATGATGGAAGATTGCATAAATATACTATTTGAGCTAATGGAAGAAGAAAAATATTTTTACCTTTGATTGAAGAACCTATTAGTAGTGTTTGCACATCTGTGAAAGTTTTCTTGATGGAAGGAAGAAATTTTATTAAGGATTTGAAGAAGAATGATATATGTTTTGTTGTGATTCCTAACAAACCGAGTAAAAAAATAGATGATAGCATACCTGAAGAGATTGATAAGTTACTCACTGAGTACAGAGAGATCATTTCTGATAATGTACCTGATGGTTTGCCACCAAATAGAAGCATTGATCATTGCATGGATCTTATCCCTTGAGCTAGTTTATCGAATAAGGCACCACATCGGTTGACACCTACTTAGAATCAGGAATTGAACCGACAGATTCAAGAATTATTGCAGAAAGATTTGATCCGAGAAATTTTGAGTCATTGTCCAATACCAGCTATATTGGCACCTAAGAAGAATGGAGAATGGTTAATGTGTATAGATTCCAGAGAAATCAACAAGATAATAGTGAAATATAGGTTTCCTATTCCGAGAATGGATGATATTATGGACAGTTTGACTGGAGAAAAGTATTTTACTAAAATTGATTTGAAAAGTGGATATCATCATATCATAATCAAAGAAGGTGATGAGTGGAAGACTGCCTTTAAGACAAAAGAAGGTTTGTATGAGTGGTTGGTTATGCCTTTTGGTTTAACTAATGCACCGAGTACTTTTATGAGATTGATAAATGAAGTTTTGAAGAAATTCTTAGGTAAATTTGTGATTGTATACCTAGATGATATTTTGATATTCAATAAGACTAGAGAAGAGCATTTGTTGCATGTTAAACAAGGATTGTAGAGGTTGAAAGAAGAAAAGTTGCTAATAAATCTGAAAAAGTGTTCTTTCATGCAAGAGGAGATTGTGTATTTGGGACTTTTTATTTCAGCTGATGGTTTGAAAATGGATCCTGAAAAGGTTGAAGTTATTTTGAATTGGCCTACACCTGAGAATGCTAGTGAGGTAAGACCATTTCATGGTTTGGCAAGTTTTTATCGAAAGTTCATTAGGAATTTTAGATCAATTTGTAATGTTATGACTGAGACTATGAGAGGAGACAAAAGACAATTCAAGTGGACACATGGAGCTAATAAAAGTTTTGAGACTCTGAAGCAGAAGGTTGTTGAATTGCTTTTGTTAGCATTGCCTAATTTCAATAAAGTATTTCAAGTGGAATGTGATGCAAGTGGCAGTGCAATAGGAGTTGTGTTGAGTCAAGAAGGTAAACCTGTTGCTTTCTTTAGTGAAAAGTTGAATGATGCAAAAAGGAAATATTGTGTATGATCAAGAATTTTATGCTATTGTTCAAGCCTTGAAGAAATGGAGACATTATTTCATACCAAGTGACTTTGTGTTGTATACCGATCATAAAGCTTTACAGTATTTGGGTAGTCAAATAAGTTGAATCAGAGACATATGAAATGGGTTGAATATTTGCAAAGTTATACATTTGTGATAAAACATAAGATTGGAGTCACTAACCAAGTTGCTGATGCATTGAGTAGAATAAGATCTTTGATGACCAAGATGAGGATTGAAGTTCTTGGTTTTGATGACATGAGAGATTCATATGAATTTGATCCTAATTTTTCTGAGCCATGGAGAAAGTGTAGAGCACCTATTCAAGATCAACCAAGTACTGAATGGGATGACTATTTCATTTAAGGAGGTATCTTTTTTAAAGGCATTCAATTGTGTATACCAAGAGGATAAATGAGAACTAATATGATAAAGGAGAAACATAGTAGAGGTTTGGCTAGACATTTTGGTGTTGACAAGACATTGAATTTGCTTAAGGAGAAATACTTTTGGCCATAGTTGTATAAGGATGTTCAGAAATTTGTGAAAAGTTGTGGAATTTGTCAAGTTGCAAAGGGAGTAAGTCAGAATACTGGATTACATATATTGATTTTTGCTCCTGAGAAACTTTGGATTGATATTAGTATGGATTTAATTCTTGTCTTATCGAAGACAGTAAGAGGTAATGATTCTATATTTGTTGTTGTGGATAGATTTTCTAAAATTGCACATTTTATACCCTGTAGAAAGACATCAGATGCAGTGCATATAATAGATCTTTTCTTTAAGAAAATTGTTAGATTGCATGGATTACCGAGGAGTATCATCTCTAACCGAGACAGCAAATTTGTTGGATACTTTTGGAAGACTCTTTGGAGAAATTTTGGCACCAATTTGAGGTATAGTTCTACATTTCACCCACAGACTGATGGACAAACAAAAGTTGTGAATAGAATCTTGGGTAATGTTTTGAGATGTTTAGTTGGAGACACACCGAGTAATTGGGATTCTATGTTGGCTCAAGAAGATTTTGCATACAATAACTCATTGAATAGGAGTACTGGAAAAACACCTTTTGAGATTGTAAATAGAATACAACTTAGAGGTATATCAAATTTGAGGGATATTACTGATGAAGAAAAGAGAAGTGTTGAAGGAGTAAAGTTTTCTGATTTTATGAAGACATTGCATGAAGATGTGAGACATAAGTTGGAGAAATGTAATCAGAAATACAAAGACAGAACTGATAGATCAAGAAGACATAAGACTTTTGCAGTTGGTGATGAAGTAATGGTTCATTTGAGTAAAGGCAGATTTCCTATTGGAACATATGGGAAGCTAAAAATGAAGAAGTTTGGTGCTTGCAAGATTTTGTGAAAATTTGACAATGGAAATGCTTATGATATTTAGTTACCTAGAATGACATGGATATATCACCTATATTCAACATTTCTGATTTGTATGAGTACCATGAATCAGATGAAGAAATGATAGTACCAAATGATTATCCTAGGAGACAGACAGAAGAAGTTGAGAAGATTTTGGAACAAAGAGTTGGCAGAAGTACAAGAGAAAAACAATATATGGAATATCTAGTAAAGTGGAAGAACAAACTAATTGAAGATAGTTCATGGATTTCACAATCTGAGTTGGATTTAGCTCGGGTTGTACCTGCTACATGATTTGGAGAATTATTTCAAATAACCCCAGTTTTCTGATGTAGGAGCATCTCAGGTCCTTGGCAATCCTGTGTCACCAAAAACAAGGTTGAGTTTTTCTGTGTTGCTCAATTCCTTCTTTGACCGAGTTGGCTCGGTAGTTTCTCGGTTTCCTTTATTAACCAAGTTGGTCAGTTAATTCCCTGGCACTCAGTTATCTTTTTCCTAGCGCTCAGTTATCCTTGCTTAACGAGTTGTTTGTTTTAGTTTTCTATCGAGACCGACTTGTGCACTTAATTATGGTCACAGATTTAATGTTGGTATCTATCATTGGGAAGTGTGTGGACCTAGATCTAGTTGTTCCTTCCGTTAATGGTGGATCTGAAGGCTAACTTGTTCGATAGCCTCTTGTATATATTGTAATCTTTGGTTGAGTTTTGGGAGTTAGTTTTGGTAGAAGATAGAAGTTAGAAGATTGAAGATAGTTTATGATCCTCACATGTTGGAGGACTATTGTACTTGAATTGTAATATATGGCTAGGTAAAAGCACAATCAGGTGTCACCTTTTAGGCTAACTTATCAGCATAGCTAAATTTTAGTATTTCTAACTAAAAATTAATTTTGGTCAAACATATGGTCTAGCTAGATTCATTCTAGCTAAGTTAGATAAGTTATTTAACTTTTCCAATTGGAAATATCTATTAAATACTTGTTTTATACCCTTTGGGTCCAATTACCATAAAAATAAAATTATTTCAGAAAAGTAACATTTGAATAACTCCTAATATTTTTAATGATATCTTTAAAAAAATAAAAAATACCCTTTTGTAGAGATCAGAGTCAAAAATATCTTCATATAGATATTATAGTGTTTTAATTGGACATAGTTTATTGTAATTAAAAAATATTGTAAGTAGGTATTTTAACAGTTAAGGAGATGTTGATTTGGAGAAAGAAAAAAATAGTAAATCATATTAAATAATTTTGAAAAACATGTGGTGCACTAGAGGAGAGAGTCCTCTTCAAGAATATATATTTCTTTTTTTGATTAGGGTAGATTTGTTATGAAAAATATGTTGCAAGATGAAAACTGTCGATTTCAGTGAGTTGGAATTTGAATTATTATAAAAGAGAAAATATAGGTCACAAACCTATTTTTATTTCTTCATGCACTAGCTATATATGTCATCTATGACATATTTTGAAATTATGGGAAAAAATGTTTATTTACATATAATTTGTTGGTGGGAACTAGACCCCTAATTTTCAGCATTTTTCAACAACTGAAAAATCATCTTTAAAAATTAAAAAAACATATCAATTCTTATTCAAAAAAATTATTAAAAATATTAATCATAAACTTCATCCATTTTATCACATTTAATTAGTTTACATCATCTACAAATTCCAAACATAAATGTCAGTTTTATACTATTGAAGTTGAACAGCTTTGATTTTGTTAGCCTTTCCCTTTGTAAAAGGGTGACAGCGTATTGTGCTTTTACCGAGGCTCCCTAACCAAGAAGACCTTACAATGTGGAATGTATAAATCTATTTGATGAAATACAAAGGAGTGGATCAGCATTCTCTCTCTCTTTTGTTTGTTGTTGCTTCTGTGTGTTGTCTCTATAGGGTAGATTAGGATTAGGGTGTGCCTGTGGCCCCTGTCCTCTTCCTCCCCTACATCAAATACCTTGTTATAAGTATAGATTGTTAGTATTATAAGGCACTAAGAGGGGGGGTGAATCAGTGCAACCATAAATCTAAAACTTTTATAGATTATCTTTCCAATTAACCAACATGAAAATGTGAATATTAAGTAACAATACAACATATAAAACATTCACACATTCAAACACATAACACCAATATTTTTTCATGGAAACCCTTGTTAGAGGGAGAAAACCATGTGTGGGGATGATGTCCACAAGATTTCACTAGTGAAATTGGAGATTGGCCCTGTTAGGAGCAATTACAATAACCTTTATGAGGTATGTACCCAGTTAAGAGTACTTATAGTCCAATTAAGAACTATAATAGTCTTGTTAAAGACTGCCATGCTAATGGATTTAAAAACTCTAGCTGAAGAGCTACCTTGTTAGAGGATTTTCACTTCAAATCTGTTAGGAGCCTTCTCACCCTGTTAGGAGTGACCCTATTAAAGGATTTCTCTTGGAAATATGCTAGAATCAACAAGTAGATAATGACCTGATATTTGTACTCAATGCATGACATATCTGATGAATTCTAGATCAATTACGTAGCTCTAAATACTTTATTGTCTCTGTGCTATCTCCAACAATCAACACATATCATCACAAAAACATCGCAACTCTCTGCAACATTAATTTCTTAACCATTTATATACTTGATCTATGTCAGTGATAGAAACCTAAAACATTTTACAATTCAGCCCCCAAATTCAACTTATCATTATGAGAAAGCATGCCAAAATCAAAATTAAACATCCTTGTGTTGGAAATATTCAGGAATTAACCAAGTTACTGAGAGGGGAGGGGTGAATCAGTAACTCCAAATTTTCTTTCAATTACAGATGTATTAACATATAGTTTACTTTATCCTTTTGCATATAGAAAGCATGAAACTTAAAAGCATTCACAACAATGACACATAGATTTGGTTACCCAGAAACCTTCCAAAAAGAAAGTAAAACTGGGGTGGGGATGAAACCCACATAGCTTTAGTACTGCAGTATAAAGTTGGCCAGTTAAGGCTTACAATTGATCACTTCTGATGATCTGCCCTGCTAGGAGCAATAAGGACTGCTAGGTCCACCTTGTTAGAGGATTTTTACAAACTTACAAAAGAAGTATGTACTCGGTAAAGAGATTTTACAAAAGACTATTAAGTCTACCCGGTTAAAAGATTTTAGGCTGATTCACCTGTTAGGATGAAATAGTAGATCTCTTACTTTGCAACTGGATTGCTGAATGAGATTTGCTGATGTACTGATCACCTTCTGTGATGAATTTGTCTTTTCTGTTCATTATACTGTTGTAGCCCTTTGTAATTCGCTTATCTCTGCCTTTCTTTCTTTTTCACATTCATACTCATTACATCTTGGCATTTTTACAACATTGTTTATATACAAGTCTAAACAATTAATTACAATTACAATTACAAATTTGGCTTGACAAATAAACATAAGTGCTACTAAGTCGGCCCAAGTATGGTTACACGGTTCCTGCAAACTAACTCGGTGACTTTCTGATACTCGGCGTCCACTGCATTACTCAGCATCATCATGCACTCGATAGAAGTGAAGGCATGGTTCATACTAACCACTCGGTAGGTTTTGAACTCGGTAAATACTAGTGACTCGGTAGACATAATGTTACTCGGTTTGCACTGTCCTGCTCGGTTTGCACTGTTCTGCTCGGTTTGCACTGTTCTGCTTGGTTTGCACTATTCTGCTCGGTTTGCACTGTTCTACTCAGTTTGCACTGTTCTGCTTAGTTTGCACTATTCTGCTCGGTTTGCACTATTCTGCTTGGTTTGCACTATTCTGCTCAGTTTGCACTCAGAATGCAAATAAGTGTTGTCACTAGTGGCAATCCTGCTTAATGCCAACACCTTGATGTCGGTTTCAAACATTAAAACCTTAAAACATGTTGGCCTAACATAAACAATTAATAGCAACACTAATATAACCAACTTAATCCACTGGTACACTGTCCTAACTACCAATTTCACTTCAAGCTTCAATAAATTTTAGAATAATCCAAAATAACTGGTGTGATCGTAGGAATAGATAGATATAATTTTATATATGTTAACTCTATGACCACGTACCTTAACTCAAACATTGTCATTTTTTTTCTCCACTATCACCAGTTGATTGAACACTTAGTCATTCTTTAATCCAATCCTTCAGTACCATCAAAAAATATGTTTGCTTGACATAAGAAAAACATGTTGCCTAAAATGACAACACCACAACATACTCATGTGACCAAAACACATATGACCTTAATCAAATGCCAACAATCTCCCCCTTTGGCAATGATGGCAACACTCAGAAAAAATGCTAAGTGTTAAGTCCCCCTTATTCTATTCATATTCACCATTTTATGATATACATAACAATTTGATTTTTCTAACTACTACTACTCCCCATTTGACAACAATGACAAAGGTAAAATTTATGCAAAAACAAATATTTTATTGATCAAGAGTAGCATAGTACAATTTACAATCTACTGAAAATTTCATAGAAGTTGACCTTCAACATTTTCTAATCACTGACCCATGACTTGTGTAAGTTCTCCATTATGAGTATCTATCCATGAAGCAAAAAATGGTGATTCCTATAATCCTTCAACTGTATTCAGTAGACAAGGTGTTAGGACTATCTCAGCCTCTTTCAAACTCTGTTGTAGAATGTCCATCTTAGGTACCAAAATGCTTTGAAGCTCCATTAGATTACCAATTCTCTTATTTTGTGCATCTCTATATATCTTCAACTTCTGATGAATCTTTCCTACCTCAGTTCCAAACATTTTAGCAAACATATGAAGGGGATTAAAACTTTGTGATAAGGCATTCAATTCCATTTGAACTTCACACTTCTTCTTCTCAAGATCTTGCATAAAATAAGAAAAGCCACAAATAGTTCTTAAGTGTCTTACCACCTTCATGTAATGCTTCCTTAATATGGTTCACAACTAGTGTAAGAGTGTTTCTATCTTGAGTAATAGACTATGACAATTTCTCATATCTTTTCTTTTCATTATCATTTTCCATTATCTCAATTGTTGCATCTTAGAGATTCTTATTCTCTTCTTCGGTAGAAATAATGAGTTGGTCTCAACTGCTCAATAGGAGTAGCATTCTTGTCATATTCAACCTCCAATATGATTTTAGAAATAAAATCTTTGGATTTTAATATGATGTGTCCTTCTTCATTCATCTTCTCCTTTTTGGCCTTGGACTTAATTTCCATTGCAAAATTCATCATGTCCTTCGGTCCCATTGAGCTTAGATCTACTTGACCCTTTACCAATAATTCATCATCATCAATTCTTATCTTGGACTATGAGGAAGATGAAATCTTTTCTTGTTTTGTCTTAGTAATTACTTCCTTTTTTTAGCTTGCACACTATCATATGTGCCCTCCTTTTCTTGCATTTGTTCTTATTTCAGTACATTTGTAGTAGCATTTACTTGTGCATCATCGGGAAAAGCTTGACCAGTAACCAAGTTTATTGTTACATCTTCCTTTTTTTTATCTTAAATTTTTAATTGATCAAGTATGTTGATTGGTTTAACCGGTGTTCCTTGTGTTGAAATGTATCATGTGTTATCCATATTGTCCTATGTAACATTGAAATATTTATCATCTAGTCTGACACTAACACCATGAATCTTTTATCCTTCATTGGTTTGAATAAACTCAAGTTGACCTTCATCTGATTTGAGTCTTACTGGATCCTCAACATTATGAACACTTTTCTCCATCTCTGCATCCTTGAGCGTACCAAAGTGTTTCATCAAAATTCATTTGGTCTCATCTTGTACACCAATAGATTCACCGCATATAAATCTAGTGAGTCTCTTATTTGTCTTGAATAAAGTTCTTGTGGAAGAAAGTACCTTTTTCACTTATTCTTGTGACATCTCTGGTTGTAATTTCATTAACACATACTCTATCAATTCCTTATCTTGTCGAATTTTAGTATGTCATCTCGCTTCTAGGTTGTTATATAAGGAATTTGGAAGTTGACCTTGCATTTCCATCGCTATTTTTTTTAATTTACTCATGCTATATACAACATCATCTTCAATCAAATCTTGATCATCTTTATTGAACTTATCAAAATATTTCTTCACTTTAACAAACAGTCCCCATTTCTTTACTTCTTGAATTATGTCATCAAAACTCATGAATTTACTGACATCATGACCTACTGATTTTACAGTAGGGGAACCTACCACCTATTAGATAACTGAGAGGTGGGTTAATTAGTTAAGTCTAGTTATCCTATAGTCCCAAATACTCCCAAATGTATAAAACAAATATTTTAAATCAATTAAACAACTTGGTAAAAAAATTTCTGTATCTTTCTATTTATTAACTAAATACCAGTAAATGAACTAGTGTATATACCAATCAAACCATTTATTGTAATTTTTAAAAAAAAAATGATCACATCTATTCTTGCTATCCCTTAGTTTCGATGGACGGAGCTGGCACTAGACAAAATTCAAATTTTGTTTTGGGCGGGATTTCTCCTGCACATGTTGCAGGGGCCTCTGCGGATGCTTCTACCCATGGTGTGGATATTCCTACTGACTCATCCTCGGATGATAAGGAGAAGGTGGATGGGGTCCCACGTGCCAAGCTCAAAGACCCTGGTAAAATAAATTTCAGGGAGGATTGTCAACCCCCTTTTTGGCCTCTAAAAGTTATGCCCTCAAGTTTTTTTGAGTCTTCCTTTTTCCATTCTTGGGATGTGGTTCCCCCTCTCAAACCCTGGTCAACTTTGTTTGGGGTCAAACCCACGGGTAAATCTTCTTTCCTTGATATCAAGGACCTTTCTGATAAAGGTAAGGGGAAATACACTATTGTTGTTCCAGATGAGCTATTGGATCATAATATTGTCATGATGGCCCTCACATTGGTTGGGAATTTTGTTGGGGCTAGACCTAATATGGATATCATTAGAGCTTTTGCAAAGAATGGATTCTCAAGGGCCGTGTGGGTATTAATGCCATGGACAAGGGTTTCTTGTCTTTTGAATTCTCTTGTCAAGAGGACCTAGATAGGATCCTCTACATTGGGATGTGGACCATTGTCAAGGCCACTCTAGCTTTACAGAAATGGTCTCTATACCTAAATGATTCTTTTTTTGTTCAAGCCCCGGTGTGGGTTTGACTTTCAAAACTTCCTCTGGAGTTTTGGTTTGAGGATGTCTTTATTAGGATAGCTAGATCTTTCGGGGAACTCCTCTCAATTGATCTCGTTACAATAGCAAGAAGTAGGATGACCTATGCTAGAATCTGTATTGGAGTTGAACAAGGCAAGGATATGCTAGAGATTATTGAGATTCATTCCAAGCTTGGAAAAAGATTGTAGAAGCTTGACTATGAAAGTGTGCCTTTTTCTTGCTTCCATTATAAGAAGGTAGGTCATCTGGCCAAGGCATGTTTGGAGTTCATGGTTAAGGAAAAAACTAGAAAATACTAGAAGAAATCTTGGAAGAAAAAATATTTGACTACTTCGTCTAAGGAAGAAGGTCATATCAATAAGGACTTTATTCCTCACCAACAAGAATCCTTGGTGAGGAATCCTTTGCAGAATATTCTGAGGCAGACCCTTTCTCAGGATAAAGTGAGGGGGCCATTTCTTTGATAGGCAATGAGAAGCCCTTACCAACAGAGAAGGTTGAGTTTCTCCTTTCTCCTCGGGTGGAGGTTTCAGGCATTGTTGGTGGGGACTCTATCTCATCTATTCCTGAGAAGGATTTCGACAATGATCAGAGGTTTCTGGAAGGAGGAGACTCTAATATTGATTGCATCTCTCTTGTCTCAAACTCTCTCGACTTAAAAAACATAGAGGAAGGAGAAATTATCCCTAGCCTCTTGGGATTTAATACTCTTGTTGGTTCCCATCTCCAAGAGGGACATGGTTTTAATTCCCTTATTCCCTCCTCAATCAAGCGGATTTTGATTCTTAGATAAAACCATGGTTCTCCTGGCCAACTTTCTAAGATGGAGGAGTTGCTCAAATTAGCCTCTCCAGGATAGCTTTCTAAGATGGAGGTGTTATTCGAAAAATTCAAAGATGGGTCAGAAGAGAGTGGTTGAATTTTGGTCTACAAAAAAGGAAAGAAAAAGAATAATAGGGATCATTCCCCTATCTCACCAGTGGAAATAAGAAGCAAAAATAAAGTTGATGTAGGAGCTAAACTAAGAAAACCAAGTAGGAAGAAAGCCAGACAAATCAGAGATGATGAAGCATGTAAAAATATCACAGACGGGACTCAACTTACCTTCCATGAAGCCTACTCATCAAAGAATAAATGAAAATTATCTCTTGGAATATTCATGGCCTAAATGGATCACATAAGAAAGACATCATTAGGAATTTGATTAGGGATCATAGATCAGATATTTTTATGATTCAAGAAACTAAGATGACTAAGGAAAAGATAAAAAGTCTCAATATCTCGATGTCCATGGAGGTTGTAGGATCTAGCTCTGATGGGGCTTCTACAGGCCTTTCTTTTCTCTGGAAATATGTCATCCTAAAAGGGGAGGTCATTCATGAGGAAGGTAATATTTTATTTATGAAATTCACAAGTAAACGTGATAATGATTGTTGGTTTATCTTGAATGTTTATTCTCCTAACACTATTAAAAAGGCTAGATCTAAGTACTGGGAAAGGATTAGGACCATTGTTTCAGCTGGTCAGTTCTCTAGAGGGATTATCATAGGTGATTTTAACACCCCCCTTAAAGAAGGGGAAAAGCTTGGAGGGAGTATCCTAGACCTGGAAAGTAGAATGGACCTTATGAACTTCATCAATGACCAAGCCCTCCTCAACCTGGATCTCCAAGGGGATAATTAAACTTGGTCTAACAGAAGAATTGGTAAGGATTATATTTGGGTACGTCTTGATCATGCCCTTATTACCCTTGATTGGCTCCATCTTTTTTTTTGCTCTCTGTCAACTCTGGCTAGATTTGGTTCAGATCACTACCCTGTTTCTCTCACCCTTGATCCCCTCATTAAAAGGATAAACTTCCCCTTTAGATTTTAAAAAATGTGGACTACTCACCCAGATCTGAAAATGAAGTTAATGAAATGGTGGGATATGTATATTGATGGCTCAGCCATGTTTAGAATTGCTAAAAAACTCATAAATGTTAAGAATAACATCAAACTTTGGAACAAGCATGAGTTTGGCAATATTTTCTCTTCCAAAGTTGAGATTCTTTCTAATCTTAATCAAATTCAAGGGGAGATTCAAAACTTTGGCTATGATTTTGATCACCTACAGAAAGAGAAATTCCTACTCTCTGATTATCATAATGTGATTGGCAAGGAGGAATTATACTAGAAATAAAGGTCAAGATCTATTTGGCAAAAGGAAGGGGACAAAAACATGAGGTTTTTCCATATGACTACCATGAAGCACAGGGCTGCCAATAGAATCAACAAATTGAAACTAAAGCATGAGATTCTTATGGAGGATAAAGACATTGCCAATGAAGCCACTACCTTCTTTTCCTCCCTCCTTTATAAGGATCATCTTTTCTCTTCAGAAGACTGGGCCATGATCTTGGGTCATATTCCTAAGGTTATTTCTAAAGACCAAAATAAGGTTATCTATTGTATCCCTAAGGAGGTGGACGTTTTCAAATCTGTGCAATCTATGGTAGGGGACAAAGTGCCAGGCCCTAATGGCTTCTCCATGTTCTTTTTCCACTTTTACTGGGACATTATTAAGGGGGGTGCGGTTCAAGCTGTTCAGGAATTCTTTGGCTCAAAGAACCTTCTGAGGGAGTTGAATGCTACTTTCCTGGTTCTCATTCCCAAAATTTTTGGCATTGAGGCTATGAAGAACTTTAGGCCCATCAGCTTATGCAATTATTTTTACAAGATTATTTCCAAGGTGCTTACCCTGAGACTTCTCAAGATGCTCCCCTTGATCATTTCGCATCAACAATATAGTTTTATCCCTGGCAAACATATTCTTGATTACATCATCATGATGCATGAGGTCATCCACTCCCTTGCTTTAGCTAACAGAGTGGGTTTCTTCCTCAAACTCAATCTCTCCAAAGCTTATGACCAGGTGGACTAGCAGGTTTTGGTGAAGATTCTAGAAGCTTTTGGTTTCAACCATGGTCCATGCAGAATTATCCACCAATTAGTCTCCTCCCCATCTTTGGTGGTGTTGATCAATGACTCTCCTTTGTCTTTCTTCAAACCGTCTAGAGGCCTCAAACAGGGATACCCCCTCTCCCCTATCCTCTTTTTCATTGTTTTTGAATGCCTTGGAAGAATTATCTTATTGAAGATCGCTTCTGGTGCCTTGTAGGGAATTAAACATTCCTTGGGGAACTCTAAATTCTCTCATCATCAATTTGTTGATAACACTATTTTAGGGGGTGAGGCCTCAATCAAAGAAGCTCAAGCTATAAAAAACTTGTTGAATATTTATTTGAACGCAACTGGTCAGATTATCAACTGGAACAAAAGTTTAGTTTATTTTATCAATACTCCCCTTGAAAGGAAAAGAAGGATAGTGGAGCTCCTGGGCCGTGGTATTGACCTCTTTCTTTCAACCTATTTGGGCCTCCCCTTGGGTCTGAAACATCGTCATTCCTTTTCAAATAGTTTAATTGACAGATTCTATAGGAATTTGGTTGGCTGGTGTTGGATATATTTTCAGGCTTTTGAGGTTTTCCTGTCCAAGTCATGATTTCCTCATTTTGCAAATTTTTCTGTGGTCTTGGTTTTTGAAATTCATCAAATTTGCCCTAATAAAGTTTGAAACAACCCTTGCCCTAGGTTGTGTCCTTGAAAAGTTTTATTGCTTCGTGTATACCCTTAAGTTAGCCCTAATTCTTAGGTTTTGTCATTACTTTTGGCAACTTAAGAGTTTTGACCATGCACGTGCTTATTTCCTTCAGGCGTTCGCTGAATCGTTCAATGTTATTTCATGTCCCTAAGTCATTTAGCGATTAGGCGAATGTTTTAAACCAAAGTCATGTATCATTCTAGTCGCTAAGTCTCCAAGTTATTCAACGGTTATCCAAACCTTTGAGCGAATCAATGAATGTGTTATCTCCTATTCGCTCATTTTCTAGCGGTTTCCTGTTAACCTTCAGTGACTTGGCGTAGCAGTTTTCTTTGGTTCTCTCAATCAGGCGGATATGTTCTAAATGTCTTAGCGAACTAGCGAATGTCATTGATTGTCTTTTCATCTGGCGGTTGTGTTTTAATCTTGCAAGGACTGGGTCTTACTCACAATCATTTGGCGATCATGCGACTAACTCATGTTTGATACTTTCTAAATTTGGTGGAGTGCTAAGTTTTCACTTATCGCATAATCTCAGAGAAAAGTGGCCATGCCCTAAGTCATATAGTGATTAAGCAAATGTAGTATTCATGGGATCTCAGAGGTTTTAGTGAAACCCCGAATGATTCAATGACTTGGCGAACAAAGGAAAAGTTAAGTGTGTTTTTAAATTGTCGCTAATTCTTGTGATAAAAGAGTTATGGTCAAAGACTTTAAACAATTCAGCGACAGCCACTAATAGTGTTTAAGATCAATGGTCAGCACATAATCTCAGAATCTAACCTTTGGTTTTAAGATGTTAAGTGAATTAAAGGTAGATGTCATTCACTCATTCTTGAAGCTTGACTGTGGTTAGCTATTCCTTCCAAAGAATGTGAGATAGCCTTGTTCGCTGATTGTCCAGGTGAATGTTGGGTTAAAGAAGTGGTTCCGAGAACTAGAGAAGTCTTTAGTCGCTAAATCTCTGAGTTGAGCATGGATTAGCATGTGTCTTTGAAGGATTTCCCGTGAACCGTTGATCATCTTTGGGATCAACGGTGGTCATGGAGTCTCGAAGTAAAACCATGAGTTACAAAGTCCTTCCAAGATTAAGCGAATTGCTTTGTCACGTGATCTCATGACTCATACTTGGGTTAGCTTTTCTTTTAGAGAACATCAGATCCTTTGTTCACATGATCGTTGAATTTTTTTTTGGTTGCATTTTAGCGCCATAAGAGTTATGAGCCGTTGCAACACTGAAAAAAGTATCGTGCCAAGCTGGAAAATGGAAGAAAGTCATCTAATAAGGTTTTAGCAAGGGTTTTAATGCAATAAAGCCATGATTACTGCTCTCATGCTATGTTTTTTATTTTTTAAATCATCCCGTCAGCATCCACACCACGGCTAGCTCTGATTTGAACGTTGGAAATATGCAGAATTGAATGCAGAAGTGACTTAAGTTGGATTTGCTATGATTTGGCAATCGTATGCACACGAATTTTGAGCTATATAGACAGGACTGCATTTCTTTTTGTGCTCAAAGTCATTCTAGAGATAATTTAGATTGTGCTATTGTAGCAGTGAGTGAAAAGTGTGAGGAGTTGCAGAGCTAAGGAATTCTTGTTCCATCAGAGATGAGTCATCCTGTAGTGAGTGGAGCGTCATCCAGTGGGGCCGCAAAAGAGCAGGGTGGAGATGATAGGGGGAAGCCGAATTACTCAGATGAATTTGTCAGGCTTCTTCCTGGTTCAAATCAAAATAAGAAAGCCATCGAACGGCATTTGAGGACCTCATGGAAAAATGTAGGGACCCCATTACTTTTGTTGGTTTTGGTTTTTCCTTGTTCTTATATTTTTACAATAATTGTAGACCTATACCTGTATGCAATGCTTGGGTGTTGGCAATGGAAAAATTCATTTTTCCTGATGTGTTTGTAGATGTTGATTTAATCATTGAGTTGGCTAGGATATATGACCCTATTTCTAGATGCATTAGACGTGAAGACCAATCTGTGTTTCTTTCTCTAGATAGGGGGTCTTTCATGAGAGCTTTCAATTTTTATTCCTCTTCTTCTACTAAAATTGACTTAAGGAGGGAAAAGGAAAAATATGCTAGTAATATAGGGCCAGTAAAAAACCAAATAGTCAAGCATATGCCTAAACATGATAAGTACATAGCCCCTCTCCCGCCAAATATGAATGCCCCTTATTCATTTACATCCTTCAATCATTATATGAAGCTCTTGTGTCATGGGTTGTGTAGGGTTTTCAGTATAGATGGGAATGATGATAGATTGTCTGCTAATCTTTTAATGATAATCTTGGACATTCAGAGTACCCACACAAAAAATGATTATGATTATATCCAGTATATAATCGATAGGATGCATGAAGGGTTTGTGTCTGTCAAGGAGAAGAAAAGGCCTATTAAATTCATGCATTACTCTATTCTCATGCATATGATTCTGTACCACCATGTTAATGAATTTGATGCAAGGGTGTTGAAGATTAAGACCCATTTTAAGGACATTCTCAGCCGAGTGCAGTATTGGATGAAGGTTTGGAATATCACATCCAATGAGTGTGACTTCTCCATTTTTCAGAGTTACTTTGTCCATCTAGTGCTTGAAATGTTAGGCACAAATGTGGTGAGATTGCCAACTAAGGTTTTGAGAATTTTAAGACCATTACAATTTGAGGACAAGTGGTCAGGAAACCATAATTGGGGAGATTTTTACCTGGGAAATAACTCCACAGTTATTAGAGTATATGGGTGCCCACAGCCTCCACACTTGCTTCCAAGATATGTACCTCCTCAGGTGGCCATGATGGAGTTTATTTGGTAGTTAATGTGGACTGATAAGGAGCATCTAGGGTCTCATAGAAAGGGTACTTTCACACCTAGACAATTCAAGATTGATAGCTTTCTAATTAGGAAAAGGGCACTAGATCAAGTCAACAACTGGTTAAATCATTTCAGGATGAAAGGAGGCACATGTCGGTATGTCAATTCTGAGGGCTTCATTAGAATGGCCAGGATGACCTTGATTCCTGGTATTGGAATGATTAGAGAACATGAGGGCCTTGATGAGGACGATATAGTAAGAAACATAATAGACTTTGATGAAGCAAAGAGGAAATGGACTAAGTACCTTGATTTACTAGACTTGGAGACTCAATTGAAGGAGGCTGGAATTCCTTTTAATGGCTTTTTCCTTGAACTCTCATACTTGCAAAGAATGGAAAAAATGGTACAAATGCATGGCACCCTGTCCAACTAGTTGGAAGGGATGCTTGAGGAGAAGCTAGATGTTCCGAGGAACTATTCCACCTCTAAACCTAAGGAATTCACTGATGAATCACAAGAGGCCAACAATCCCCCTCCAGCAGGTGAAGAACCAATTATTGACTTAACCCTAGATCCCACAAAGGTGGAGACCACTTCAGAGCCACCTTTGAAGGAAAAAAATTTGAGATGGGTGAACCTTCTGAGAGGAAGAAACAAAAGAAGATATTGGATAGTGCTTCAATCCTTGTGCTAGGTAAAAGGGCCTATCACCATCAATTGAGAAAGGCAATCAGGGAAGGAAAGAAGATAAAGACACAAGCAATAGGGGACTTGGCATTAGTATGAAAGAGAATTGCATCAACAAGAATTTCTCAGTGATGACCAGTTTCTTAAGAGTAAGGAATTCATGGAATTCCTTAATTGGAGGAAACATGAGGAAGCAAAGAAAGCTCTGCCTGAAGGTATGGAACCAAATGAAGAAACTCTGAAAGCCTTAAAGTGATATGATCCCAGCCTTGAGAAGATCTATGTTGAAGAAGCTACAGATATGGTTAAAACATGTGGTATGCTCCTGACTCCTGGGTGGGATTTAACTTCTGCCTTTATCATTGACCAGATTAGAAAGAAACCAGAGGGAAACTTGTCCTATGAGGTGCATGTTGATGATGTAATCAGAGGGAGTGTTTATGACTCAAAGTCACAAGTTGTTGCACTTTGGTCATTGGCCCCAAGAACTCAAAAACCATCTCTAGTCAGCATTGAAGACAAAATGGAAGGTAATAAAATTGTCTGGACTGTACAGAATACAAGTGATCTTGAAGTTTCAAAGGCAGTAACTCACCTTGCTCATCTCAATGAGGCAAAGACCATCCAATTATCAGAGAGATATAACAAATTGTTTGAAAATTCAATGAAGGTTGCCAAGGATAGAGATCTAAAGCTCATGATGATCAAGAAGATGGAGAGTGAGTTAGAGGAGTTAAAAGAAAAGCTTGAAGAAGTGGCTAAGGCAGTGCCTTCCCCCCCTTTTTTGATTGAAGCCCCTCCTCAATTGGAAACACAGGTCCATGAGTGCCCAATAGAAGACCTAGAGAAATTCATACTAGAAGCAACTCTGAAAACCATAACTGGTGTTGTGCAACATAGGCAGAGCAAGATAAAAGAAAAGATGGAATCAATCCATTAGTCAGTCATCATGTTGCATAAGACAAATGATAAAATAAATGAATCATTGGCTACTTTGGAGCCACTTCATAGCATTTGGTCTGGGAGGAGTTTATTATTTGATAAACTTGATAGTTTGCAAGAACATAGGCCTGAGATCCCTGAGGTGGTAACTGAAGTGTATGAGAAGATTGGCTTGGTCGTTTCTATTTCAAAGTTTTTTTAGGGGAAGTCAAACTAAGTGAGATCCAAATTGGCTATTTTTTATAAAGATTATAGTAAGTATTTACCTTTTGTTTTTGCAAGTGATGGAAGTGTGGTCAGTTTGGCTGAATGGAAAGCATCAATGGATTAGTTGGTGATTAGGCAAGAGGTTTTCCTTAGTGGTGAAAACACATTACACATGGGTGGGTGCAATGGTTTAATTGATAGTTTGTTCAAAGTTGAAGGTGACTGCACACAATTTGTTGTAGAGGTCAAAGCTATAATTGATTGACAATGGGACCTACACATCAAATCATTAAAGGAGCTGCATAATTATAATTGGCCATCTGATGATGATGTGGCAGCTTGGGACAAATTTATGAAAAATAAAAAGAAGAAGCTAGTCATCCAAGCAATAGAGGCAGAGGAAGAAGAATAAAACACACATGGCACTTATTCCAGAATTCGAGGGAGAGCATGTTTCAAACAGAGGATGGTGTAGGTTAGCCGTATGGTAGTCATCATTCATGCTACAAATCAAAGTAACTTCTTTGAAGATATTTCCAGACAAAGGTACCACCTGTGAAGTTATTAGTAGTTGCAAACTACTTTTTGTTGATGTAATCACTGCTTTTTGGCTTGTACTTTTGACTTTTGTGCAATTCATTTTCCTAGCCATCCAAAGCTTGTTGCATCCTTTTGAGGATTCCAAGATGGCTAGAGGTATATATAGCAAGTTTTGTTCTTTTGTGGGGGTGGTGAAAGTTTTTGTAAAGCAAACTAAATATAGATTCTGACTTTCTTTCATGTTTTGGCCGAAGTTGTAATAGATATAGTTGAAAGTTAATAAAAATATACTAAAGTTTCATTGCCAATTCTGGTTGTCTTTATGTATGGATGCTTTGAATTTTCATGCATTTAATTAGTAAGGCTAGTTTGATGCATTGTTCACAAGGTGAATATAGGGGTTGAACTCGAGTTTCTTTCAAGGATAGAGTAAAACCTTCAGGGAGGTCTCTGAGATTTGAAAGTTTGTACATGAATTTGATGACGGGTTGGAAATTGGGAGAATGAATTGTTAGGCAATTTATTTGAATTTAAGTATCTTTATATTGATAAGATTCTATAGATTTACAATTTTGACTCTTACCCAATAAATAGGGCACTGGTTTAGTTTGATTTGCAGTTGTTCACCATCATTTAGTAAAATATTATATTCATTTACTTTTAATTGTATGTTCATGAACTATATTGGCTATGTCAAGTACATAGATCAGTTTTGTAATGCTTTGAAGAAGCACTTTGAAGATGTTATCCTTCCTTGGGTTTAAAATCATAAAAAGAAGAAGGATGAATATCCTTATACCATTGTTTCATGTCATTTCATTCATAGTCTTCATTACAGTGCTATGCATCAGGATAATTTGGGCTGTACTGAGAGTCATATTGTCATATTGAATTAATCTTGAAGGGGATAACATAACAGTGAAGGAGCTAATTCACATTTTGAAGCTCAATTTAGAATGTCTAAGAATAACTAATTATTGTAGGTAAACCCGCCTGAGTTTCATACTCAACGTGAAGAAGGCACAAGGCCTTATTACCTTAGCATTGAAATTGTGCTAGATGCATCTGTTGGGATTGCATGAGTCATTGATTCAGTAAGTTTTTTGAATATTTCAATCATTTGTAAGTTTAAGTGCTAACAAAACTGGCGACTCTACTGGGGAACCTTTACTTTCTAAGAAAATAGTGCATAATGGATGGGCTAGGGTTTTGCTGAGTATCTGTTGTTGTGCTATAGACTAGTTATAATCATTCAATTCCTGCTTATAAGTGGGTGGCGACTCTGAAAATCTATGTATACCAGTTGCTGGTAGTAGCAAACTTTTGATATATCATGTTGTGACATGCTATGAGTCGACCGAGGTTCATGATATCTTATTTCAAGGACCACCCTAAGAATAATTTGGGTGATGAGCTTTGTACACCTGGTAGAAAATAGTGGTATAGGAGAAATCACATGACTACTAACTCCCCAGGACCTTCAAGAGATAGAATACCTACACCACTTCCCCATGAGGCTTCTTCTTCCTCTGATGATCTTGAACATGTTAAAGAAGTCATGCCTAGTGTTCATCATCATGATGTGTAAATCATAGAGGTAGGTTATTTCCCTATGAGAGAAACATTAGAGCAACCAGAAGAAACTTATGCTGCTGAAACTACCTCATAAGATTCTAAAAAATTAAGGGAAGAAGTGATTGCTCTAAGGAAAAAGGAGTGTGAGCAATTATTAGAGATTCCTAATAGAAGGAAAGCAAGAGAACAACAAATATATGAATTGCTCATGGAAAGGCAAGATTTAATAAGAAAAACTAAGAAGAATGAGGTTCAGGCTAAGGATCTAAACCAATATATTTAGGGTTTAGATAAGGATTTGTTTGGTGATATGGAGACTCTAAGAAATCAAGCTAAAGAAGTTAAGCCTAATCACGAGGAATTTGAGGGGATAGGACAAGTTCTCCAACAATTGCACCCATCTGAAATAAAGAGGAATGAGGATCTTAAAAATGCCACAAAAGAAATTCCTAATAAGGGAAAACAAAAAATGGTTGGCATAAATATTAGTGAGCCCATGAAAATTGTTTCTATTTCTAGTACACCCTCTCAAGCCAGCATAGATTTGGAAAAAGCTAGAAAAGCTAAAGAGGATTTGGCGCTTCATCTTGAGAGATTAGAATTGGAGTCTACTGCAAATGAGATGAAGAGAAAGATTTCTTTCCTACATGAAAATATGAACACATCTGCCAGTAGTTCTGTCCCTGTCATTTCAGGAATGATCCCACCCAATCAGCCTACCAACTCACTTCCAAATTCCTAAGCCTTTCATCCTGGACAAAATATACATGGATCAAATTTGAATACTGGCCAAGTTCCTCTTATAGGTAGTGGTACAATAGGGACTGTACCTGGTCAAAATACTAGAGCAAATCCTGTGGCCCAACCAAATTTCCAAAGGAGACCTGTTCATTTGGATAGGTATAGACCTTTATTCTTTGATGGTATTCTCGGTCAACCCAATGCTATCCCTAATGAGATTAGAAAGAAAATCCCATTATTCACTGGAAACAATGTGATTACTTGTGAAGAGCACTTGAAGTTTTTCACAGATAAAGTTAATGATTATGAGATTGAGCATGAAGATGTTATAATGAAACTTTTTGTTCAATCATTGGTTGAAGATGCCAAGGATTGGTATAGGGATTTGCCAGAAAATAGTATCACATCATGGGATGAGTTTGTCAGATGCTTCAAGGAGAAATATGTAGAACATGTGAATTCAAGCTACATGCTCAATGAGTTCAACAATATCAAAAAGCACTACAATGAGAGCATGTCAGAATTCAATGGCAGATTCCAAAAGGCTATGTATAAACTATTCCGAGTATTAAGATTAGATGATGTAGTCTACTTAACCACATACTTCAATTCTATGGATGGAAAGATGTCTTACCTTCTGAGGGATAAGAACCCTCGTACCTTAAGGGATGCATTCAAATTGGCAATAAACATTGAAAGTAACCGAAAGGCATACGGTCAAATGTATAAGAGGGATGAGGGTAGATTGTGGAAGGATTCTAGGCCACAACTTGCAAGGCCATCCAAAGAGGATGATAAAGTGGATAAGGGATTTGGTATTACTAAAGACTTCCCATCAAAGTTTGACAAGGGTGGTAGAAATTTTCAAGATACTAGACCACCTTATCAGAGGCAGGATAGAACCCCTAACTTACGAGATATGCCTTACAAAACAAATTGGAAGGATGGGAGGCTTGTCCCTGATAACAATGAGCCCCAAAATGGAAGAGATACACCAGATCCCTTGAACAAAAACATAGCACATAATGTGGAATATGTCCCTTGGTGTGTGGCTTGTAATATGCCTCACTCACCATTCCAGTGTGTTGTGGCTCAGGCCTTGGGAGAAGAGGCTAATAATTCATACGTAGGAGATTATGAAGAATCTGAAAAGCCTACTATTAACATGTTTACTACCGAGATAATGGGAAAATTTTTATCTTCAGAGGATGAAGAAGTTTGTCTTGATGTTGATCGTAAAAGGAGGCTTCTCTCTGATTATGAAAAACAAGTATTTACTCACTCTGATCATGATGAGTTTGACAATGAAAATTGTAAAGATAACATGGTAGAATCAGGGTCAGGTGAAAAGCAGTGGAGAAAGCCTAGTGATGAAGAAATTAGAATTCTAATTGTGGCTGCTATAACTCAAGCCAAATCCTCATACAATTTGAGGAACAGAAAGGTGGATAATGATCAGGGATTCTCTAGGTCAGTGTTTATCAAGCATAACCTTCAAGATAAGGACTCCCCAAAGCCTAATGTTGTAAATAGAAAGAATGAAAGGCATGTGAATGAAAAAAAGAAGAGGGAGGAGATTACTGCTGACAAAGTTAAAAGGAAAATCGGCAGGCCAAAAGATTCTACTGATCTTTCTGCTGATCCCCCTACCTTTGATGTAAGACATGATTTGTCCCAAATGAAAGTTTCCATCCCTTTGCTTGAAATGTTAAAGATTGAGGAGCATAAAAAAGTAGCTCTGGCTCTCATAAGTGAACAAGGAATAGTCCCCAATATGATAGAACAAGGGATCTGTTGGGACTAAAAATACAACATGGATTTTGAGTACCATGTTAAAATTTTACAGTTTGAAGCTCCTAAATACTTTTCATGCATATGTACCCGGCTGCCATTTTGAAGCCTATAAGGTATTTCAAGTGTTCTACACACTCCTTTCAGTATGTGCATGCATTATGTGGTGTTGTTTTGTCATCTTGATTCATTCGGTGAAGTCCCATTTTGAGCAGGTGTCAAATTGCACAATTCTGCCTAAGTGTCAAACAGTGTGCAGTAGCCCAGTTTCCCTTTGAATATCATGTACCTCGTTAGGTTTCATGGCCCACCACATTGGGAATGTTTAATATTTATATCAAAGAGCTTATGTTTCAGATTTCAGGCCATGATGAATCCATTTACCCAGTTTGTCAATCTGTTTCAGTTTACAGTTTCTAAATTTTTTATGGATAGTTACATACTTTAGTCGGAAGCCCTATTCGGATGATTATATCTATTTCCCAGAGATTGGTCATGACATGCCGGTTGTGGCATCATATTGTAGGCATGGGAGAAAGTCATCTTGCCAATTTTTAGCCTCTCATGTGCCCGTTTGACCTGTTCGCTAGTGTCATTCCGTTTACAATTTGTTAAACTTCTCTGAATGTGCACTCTCCAGTTGTATAAGTGTCCTACTTCGTGGCTTTGTATTTCGTGCCTTGTTCGAGGTCTAGCATAATTGAATGTGGTTCTATACTGAAAACTTGGAAGTCTAAGTGTCTGATAATTTCCAACTCCCCAACAATCCATGTGACCACTTTTCCAGGCCATTTCCAAACCCAGTTTCTATGTTTCTCACTGTTTCTTATCCTGATTTTACTGACGAGCTGACTTTGGCGACTAATTGCAATTGCTCGTTTGATTCTTTTGGCAATTTGATTATGGATCTATGCTCCATGTATGAAGGTGATTCAGTGTCTTGGATGCTGGGTTTTGAAAGTTTCATCTGGTCAGTTTTAAAAGCCAGTTCCAGAGCCAACTTGTGTGATTTTGGTCGTGCGGATAGAATCAGTTGTTCAAGTGACCATGTTTGGTCACTTGTATCTTTTGGCTCATGCCTTTCTGGGTGATTTCCTTTGACTGACATGTTGTAATGTTGGAAGTAAACTTGTGTACCCAGTGGCATGTTCCTGTGGGGTTTCTAAGTCAGTTTTCAAGGCCGTTTCCAGAGGCTAGTTGTTGTTTGTATGGTCGATTTGCATAAGTTTTAAAAAGTGGATTCCTTAAGACCAAATGTCAAGGACTTGCAGGTTATCCATTTCTCATCTTTACTGGAGGAAGAAAATTGTTGGGAATCAGCCTTGCTATATTGTTGTGCTTGTCATTCTTTAAAAAAGGGGCTCAAGGCTCATTTAAACACTCCAATTGCTAAGACTTGTCAATTTTCAAAAGGCCATTGATTGAAAAGGAAGTAACTCGTCTTGTACGCTACAAGTTTGGAGGTGATAAATATAAGCTTGCTAACAAATGGGACTAAAGCTTGTAAATCGTCGATAGTTTGAAGATTACTTGGATGCTTGGACATTGTTTCTTGAAGACAACTACCAGAAAAGTGGATAGGATTGCGGGTAAATAAAAGGAAGCTAAATATGCCAAAATCTTTGCCCAAAGTTTTTACTAAAGAAAATAGTGGGTGGGAGCAAAATATAAATAGGAAATCATAGATGTGCAGAGTAAAGTGAGGCCTGGTTCAACGAAGTGTGACTTGGATTTTTTATTTCAAAAGAAAGTTTTAAATGAATGGAAATGTTTATGAGGTACATTTTAATGAAACTCCTTTTATAGTTTTAGAGATGCCACATCGGGAAGGAGGAGGAATGGACATACCAGCAAAATACTTGAAGGATGCCAACCTTCAAATGGAAGAATTTCTGAAGCATTAGAAACATATGAGGAGATAAAGAAAGTAGGTGTAGTCCCAGATGACAAAAGTGATTAGGCTTCTATTTGAATCCCTTGCAATGCCAAGAAAATTTTCTCAAATGTTTCAGTCGCTCAATGAGTATAGAGATAAACAGGACTGGTATTCTGCTTGCAGTAAGATAGTTCTTTGTTGTATTGAACATAGACAAATTAGCCATGCAATTGACGTGCCCCAGCAATTAAAATTGGGAGACAAGTTTGTTGTGGACATTGTTTGTGATGAGATCTTTTCCCTTATCTGTGAAACTACCACTGTGAAATAGGCTCCCTGGAGTCACATTCAGCAAATGTAAGTATGCCAGGTTTAGTCAATTCAAATTCTCCTTCAACAAATGCACACAGGTTTCAAGAGTGTTCTACAAATTTCTTTACATAGTTGGAAATGATTAAATCTTTACCCTGAGCTAATTATAATGTAGAATGTCAGCATTTTAAAAGGGATTTAACTGTGTAGTTTTTGAGTCAAACTTATTGACCCATAATTCATGAGTAGTGGTTCAACATGAACCCATCTGTCATGAGAATGAATGGAACACTTAGCACTCATTGGATCTAGGTGATGCTAAGTGTTAAGTGCTCCATTCATTCTCATGAGAGATGGGTTCATGTTGAACCACTACTCATGAATTATGGGTCAATGAGTTTGACTCAAAAACTACACAGTTAAATCCTAATAGCAATATCACAATTTGACTTGCTGTGGAAAAATATCTCCTACTTATCAATTTTAAAAGGGACTAGCATTTGAAATGGGCTATACACTGAGCATGCAACTGATGTTGTTCACGCACAAAGATGAATGGGAGTGGCCAGCGAAATGAATTGAGGCAGTCTATTCACCAATGAAGCAAAGGAAAACCGGTAAATAAGTTCATGATATGTGAAGTTTGGAAGGCACATGGTATAAAAATCCAAGATGAAGTTGCTTCAATAGTTAAGATATTGTCAGAACATCAGTCAAGAAGAGACATGGTTATCCAGTCTGTGATAATGAAAGCTTTAGCTATGCACCTTTGGCAAGCATCTGCGAAGAGAGAGAAGGAGGCACTCATGTAAATACAAGAAATAAAGACCAGCGTATTAAATTGAATATGCTAGCATTTGAAACACACACTAGCGCATGATAGTTAGAAGCCAGCATAAGTGCCAAGCCCACGCATATTCTTGAGAAACTCACGTAGGCTAGTAGGGAGATCACGAATGGAGTTAGAGGCCAGCATGGGAGAGCTAATGGGAAGCCTGCAGAAGGCACGTTTTGAGACCAGCATCAACAAGGAGGAGGCCTAGCATTTTAAAGTAGATGCCCATGCACAATGAGCTGCTACCTGTTAACAAAGGCTGATGTAAGTGGAGTGAGACCTGTGCATAAGACCAGCCCACACTAATACCAAAGGGCCCATGCAATAACACACTGAAAGGTATGGAGGTTCCTAGCACAAGGGAGAATGGAGCCGCCATTTGAAAGGAAGTTTGTGCAAATAAGGAATGCTTGACACCAGCGCCAGCGAATGCAGGTATGAATGCATAGCTAGGAGTGAGGCAAAAGAAAAATAAATTTGCACGTTGTATAAACTAAGCCAGTGATGCTAATGGGGAGGCCCGCGTTTGTTTGGAGAAAAGGGCCCACTAATTTGGTGAGGCTTGTGTGGGACACAAAGGTAGGCGGCATGGTCAACACACTAGCGTAAGGGTGGGGCTTCTTTACGCAAGTTTTGAAGGAGAGGTAAGCAACGAGTAGCTTGGAGGCTGCTCTCATCAATGTAAGCATTAAGCCTCATGCACATGGCAGTGACAGTGTTACGTTCATATTTGAAAGCCTTAATAAAGGTAAGGTCTCAGATTTTTAAATGGAATTGATGGACATAGATAGTACGCATCTGGGAATCCCATAATCAGAATACCATGAAATTGTGAGAATGCCATCTCAAGAGTTTGCTCGCATTTGTAATGATCTTAGTAGTATTGGGAACACTGTGGTGATCTCTATAACCAAGGAATATGGGCTTTGCGCAAGGAAAAATGGAAGTTCTACGTGATATAGCTGCTCACGCACTCACGCAAAGTGAAGGAGGCACATGCCAAGTTGTTTGCAGATTGTATTAATTTGTTTGAGAGGTATGCACAGCCCACGCAATGAAGGAAATGGGATCCCTCGCACAGTCCAGAAATACGAAGCAAAGGCATTTGGGATTTTATCCCACATCTCTCCCATTTCGTTCTATTTTAATGTTTATAACCAAAGTCACTCCAATGCAATGTAAAGAAAGCCACAGAGGCTCTTTGGCGGGCCTGCCTAGTTGGTGATCTTTGTGCACATGGTGGGACCCCAAATATTTTGAACGAAAGTTTGGAGAAGGTTCTTTAAAACTATGAAAATCAATATCCCACATTCATCTGAAATGGGGAAAAAATAATGTTTATATGTAATTCCACACTCAATGAAGGTAAATTCAAATGGAGGAGGCTCTGCCTGTGCAAGCCTGTCTAGCTACCTCGATTTTTGTGCCAATGGGTCCCGAGATAAGAAATTTTGCAGGAGAGTGCAGATGGCAGTGTCAGTCAAAGATGGACACATGATGAGCATTCATTGATTTTCCAGATAGAGCCGATGGTTAACACAAGATTCTATGACTTAGAGGTGGCAGTCTGTTGACTACGTTCGCCAACTCGCTTAATGCTGGCGGTTAGGCCCTAATAATTCAATGATTCAGAGAATAGGTAGTCGCGAGTTCGCCAGAAAGCTGGTGATTAAGCCAAATGATTCTACGACTTGGAGATAACTGTATTTGCTAGTTCACCAAATGTTAGCGGTCAAGGCAGATTTCATTCCGCGAATACGAGAATGTGCATGGTCCCTAGTTTGTCGAATGTTACTCAGGGGTTAAGTTTGGTTCCGAGGATTGGAGATTTCACTATTCGCCTAGTCACCAGAGGTAACTGCAGTTAGAGATTTCATTCTGCGACTATGAGATACAAGCTTGGTCGCCAGTTCTGCAAACAAGATGGTTAACCCTGAGGTTTGTCCGAGCAACCATTCACAGCTTGACACTTGGCAGATTCTGGTGCTTCCTATGGGCAAATGCAGAAAATAATATAAAATGCTAGATTTAAATGAATTTGAGAAAATGACATAGCTGAAACTATAGACTAATATTCAAAAATTTAAATGTCATGACTTGCTCACAGAAAAGTGTCCTAAAAATTCATTTTTTAGCCAAACATATAAGTGTTATATGTTTTCAAAAGGGTCTCAAAATGAGGAATCCATTGGCAATGACATTTTTCAATTTTAGTCAAGTGTGAAAGAGCAGTGTGAATTGGAAAATTTGGGAATCAAAATTGGTTGCAGAATGTGGATCAGTTTTGAAGATCGCTTGCAGATCAAATTAGAAGAAGGTTGAAGATATTTTGTGCAAAAAGAGACAGTTGTCAGTTGGTTTTGAATTGACTCTGAATTGCTATATCTCATTTTTCTTCTCATTTGTAAAAGGGGGGGGATGTTGAAATTTATGCTATAGAGCAGCTTCTAGGCATTGGTGTTTTTGTTTTCTATGTTTCTTTGTTTTGCAAATGTATATTTACAGATAAATTTTAATGAAAATAATGGAAGCCCAATTCAATTTGTGTTTGATGTCTTTGTATTCATGATCTTAATTCTTGTGTGTTGACCTGTAAGGCATGTCAGTATACCAGTTACAAGGTATTTGTGGGTTTGAGTTTGAGTTTTCCTCAAGGAGGGAGTAAGTCTTGACTTTGAATTCTAAGAATTCTAGATTTGTATACGAATTTGATGTCCAAGAACTGGAGTGAAAGGAGTGATTTGCAAGGCATTTCACTTGGTTTCTTTGAGTTTGAGGTTAAGGTTTTCTAGGAACATACGTTTGTATGACTCTGTTGCCCAATGAATAAGGCGCTGGTCCTAAGTTGCCTTGTAGTTCTCATCATCAATCATTTTAAATCTAATCATTTATATTTCATGTTTGAGTGCATGAATGTTCAGAATCTGTATTGAATAGTACAGACATTGTTAGTGATTCATTTAAGAATTGAATACAATAGGTTAGCCTGCCTGAGTTTTGAACTCGAAGAGAAGAAGGGTGAATACCCTTGTCACATTTGCCATTTTTATGCAATAATTATTTACTTTTGTTAATACCATGGATTGGCTTTCTAAGCTCTGCATGAGTTGTAGAAAAAGACATTCATAAATCATTGTGAGAACCCCAAATCCACTGTAGGATTTCATTGTGAAGCTGTGAGTCTGAAGATAGGTACACCCGCCTAGGTCTGTGGAGCCCAAAATGAAGGAGGATTAAATCCTTGTTAATTAGCCTTTTCCCTGTACGAATCTAGAATTGGGAATCTAAGAGTCAAGCTTAATAGCTATAGTGATTCTACATGAAAAAGAGCTAACAAATTGGTGACTCTGTTGGGGAATAGATAAATGACAGCAAGTTTAAGATGTCCAATTCCTTGCTTAGCTGAATCATCCCAGGGTCTGGTCCAATTTGGTTATAGAGTCGATTATTTTTTAAAAATTGTTATATCTTCTCATTGAATGTGAGTGGTGACTCTGAGTCTCTATTTGATCAGTGTTTTGTAAAGAGATTGTAATGTATTTTTATCCTGAAAAATAGTGCATCCTGTGAAGTTGTTTTGTGTTTGCTGGTAAAGATGCTTCAGATTTGAGAAAAGGTTCTCAGCTAGTTCCAGATTTGGTCCTCTGCAAGGAGGTGGCAGCTCTACAAAGATTTAGAAGGTGATTTGAAGGAGTTTTCATATCATTGTTTTACACCAGCCACAACACTTCCAGGTAATTTTCATCAAAGTACAAAATCAGTCCTTAAATAGGTGAACAAGTCACTAAGAAAAGGGAAAATAATTTTGAGAAGTTGGAGTCATATTTCTGAATTTGGAGTTTTCAGTTATTGTAAAGAGTATCAGAAATATGCAGTGGTCCATGAAGTTAGCGGTTGCATGAAATTGGACAAAAATATTGTCAAGAGAATAAGCTTTGTTGTTTTGTCAGTGTGTTAGAATGGAGTTCCTGGCCATGATAGATCAAGAGAATGCTTCTAGATCTGAAAGTTTTCAGTCAGATTTAGAGAGTTATAACGTTGAACTTCATTTGATAAATCAGAAAAGATGAATCTGCACTTTCATATTACAAGAAATTTTTTATTGCTTGTAGTGAGCTTCCTGTGGGTTTCGATTTTCATGAATCCCAATATGCTGAGATGTTCCTAGAATTGTCAATGCCTGAATCAGCTAGTTGGACTGCGTCCTTAAAGGAGGAAGCACTAAAAAATGTTAAGGAATGGATGGACTCATTTTTAGAAGCTGAATCTAGTCATTCTGAATCTAGTTCTTTTGAGGATGTTGGGTCCAGTAATGGTCTTAATGCTGGTTATTGTGCTGATAACAAAGTCTATGAGTGTCAAGGAAGGGAAAGTGAATATTCAGTTGATAATGATTTCCTTGAGCTTGTAGATTTCCCCTTTTCTCAGCATGATGCTAATGTTTCCTTGTCTCAGTTTAATGGTGTTTTGTGTGAACATGAAGAACATGGTTATAGTGCGGATGATAGTTCCTACAGTGGTTACTTCACACAAGGTAATCTGAGACAAGTAAGTTCAGTCCCTATTTTAGATGGAGAAGAGATCTGCAGTGTCAGTAGTGAGAATGAAGAGACAGAATGTAACGTTCAGTGCTTGCTAAGTTGTGAGCAGATTTCAAGTCTACTAGATGCTGATTTTCAAAGGTACGGTACTAAGTTTGTTTCCAGAATTCCATGCCCAGTAAATATAAACTTTGATGAAAGTGATTCAGACGATGGCATGATGGGTGAAACATATCTTGATGTCTCTTCTCCTATTTTAAGTCAGCGAGATTCAAGTGCATTTCATTGTGATAATTTTGATAATGTTATATTTGATGAGTACAATGATGAGTGTGCTAGTGAATTTTTAGATTTGCATGAGCTTGCTGATTGTAGTTCTGGTTTACATTTTAATGCTAAAGATTATGTTAAATCTGAAGGTGTATTCTCAAATTTTCTAATGCCTAATGAGTTACTCGCTGACAGAGCTTGTTCCCTTCCAAATGATGCTGATGTAATTTGTGATCAGCAAGATGTTTCTGGTCTTATGCAATCAGATTGTTGTTTTGAGGAGTATTATGGTGGTTTGCAAAGTGATGAGTTGGAAATGTTGTATTCTGTTTTGCAAACTAATGATCATAATGTTAGTGTTTCCAGCCATGATGTGGAGTTGGAGTCTTTCTATTTTCACTATGGCAATGACAATGAAGAGTGTGATGTTTTTACATCTCAAAATTATCAGTATCCAAGGCATCATGATGGCTTTCCTTTGTCGGATAATGGTGAGTGTATTGATCACTTTTCTTATGACATGTTGAAGATAAATCATAATGTTTTTGACTAGCTGGATGAAACATATGATCTCAGTTTGCCTCCGTTGTATCCAGATGAGAATCATTTATTTGATCAAGGTAAAGTTTGATTTCAGTTTTGGGGCTTTGGGCCTTTGTAAATAAGCTTCGTGTTTGTACAGTTCCTTTCTTTCCCTTCAATTGTGTGTCGTCTTTGCTTTCAATAAAGGATTCCTAGTTTGAGAAGAGAGAGAAATAAAGGTGAAAAGTCTTATTCCTGTTTTGGGGTGGTCTGCTTCTACCATGAGATTCTGAGGTTCTCTACATGCTCGCATGGGGCACGTGTCCACAGTCAGAGCCACTGTTGGAACTAAAAATACAACATGGATTTTGATAACCATGTTAAAATTTTACAGTTTGAAGCTCCTAAATGCTTTTCATGCATATGTACCCAGCTGCCATTTTGAAGCCTATAAGGTATTCCAAGTGTTTTACACACTCCTTTCAGTATGTGCATGCATTCTGTGGTGTTGTTTTCTCATCCCGATTCATTCGGCGAAGTCCCATTTTGAGCAGGTGTCAAATTGCACAATTCTGTGTAAGTCTCAAACAGTGTGCAGTAGCCCAGTTTGCCTTTGAATATCATGTACCTCGTTAGGTTTCATGGCCCGCCACTTTGGAAATGTTTAATATTTATATCAAAGAGCTTATGTTCAGATTTCAGGCCATGACGAATCCATTTGCCCAGTTTGTCAATCTGTTTCCGTTTACAATTTCTAACTTTTTAATTGACAGTTACATACTTTAGTCGGAAGCCCTATTCGGATGATTATATCTTTTTCCCAGAGATTGGTCATGATGTGTTGGTTGTGGCAACATATTTTAGGCATGGGAGTGAGTCACCCTACCAATTGTTAGCCTCTCATGTGCCCGTTTGACCTGTTTTCTAGTGTCATTCCGTTTGCAATTTGTTAAACTTCTCTGAATGTGCACTGTCCAGTTTAATAAGTGTCCTACTTCGTGGCTTTGTATTTTGTGCCCTATTCGAGGTTTGGCATAATTGAATGTGGTTCCATACTGAAAACCTGGAAGACTAAGTGTCTGATAATTTCCAACTCCCCAACAATCCATGTGACCACTTTTCCAGGCCATTTCCAAACCCAGTTTCTATGTTTCTCATTGTTTCTTATCCTGATTTTACTGACGAACTGACTTTCGTGACTAATTGCAATTTCTCATTTCATTCTTTTGGCGATTTGATTATGGATCTATGCTCCCTGTATGAAGGTGATTCAGTGTCTTAGATGCTGGGTTTTGAAAGTTTCGTCTGGTCAATTTTAAAAGCCAGTTCCAAAGCCAACTTGTGTGATTTTGGTCGTGCGGATAGAATCAGTTGTTCAAGTGACCATGTTTGGTCACTTGTATCTTTTGGCTCATGTCTTTCTGGACAATTTCCTTTGACTAACATGTTCTAATGTTGGAAGTAAACTTTTGTACCCAGTGGCATGTTCCTGTGGGGTTTCTGAGTCAGTTTTCGAGGCCGTTTCCAAAGGCTAGTTGTTGTTTGTATGGTCGATTTGCAGAATTTTTAAAAAGTGGATTCCTTAAGACCAAATGTTAAGGCTTGCAGGTTATCCATTTCTCATCTTTACTGGAGGAAGAAAATTGTTGGGAATCAGCCTTGATATATTGTTGTGCTTGGCATTCTTTAAAAAAGGGGCTCAAGGCTCATTTAAACACTCCAGTTGCTGAGACTTGTCAATTTTCAAAAGGCCATTGATTGAAAAGGAAGTAACTCGTCTTGTATGCTACAAGTTTGGAGGTGATAAATATAAGCTTGCTAACAAATGCGACTAAAGCTTGTAAATCGTCGATAGTTTGAAGATTACTTGGATGCTTGGAAATTGCTTCTTGAAGACAACTACCAAAAAAGTGGATACGATTGCGAGTAAATAAAAGGAAGCTAAATATGCCAAAATCTTTGCCCAAAGTTTTTACCAAAGAAAATAGTGGTGGGGAGCAAAATATAAATAGGAAATCATAGATGTGCAAAGTAAAGTGAGGCCTGGTTCAACGAAGTGTGACTTGCATTTTTTATTTCAAAAGAAAGTTTTAAATGAATGGAAACATTTATGAGGTACATTTTAATGAAACTCCTTTTATAGTTTTAGAGATGCCACATCGGGAAGGAGGAGGAATGGACATACCAGCAAAATACTTGAACGATGCCAACCTTCAAATGGAAGAATTTCTGAAGCATTAGAAACATATAAGGAGATAAAGAAAGTAGGTGTAGTCCCAGATGACAAAAGTGATTAGGCTTCTATTTGAATCCCTTGCAATGCCAAGAAAATTTTCTCAAATGTTTTAGTCGCTCAATGAGTACAGAGATAAACAGGACTAGTATTCTACTTGCAGTAAGATATTTCTTTGTTGTATTGAACACAGACAAATTAGCCATGCAATTGACATGCCCCAGCAATTAAAATTGGGAGACAAGTTTGCTATGGACATTGTTTTTGATGAGATCTTTTCCCTTGTTTGTGAAACTACCACTGTGAAATAGGCTCCCTGGAGTCACATTCAGCAAATGTAAGTATGCCAGGTTTAGTCAATTCAAATTCTCCTTCAACAAATGCACACAGGTTTCAAGAGTGTTCTACAAATTTCTTTACATAGTTGGAAATGATTAAATCTTTACCGTGAGCTAATTACAATGCAGAATGTCAGCATTTTAAAAGGGATTTAACTGTGTAGTTTTTGAGTCAAACTCATTGACCCATAATTCATGAGTAGTGGTTCAACACGAACCCATCTGTCATGAGAATGAATGGAACACTTAGCACTCATTGGATCTAGGTGATGCTAAGTGTTAAGTGCTCCATTCATTCTCATGAGAGATGGGTTCATGTTGAACCACTACTCATGAATTATGGGTCAATGAGTTTGACTCAAAAACTACACAGTTAAATCCTAATAGCAATATCACAATTTGACTTGCTATGGAAAAATATCTCCTACTTATCAATTTTAAAAGGGACTAGCGTTTGAAATGGGCTATACACTGAGCATGCAACTGATGTTGTTCATGCACAAAGATGAATGGGAGCAGCCAGCGAAATGAATGGAGGCAGTCCATTCACCAATGAAGCAAAGGAAAACCGGTAAATAAGTTCATGATACATGAAGTTTGGAAGGCACATGGTATAAAAATCCAAGATGAAGTTGTTTTGATAGTTAAGATATTGTTAGAACATCAGTCAAGAAGAGACATGGTTATCCAGTCTGTGATAATGAAAGCTTTAGCTATGCACCTTTGGCAAGCATCCGCAAAGAGAGAGAAGGAGGCACTCATGTAAATACAAGAAATAAAGACCAGTGTATTAAATTGAATATGTTAGCATTTGAAACACACACCAGCGCATGATAGTTAGAAGCTAGCATAAGTGCCAAGCCCACGCATATTCTTGAGAAACTCACGCCGGCTAGCAGGGAGATCATGAATGGAGTTGGAGGCCAGCATGTGAGAGCTGATGGGAAGCTTGCATAAGGCACATTTTGAGACGAGCATCAACAAGGAGGAGGCATGGCATTTTAAGGTAGATGCCCATGCACAATGAGCTGCTACCTATTAACAAAGGCTTATGTAAGTGGAGTGAGACCTGTACATAAGACCAGCCCACACTAATACCAAAGGGCCCACGCAATAACACACTGAAAGGTATAGAGGTTCTTAGCGCAAGGGAGAATGGAGCCGCCATTTGAAAGGAAGTTTGTGCAAATAAGGAATGCTTGACACTAGCCCCAACGAATGCAGGTATGAATGCATAGGTGGGAGTGAGGCAAAAGAAAAATAAATTTGCACAGTGTATAAACTAAGCCAGCGACGCCAATGGGGAGGCCCGCATTTTTTTGGAGAAGGGGGCCTGCTAATTTGGTGAGGCTTGTGTGGGATACAAAGGCAGGTGGCATGGTCAACACACCAATGTAAGGGTGGGGCTTTTTTACGCAAGTTTTGAAGGAGAGGTAAGCAGCGAGTAGCTTGGAGGCTGCTCTCATCAATGTAAGCATTAAGCCTCACGCACATGGCAGTGACAGTGTTACGTTCATGTTTGAAAGCCTTAATTAAGGTAAGGTCTCAGATTTTGAAATGGAATTAATGGACATAGACAGTAGGCATCCAGGAATCCCAGAATCAGAATACCATGAAATTGTGAGAATGCCATTTCAGGAGTTTGCTCGCATTTGTAATGATCTTAGTAGTATTGGGAACACTGTGGTGATCTCTATAACCAAGGAATATGGGCTTTGCACAAGGAAAAATGGAATTTCTACATGATACAGCTACTCACGCAATCACGCAAAGTTAAGGAGGCACATGCCAAGTTGTTTGCAGATTGTATTAATTTATTTGAGAGGTATGCACAGCCCACGCATTGAAGGAAATGGGATCCCACGCACAGACCAGAAATGCGAAGCAAAGGCATTTGGGGTTTTATCCCACATCTCTCCCATTTCATTCTGTTTTAATGTGTATAACTAGAGTCACTAAAATGCAATGTAAAGAAAGCCACAGAGCCTCTTCAGCGGGCCTGCCTAGTTGGTGGTTTTTGTGCGCATGGTGGGACTCCCAATATTTTGAATGAAAGTTTGGAGAAGGTTCTTTAAAACTGTGAAAATCAATATCCCACATTCATCCGAAATGGGGAAAAAATAATGTTTATATGCAATTCCACACTCAATGAAGGTAAATTCAAATGGAGGAGGCTCTGCCCGTGCAAGCCTGTCTAGCTACCTTAGTTTCTGTGCCAGCGAGTCCTGAGATAAGAAATTTTGCAGGAGAGCGCAGATGGCGATGGTGGTCAAAGATGGACATGTGGCGAGCATTCATTGATTCACCAGATAGAGCCGATGATTAACACAAGATTCCACGACTCAGAGGTGGTGGTCTGTTGACTGCGTTCGCCAACTCGCTTAATGTTGGCAGTTAGGCCCTAATAACTCCGCGATTCAGAGAATAGGTAGTCGCGAGTTTGCCAGAAAGCTGGCGGTTAAGCCTAATGATTCCGCGACTTGGAGATAACTGTATTCGCTAGTTCACCGAATGTTAGCGGTCAAGGCAAATTTCATTCCAAGAATACAAGAATGTGCATGGTCGCTAGTTCGCCAAATGTTGCTTAGGGGTTAAGTTTGGTTCTAAGAATTGGAGGTTTCGTTATTTGCCTAGTCGCCAGAGGTAACTGCAGTTAGAGATTTCATTCCATGACTATGAGATACAAGCTTGGTCGCCAGTTCTCCAAACAAGATGGTTAACCCTAAGGTTTGTCTGAGCAACCATTCATAGCTTGACACTTGGTAGATTCTGGTGCTTCCTATGGTCAAATGTAGAAAATAATATAAAATTCCAGATTTAAATGAAGTTGAGAAAATGACATAGCTGAAACTATAGACTAATATTCAAAAATTTAAATGGCATGACTTGCTCACGGAAAAGTGTCCTGAAAATTCATATTTTAGCCAAACATATAAGTGTTATATGTTTTCGAAAAGGTCTCGAAATGAGGAATCTATTGGCAACGACATTTTTGAATTTCAGTCAAGTGTGAAAGAGCAGTGTGAACTGAAAAATCCGAGAATCAAAATCAATTGCACAATGTGCATCAGTTTTCAAGATCGGTTTCAGATCAGATAAAAGGAAGGTTGAAGATATTTTGTGCAAAAAGTGACAGCTGTCAGTTGGTTTTGAATTGACTCTGAATTGCTATATCTTATTTTTCTTCTCATTTGTAAAAGGGGGGCGGGATGTTGAAATTTATGTTGTAGAGCAGATTCCAGGCATTGGTGTTTTTGTTTTCTATGTTTCTTTGTTTTGCAAATGTATATTTACAAATAAATTTTAATGAAAACAATAGAAGCCCAATTCAGTTTGTGTTTGATGTCTTTGTATTCATGATCTTAATTCTTGTGTGTTGACCTGTAAGTCATGTCAGTATACCAGTTACAAGGTATTTGTGGGTTTGAGTTTGAGTTTTCCTCAAGGAGGGAGTAAGTCTTGACTTTGAATTCTGAGAATTCTAGATTTGTATACGAATTTGATGTCCAAGAACTGGAGTGAAAGGAGTGATCTACAAGGCATTTCACTTTGGTTTCTTTGAGTTTGAGGTTAAGGTTTTCTAGGAACATACGTTTGTATGACTCTATTGCCCAATGAATAAGGCACTGGTCCTGGGTTGCCTTGTAGTTCTCATCATCAATCATTTTAAATCTAATCATTTATATTTCATGTTTGAGTGCATGAATGTTCAGAATCTGTATTGAATAGTACAGACATTGTTAGTGATTCATTTAAGAATTGAATCCAATAGGTTAGCCTGCCTGAGTTTTGAACTTGAAGAGAAGAAGGGTGAATACCCTTGTCACATTTGCCATTTTTTTGCAATGATTATTTTCTTTTGTTAATACCATGGATTGGCTTTCTAAGCTCTGCATCAGTTGCAACAAAAGACATTGGTAAATCATTGTGAGAACACCTAATCCACTGTAGGATTTCATTGTGAAGCAGTGAGTCTAAAGATAGGTACACCCACCTGGGTCTGTGGAGCCCAAAGTGAAGGAGGATTAAATCCTCGTTAATTAGCCTTTTCCCTATATGAATTTGGAATTGGGAATCTAAGAGTCAAGCTTAATAGCTATAGTGATTCTACATGAAAAAGAGCTAACAGGATCTTAGTAGTGTGTGTGAGTGATTTACACCTTCATGAAATAACAAGATTTAAAGAGAATTTACACTATTCAAAGCAAACTAATCTAAATAATGCACAAATTAATCTAAATATCTCATGGTTCTCTAAATTGAAGTAGTAAGTGAGGCTCTCAGCTGCAAATCCTCACTAGTGACACTCAAATTATGAGAATTGAACTAAGAATGATATGAAAACTAGATCTAATTATCAAATTCTAGCTCTATTTGATAAGAAAATCTACAAAATGATCAACAATTGAAGCTAATTATCAATGAAAATGCTAAGTGAGTGATGTGGATGCAAATTGCAAGAGCTTTGCTGCAATTCAAAGATATGGAGTGGATGAATAATGCCTCAAAATGCCTTCTATTTATAAGATTTTCCCAAGGGTAGGGGGTAGAGTGAGTTAACCATGGTTATGCTTGGGTAAGGTCAATTGGCTTTGCTTTGTCCCTAAATTGGGGGACAAACATTTAAATGGTTTCAAAAGGCTGGACCATTTCAACAAAAGTGAGTGATTTGTGTCCATTTTGTCTCCTTTTTGCTTTGTTGAGGGAAATTATGATTTATTAATTAATTAAAGTAATTAAATTTAGCCATGAAGGGTAAGAGGTTCATTTTGATTTTTGCTTTCAACAACTATGTCATTAATTGAATTTAATCAATTTCTTAGTGTTTTTCCCCTTTTCAAGCTTTATTTAATCATTTAATCATTTAATTGAATTTTCTTTTGATTTGAATTGCCTTTGTTCCATTTATCGATTTTTAGTGCTATTTTGATGATTTGTTGCACCTTTCTGATTGAATTAAGCCTTTGCCAATTTTTTGTGTCTACAAATGCCCCCCTTTGAGTTAATGTGCGAAGAACACCAATTCAAAGATTTCGTTAGTATGATGATCTGATTCAGGTCCTGGTTCTGATATGCCTCTGATCATTCTGATTGATGTACTTCCTGATGACGATGATGTGCCTCTGATGATGGTGCTGATATGATTCTGATGTCTCTGATATCATATGGGTCCTGATTTGATGATAGGTCCTAGGTTTACTGATAAAGGTCCTGGGTTAATTGATAAAGGTCCTGGGTTGATTGATAAAGGTCCTAGGTTGATTGATTGCTGATATGTTGATAGATTTGATATGATAACAGATTTGATATGAAACCGATATGCAATTGATTTGCCTCCTGATATGATAATGATATGATATGATACTGATATGATACTGATATGATATGATATGCCCCACTGATAAATGTTTTTGATGTGATGCCCATTTGATACTCTGATGCCCCCTCAGAAATAAAATATATTAATTCCTTGATTTGAACGATTTTAATTGAGTAGTTGGAATATGTTTTGATTTCTGATACCGTTTGAAAGAAATAATCAAATTTTATTCATGCCCCGGCTAATGAAAATGTCATATAATAGGTCCAAAGTGCATTTTTTAAGTGTTTATTAGGACCAATTTCACCTTAAATAGGGTAAAACCCCTCATTTTACTATTCATTTGCACCGTTCCCTCTTCAGATTTGAGCTCTGATTTTAGCCTTTTTTACACGATGGTGGTCCCACATCGCGAGCATCGGTTTGAGAGAGTGTGCCGGTTCAGTCGGAGAGCGACCGATGGTCCTCCGGTATGTCATTCAAATTTTCCTCATGTTTTGAAAGTTGCATTTATGACCTCATTTAATGCATTTTAAAATTTTGATTCTGCGTTTGTGAAAAGAAATGTCACCTCCGTGCTTTTTAATTTCGCTTGAAAATTTAAAATGTCACCTTTGGTAAATTTGATATCGCCTTCCTTAGGTTTGCTCATGCATTTAGAAAATCCTTTATCGCCTGCGGATAATTTAATATCGCTTAGGGTTTTAAGCATTTTAATTGTGTATCGCGTGACAATCTTGAATAATAAAATGTCACCTGCGGAAAATCTTATACCGCTTCCGTGAAATTAAGTCACGCGGATGATTAAAATCACGTGTATGGAGAAATAGATGTCGCCTCTGGTAAAAGAAATGACGTCGGAAAGAAAAGTCGCGTAAGTAAAAAAAAAATTATGTTATTTGAGACTTTTCTAGGACGTCTGATTGCTCGATTGCGTCAACTTGATTGATATCGATCACGTCAATGAATTCAATCGAATGTTCAGTTAGGGTGTTCCCCTTGTTTGATTTCAACAACGAATTAGGACATTGGTAACTATAATATCGAAGAATAAGGTTAATCAATCTTCATCACGAATGATAGGTCATGGATCTAATCGTCCATTCATTTTATGTTCAAATGCTTAGAGACATAAAACTAGGATCATCCTTCCTCAATGCTTAAAGTTAGGATTGATAGGTCTGATAGGTATATTTAAATTGATGACTATGATTGATTGTTTGATTTCCTGATAGTAAGTTACTCATGTGATTCCATTGTTTTGATTAAATAGGAGGATGTCCCTGTTCTGTACCTCCAGACTGTACCACACTGGGTGATGGAGCTTAGGGAGCAGTTGACTGACGCCAAGAGGCGAGTGATTAGGTGTTGCGGTTTACTATGTGTATTAGAGCTTCCTCGGTTCCAGATGAACCAAGGTTTGATTACCGCTGTCGTAGAGCGTTGGCACTCTGAGACAAACACGTTTTGGCTACCACAGAGAGAGATGACGATTACACCTGAGGATGTTTATAGATTGCTATGGATCCCGACTCATGGAGAGATAGCATATTATGATGTAGTCTATGATGGGACGTATTGTTGACGAGTATTCAGAGATCCGTCTATAGGTGATGATTGTATCTTATGGCCTCAGTTTGCCTCATTTCCTATTTTACCAGTGTTATTAGGTGCTATCATTGGTGGTGTATTATTACCTGATCGGCGAGGTCATGGATTTTCAGTGGGATGGGGCAGGATTATCAAGGATTTGCTACATCAGCCTCGATGCTTTGACTGGGGATCTTGTGTGCTGGCACAGCTTTATCACGATCTTCATGAGGTGGTTTATAGGAGATCAGCTTCGTTATCTGCTGGGATTCATATTTTGCAGCTGTGGATATGGGAGCACTTACCAGTCAGTCGTCCTATATCAGATCGAGATAGACCTTTAAGATATCCTTTTGCATGGCAGTATACTGGTATGGTGACACAGCATCACTTGGGTCATTTGGAGTATTGGCGGCGTCAGATTGATGACATGGATGAGGTCTATTGGAGACCATATGTCGAGGTCAAGGATTGGAGAGAGGATAGCTTGGAGTTACCGTATATGTTTGCTCCTCGATGGATGATCGGTAGGATCGACTCTATTCTTGAGAGATTCTTGGCAGGTAAAGTGCTACGACAGTTTGGGCGGATTCAGCCTATGCCTCAGGGATCTGTAGTATATGCTCGTTCTAGTGCAGAGCGGGCTACTTAGGGTCACATGCCTTCATACGATGACGCTATTGAGCAGATATCATTGCTGGGTTATATGGATTGGGATATGAGGTTACACATTAGAGATGCCGGAGTTACTCAGGAGTATCTAGCTTGGTTGATGGAGCATCCTATGCCTCGATTTACAGACCCTGCAAAGCCAGTGCCTGGGTGAGATGATGATGGTGATGATGTCGGTGGTGGGAGGAGACACAAAGGTAGACCATGAGATAGGGTGGTGATTAGACTTAGAGGATGAGCGAGAGATGTACAGATACAGGCACCACCTCCTCCTCCTTCTCATCCTGTAGTAGCACAGAGACAGAGGATAGATTGTCAGGATCATGTGAGGGCTACTAGGTAGGATCCAGTTGCAGGACAGGATACGGGAGCAGGATTATAGTAGGCTACCGTGGATGGTCAAGATACAGGTGCACAGCAGATGCCAGCAGCTTTTTCCTGTGATCAGGGAAAAGCTCCTATAGATACAGGTGATCCTCAGAGTACCTATAAGGTTGGGGAGAGTTCTAGTACTACCCAGCTACGAGCAGATGTGGGAGCATTACGGACAGAGGTATCACAGATGTCTTCTATGATTCAGAAATTAGTATCAGGTTTGGCTCCATTGGTTCCTCTCCTTGTTGCTATGGTTGGTCAGACGCCTCCTCAGCCACCTCAGCAGCCTCCATCATAGCCTCCTCCACAGCCTCCTCCAGGACCTCCTCCTAGTGGTGACGAGAGTTGAGCTATGAGTGCTCTTATTGATCATTTGTGTACTGATGTTGAGATACTTGATGTTGTACCATAGTCTTGTGACCTTGGTGTCACCTTTCCAGTTGTACTTTGATACTTATTTGACATTGATGCCCCTGTTGATGGGCGATTATAGAGTTGATTTATGATATCATTGTTATACTTGATGCATTGAGTTGTGAGTAGACGTGTGATATGAGGACATTTATGATCTTTCCTACTTTTACTTGATGATATATGAGATTTCCTTTAGATGCTGCTATATGTGTTTATCTAATGCATTTGTTTTTGGATGGATGTGTCTATGGATGCAATGTATCTTATGTATGATATAGATAGATGGATGCATTTCTTTCTCATGTATGGATGCAGTTTTGATATGTTATTTCTCATGTATGCAATCTGTATGTATGCACATGTAAATGATTATTTCCTTCTTTTCCTTGATAATATATCTATGTAATGATTAATGATATGGAATGAATGCAAAAAGTATAATCTTGGGTTTTTATTGTAGAAAAGATGATATTGAGGTGATGTTGTCCTTGCTGATTTAACCCTGTTGATGATGTTATGTACCCCCTTTTTGATGCGAAATGAAACCCTTGGGAAAAAATGCATGTGCAATTAATCTAACATGAGAATGCATTTAACCTTTTATGAATGTAGCTAAGTGTCACTAGCTTTTAGCAAATAAATGCCTTGAGGATATATTTTCATCATTGAGCACTTGGGACCGGAAAGTCAATACAATCACCACTGCCCACTGACATGATGATATGAATATCGCTTTTTTTTTTTTTTTTACTGCTCATATGGTAACCTCCGTTTTGCTTTCCCATCGGTCTCATCGATACGACTATCACTGATTACCCACAATCATGAGAGTACGAATACCGATTTTGTCAGATTCTATGTTGCAAGTGGATTTTATCATTTAGATATGAAGAATCTAAATATCCAAGGTATCCAGTTGCGTAAACAAACAAATGTTAACTCATTGTTTTATAAGATAATCCTCAATGGTTCTTTGATGACCATGTCTTTAGATGAATTCTCATAAGGCAATGAATCTTCCTCCAAATAGTCACTTCATAGTCAAGAAAAATATCATGTCTCCATCATTGCCAATCTAGTCGAAACATCATTGATTAGCTAAAAAGACTTGATACAAATTGAATTAATGTAAGTAAATAGATTTTTAACCAACTTTTCAAAAGAATCTATCTAAGTGTTTTGCATTGTTTTCTGATCTTCAAAAAAAAAAATTTCCAAGTGTTTTGATCATGGAATGATGTTTGATTTTTAATCCTGAATAATAAGTCAATTTAGGCTCAAGGATTTAGTTGTGGTAGTCAACTTCTTGGTTAGTAAACAATGATATCAATCAACGGTTACAAAAATCTGATCTCTCTTCTGAAAATGTTGATCCCTTTCTGCTTGTGACTGAATGTTGCTCATTTGAACCCTTTTTGAGGTACCCACTTTCCAATCCGTTTATGCTGCCCCCAAGTATTTGATGTATCAGTTTTGACAGCTTTGGGCAATGCAAAGGATGATGCTACAAAATGTAATTATGACTATGTACAAATGACGGATGCAATGAAGGTTTAGAAAAATGAGATGATGAGATGCATTATGTACACATGTGACTAGGAAAGAAATGACTTAAGGGAACCAAAAGTGCCTGTTGCCAAGTTTTCACCTTTGGGCGCTCTCTTTTTTTTTTTTTGCTACCGAGGCGCCTATTTGCTAGGTTTTCACCAAGGCACTTTTTCTCTTTTTCATTTTTTTTGTATTTTGCTTTTTTTGCTTTTTTTGTATTTTTCTTTATCACCTTGGCACCTATTTGCTAGGTTTTCACCAAGAGATAGTTTTTCAAATGTTTTTGCTTTCTTCATGCTCAATTTTCCACTGTTTTTTATCTTTCTTCTTTTCCAATGTTTTTGGATTTTCCATTTTCTCTTGTTTTTGGTATTTTCAAGATCCCTTTTCAATTATGTACAATAATTATGATGCTCTCTCATCTGATACTCTTTGTACTCTTTCATCTGCTTTAGGTGTAGAATCTCTTCAAATGAATGTTGTTTATGGGTTCTTGTAATTCTTCACCATTACAATCTGATAACTTATATGTTCCAGTTCCAAAGGATGACACTATCACAAATGGGCCTATCCAATTAGCTTCCCACTTTCCTTTCTTTTCCCTTTCAGCTTGATTTTTGGGATTTTCTCTTAGTACCAAGTCTCCTACTTGAAAAGTTCTTGGTTTGATGTGTTTTTTGTAATTGCGTGCAATCCTATTTTGATAAACTCTTAAATTCTCATAAGCTTGAGTCTGGTGTTCCTCTAACAATTCCAATTGTTGTAGTCTGGCAATCCTATAATCCTCATCAGTGACCAATCCTCTTAATGAAACCCGTAGAGATGGAATTTCAACTTCTAATGGTAAAACTGCTTCGGTTCCATAGACTAAAGAGAATGGGGTGGCTCCTGTAGGTGTTCTGATACTAGTTCTGTAAGCCCATAGTGCGGGATTTATTTGCACATGCCAATCTCTTCCTGATTTGTTAACTGATCTTTTTAATATTTTGAGGATATTTTTGTTCGTTGCTTCAGCTTGTCCATTGCCTTGTGGATAATAAATGGATGACGAATGATGTGTAATGTGAAATGTCATGCAAAGTTCATCAATATCCTGATTTTTGAATTGTTTCCCATTATCCGTGATAATGGCATGTGGAATACCATAGCGATAAATTATGTGGTTCAAAATGAACATTGAAATTTGTTTGCCGGTTGCTGTTGTTAATGGAACTGCTTCCACCCATTTGGTGAAGTATTCTGTTGCTGTGATGATATACTTGTGTCCGTTTGAAGATGGAGGATGTATGATTCCAATCAAGTCAAAACCCCATTGATAAAAAGGCCATGGTGTAATGAATGGGTGTAATTCTTGAGCCGGTGCATGTATCATATTACCATGATATTGACATTTGCTGCATGTCTTCACAAATTGACAAGCATCCTTTTCTAATGTTGTCCAAAAGTACCCTAAACAAAGGATTTTCTTAGCTAGATTAAGACCGCTTGAGTGTGACCCGCAAATGCCTTCGTGGACCTCACGTAAAGCTAACTTAGACTCTTCTTCCTCTAGACATCTAAGTAACGTCCCATCAAGACCCTTATGATACAATGTGTTTGAAAGGATTAGGTAACGGGTGGCTTGGCGTATGAAGTTACATTTTTGGGCACGAGTTTGGTCTATGGGGAGTACTTGGTCTTTAAGGTAAGTATAGATGGGTCCATACCAAGGAGAGTCATGTCCATGTAAAAGAGCAACAATTTGGGTGTCAGGAAGGTTGAATGCAGATTTTACCAACTCTTCCACCAAGAACTCGTACTTATCATTTTGATTTGGTTTTTGTAACAATGAAGCCAAGGTAGCCATGGCATCTGTTGCTCTATTCTTTTCTCTTGGAATCTATTCAAATGTGATCAAAGCAAAGTACTTCTTCCATCCATCAATCAAGGTTTTATATTTCATCAATGTTATATCTTTGGTATTGTATTCATTATTAACCTGATTGATTATGAGTTGGGAATCTCCATACACTTGTAATTCTGCAATATTCCATTCCAAAGCCATTTTGATGCCAATGACTAATGCCTCATATTCCGTTATGTTATTGGTGCATGGAAATAAGAGTTTATAGGACTTTGGAATGGTGTACCCTTGAGGAGTAACCAATAATATACCTGCTCCAGAACCTCCTTGTGTGTAAGATCCATCAAAATATAATTTCTATGTCTTTGCTTCTATGTTGACAATTTCTGCATCTGGAAATTCAATTTGCATGGTTTGTGTAGACTCCATTGGGTTATCTGCTAAGTGATCTGCTATCACTTGTCCTTTAATTGCTCTTCTATCAACATATTCAATGTCAAATTCACTTAGGATCATGACCCATTTTGCTATTCTACCTGTTAAGGCAGTTTTACTTAGCAAGTATTTGAGAGGATCAATCTTGGCAATTAATTTGATCTTATGCATCAACATATAATGTCTTAGTTTTTGAGATGCAAAAACCACTGCTAGACATGCTCTTTCCATGAATGAATAATTGAGTTCATATTTTATTAAGGTTCTACTAAGATAGTAGATTGCCCTTTCTTTTCCTTGCTCATCTTCTTGTGCCAACAATATGCCTAGAGACCTTTTTGTGGCTGATATGTATAGCAACAGTTCTTTACCCTTGATAGGTGACATAAGAATAGGTGGGTTTATCAAATAAGTCTTCAAAGTAGCGAAGGCCTTATCACATTCTTCATCCCACATAAATGTAGTGTCCTTGTGTAACAATCTGGTGAAGGAGTGACACTTTTCTGCTAATTGAGAGATAAATCTCCTTATTGATTGAATCTTTCCTTGTAGTGACCTCATTTGGCTAATAGTTCTTGGAATCTCCATTTCTAGAATGGCTTGTACTTTTTCAAGATCAACTTCAATGCCTTTTGCTGACACTATATAACCCAATAACTTGCTAGATTGGACACCAAAGGCACACTTCTTTGGGTTTAATCTAACTTTGAATTGTTCTAACCGAATGAATATTTTTCTTAGGATTTGTAAATGCTCTTCTCTATTGTGGGATTTTGCTAGAATGCCATCCACATAATCTTCTAAGAAAGTGTGCATCATGTCGTGGAAAATAGTTGTCATGGCCCTTTGATATGTAGCTCCAGCATTTTTTAAACCGAAGGGCATGACATTCCAACAAAAAGTACCCCAAGGGAAAGTAAATGTTGTCTTTTCTTGGTCTTCGGGAGCAATCTTGATTTGGTTGTAGCCACTAAATCCATCCATTAATGAGTACATTGCGTGACCTGCTATCAAATCCACTATGGTATCAATGCTTGGCAATGGGAAGTCATCTTTGGGACATGCAAGGTTTAAATCTCTGAAATCCGTACACACACGGATAGATTTATCATGCTTAGTAACCGGCACAATGTTAGAGATCCAATCAACATATGCTATTGTTCTTATGAATCCCACCTTTAACAATTTTTCCAATTCTACCTTGACTAGGAGAGCCACATGTGGGTGCATTTTCCTTAGTTTTTGCTTCACAGGTTTAACTCCAGGTTTAACATTCAGATGATGCATTATGAAATCAGGATCCAGTCCAGGCATATCGGCATATGACCATGCAAAATTTACTTGTTGTTCTTGGAAGAATTTGATAAAGTCCTTTCTTTCAAGAGATGTAAGTGATGCAGCCAAGTGTACAACCTTTGGCTCTAGTTCTGTACCAATGTTAACTTTTTCTATTGGTTCTATAAGAATAGACGACCGTTCTTCTTCATGTTTAGGCAAAGTGTCCAATCTCTCTTCTAATGGTGCCACAGTTGGGTTTTCACCAAAAGAAACGTCTTTTATTTTCATTATTTTTGGTTCTAATGGTGCCACAGTTGGGTTTTCACCAATAGAACTTCTCATGTTTTTATTTTTTTTCATTTTTTTCTTTTTTTACTAAGAGATTGGACCCTTGCTGTTGTCATCATGTCTGTATTGAGTTCGTTGGTGAAAGAGGGTTCAACCGCATTGAGGTATTGGTTTGTTGCTTGGTCATTTGAGAAGTAAAGTAAGTCATGTGGTTCAGTTTGATCCCAATCAATGAGGTCTGGATGTATCAAAATTAAGGAGTTATTGAGTAAGGTATCATCAATAGGATTTATGGACTTGACTTCGTTTGAGGGTTCATACATTGTATCATTTAGATCTATGATGTGTGCTTCCTCAAGATGATCCATGGAAGCAGGGTCAAAGTCCCCTTCGCTTGAATCCTCGTCGACCTCTACGGGAAACAATGTGGGAAAAGCCACAAGCGGGTTAAAACTAACGTTTGAATTTCCCTCCTCTGAAAGTGTCCAAAATGTTTCTATCCATGCTCCACTACTAGATGCTTGTTCTATATTAGGCCTTTGAATAGGAGATTCTTCATTAATTGGAGCATCTTGTTTTGGGATTTTTGCATAAGTATGTATAGCAATGACTTCTTTATCTTGACATGACTCATCTGATAAAGTATCCCATTCATAATCCCTAGAGTCATCACTATCTCCTTTGGATTCTAATGCATTTATTTGAGGATGAAAATCATGCATTGGACTTGAACTTTCTCCCTTATATTGGAAACCTACTCCGGATTTTTCATGACTTGCCCTCCAAATAGGTTCAATAGGTTCTAATAATCCTCTATTTCTTTGGCCTAGGGGTCCTCTTCCTTTGTATCCCATCTTTTGCATAATATCAAATCCTTTCCCATATTGTTCTGTTTGTATATTGACATGTTGAATTCTTTCCATGGGAGTGTCTAAGGTACCATCCTCATCATGATAAAGCCATTGAAGGACATCATCCTCTTCCTTATCCCATGTTGCTTTGCTATCTTCCCTCACAAAATAAGAATTATACTTATGTGGAAGATGTTCTTTTGAGGGTTTTCCATGTGATTTGGGAGACATGGGCATGTCAAATAGAGAAACTGAATATTCTCCTACCCCTTTTGAACTAATCTTGCATTGTTTGTCAAATTTGTTCATCATCTCACTCATGTATTGGTAATGAGCTGCTTTAGCTTGTTCTTTTTCCTCTTTAGTAGGTTTGTAGATCACTGTCTCCAATTTAGGTGCCACATATGGACTTTCCATCACATTTGGACCCTCGTAGCTCACTTTTTCCTTGCCCTTAGTTGATGTAGTTGAGCTAGCTTGAAGAGGATTTTGTGCATCTTCATTGGTGATTCTTGGAACAACTCCTTCACGATTATGTGGAATGTATAATTCATGCAAGGGTTTGAGTGCATTACAATATTGAAATGGATTTGAGTCTCCTCCAACTGTGATTTCTTCACCCATGTATGGGAACTTGATGCATTGGTGGTATGTGGATGGGACAGCTTGCATCTCATGAATCCATGGTCTTCCCAATAAGATGTTATAGGTTAATTTCATGTCCAACACTTGACATTTGGTTTCCTTCTTGACTGGTCCCACTTGGATGGGCAACACAATCATGCCTTTAGAAGCTCTTTCAGCTTCGTCATAAGCTTTTATGGTGATTTTCTTTGTAGGGTCAATGCAAGACTCGGATAGACCTAAGGATTTTACAAGACTCAATGTGCATATGTTAAGGCCAGCCCCTCCATCAATAAGGGCTCTTTTGACTCTATGCCTTTCGATCAAAACCTCTATATGTAATGGAAAATTTTGAGGATGAGTTATAGACATGTCATCTTGATCGGAAAATGAAAGACAATGAGGAGCCACAAGATGTCCTACCATATTTTGAAATTTTTCTTCCCCTAAGGTAGTAGAAACATGTGTCTCTTCCAAAGCTTTTTCCAAAATCTCTTTATGATTTGTTGACAACTTCAATAACTCTAAGATTGAGATTTGTGTTGGAGTACGTTGCAATTGGTCCACCAAACTATAAGGCCTTGCTGCTGTAGGAGGTTGTTTGACCACAATGTTGGATGGTGGGATATTGGTGTTTTGAGGGACTATCCCTTGTAAAGTCATTCTAGAATTTTGTCCTCTTGTAATGACATTTGTTGCTTCTTTTTGAGGCTGTTCATTAATGATGATAGCATTAACAATATGATCATATGATGGCGCAAAGTTGAGATTATTGGCACTTTGTTTCTTGCCATTTGATGACTCACCTTTATCATGTTTGTAAAAAGGTTGTTTGAAGGCCGTATGATCTTCATTATTTTGGGGTCCATCAACAGTGATTATGTTATTATCTATCAAGTCTTGCACCACATTCTTTAATTGTAGACATTCATTTGTAGTGTGCCCCCGAATCTTATGATATTCATAATGATGCTTAGCATCCCACCAACCTGGCTTGTGGTCTGGTTCATAAGGCTTAATAGCGGGTAATGTAATAACATTGTTAGCTATGAGAGCCTTTAATGCAGTTTCAAGTGATTCTCCCAAGGGTGTAAAATGTCTCGCAGGAGTGGGCTTCAAATACTTATCATACTTGCTGTTTTGATCCTTGTTTCCGTGATTATTCTTGTTGGAATTGTTGTTGTTGTTAGAAGATGCATTATATGCTTGATTAGTATTATTCACTTGATTTGGTGTCTTTGTAAGGGCAAATGGAATCACCTTCAAGTTGCTAGATTCCACTACACCATCATTAACAATGCCTTTGTTGTTATTCTTTGCAGCATAACGGCTATTGTTGTTGTACCAACTTTTATTTGGATTGTTGTTATTGTTGGTATTGTTGTTGTTGGAGTTAGAGTTATTCTTATTTTCCTTGTACAATTTCAACTCTTCACTCTTAATCAACACTTCTTCCGTTGTAATTCCATTATCAATCAAATCTTGGAAGGTTTTAGGACATTGCATCCTTAGTCTATAATTCAGTTCACTTCTTAAACCGTTAATAAAGATATCCATTTTTTCTTTCTCCGGTACACTTCTTGGATATCTAGCAAATGCAGTCCTCCATCTTTGCAAGAATGTGAGGAAGGCTTCTCCATCTTGTTGCTTCGTGTTACATAACATTATCATTGTGACCTCATGTTTGATGTTATAAGAGTAATGAGTCACGAATTTAGAAGCTAACTCTTCAAAGGATTTTATGCCGGATGGTGGTTTTGAAAACCAATCCATGGCCGTTCCTCCCAAGCTTCTTGGGAATAGTCTCATTAAATAGGTTGATTCATGCATGAATTCGAGACTCAATGCACAAAACCCCCGAAGATGATCATGTGGGTTAGATGTTCCTTCATACCTCTCATATTTAGGAAATGTTACATTAATGGGAAAAGGCACCATGACCAAACTCTTATCGAATGGAAAAGGACATAATGTTTCAATAGAGAAAGGCTTAGGAGCCCCGTTTTGTTTCAAACTGTCAATTTCCATTTGTAATGCCTTGAATTATTCCCTTATTGCTTCCATAGGTTCTTCTATTTCCTTGGGCTTTAATTGCTCTATGTCAAAATCTTTAGGTAGCTTTACCCCCGTTTGTATTAAGTCCATGAAGTGTTTTTCTTTATCCATAAGCATGGTCTTTTTCATTAGTTCTATGAAATAAGGACATTGTCTTGCCTCTAACGCTCTTTCAACCGTGGCTTCTTCCGCAGTTGGGGGTAAGTTTGTATTATGAGGAGGAAATAAGTTGTTGCCTTGTGAATTTGCCTCTTGAGAATTAGGATCTCTTCCTCCATTATTAGAATTTCCTTGATTGTTGTTAAGATCCATACCCCCATTCATGTTGTTCCCTTGATTGTTGTTAGGATCTATACCCCCATTTATGTTGTTCCCTTGGTTGTTGGGATCGATATTTCCTAGGGTACCGCTAAACATCTTGTTAATGTCCTTTGCCTTAACGGGTTTTTCAGTCACTCATGAAGTAATGAAAGTGTTCTTTGGAAATGGGAGCTCTTCTCCGTTGTAGGTCCCATCTGTTTGTAATGCTTTCCTTATAGAGAGTGACCTTGTAATAACAGGCATGAACAAACTTTAAGGGTATGTTGACTTTCTTCTCTTTATAAGCTATTTTTTTTTGGAATAAGGTAAAAGTTTTTGATCAATTTTAAATGGTTTAAAATTTTATTAATCAATTTTAAATGGTTTAAAATTTTAATGGTGTTTTGATCAATAACTTTGGAATATCTTGTTTGAAAATAAAAACAATCTCAACACACACATCAATAGGGTACCATATCCCTAGAATGCTCTAATGTGTATATTTTTGAACGTTTTCACAGGTTTAAACACAAGAATAGCTTCCACACAATCTACCTAGCACATAATTGGTTCGTAAACATGGCTCTAATAGGTAGTTTTGCTATTTTACCGTTATGTAGTAAGTTTTCCGTTCAAAATAGATCTTAGCTTTTCATCCCCCAAATATGTTAAGGGGCTTCCCACACGCACAAAAGCATGATTTTGCGCAATCCGTTAGGACTACTAGAGGAAGTTCGAAAGAGCTAAAATCCTTTTTGTCGTGTACCCCATTAAGGATACCCGCATTTCATTTTATAGTGGGTCAGATTCTCACGGCAAAAGCAAGTGTATCCTACTTTGGGTTGTCCCTCTCACCGGCCCTTTTAAGGCAATCTTGGGAGGTGAGCCCACTAAGTTTTAAACATGTTCATTTGAAAGCATGAAAAGTGGATTTGGTAGAGCAAGTTTGTGAATTTGATTCACTCAAAGAGTGAAGAGCATATCCCTATTGCTTTTCCCTTATCCCAAACACTCACAATCAATTTGGTTCTTTTTCAACCCCATGACAAAGGGGTTCTTAGAATTGAAGTGTTTATTTTTTCCTTTTATGATTAAACTATGTTTTGAACTTTGAAAGGCCACAAGCTAAGGGAATGTGCAAGCTTGATGAGAGAAATACCTCAAACGATGCTAGCAAAGGCTAGGCGCATTTTTAAGTAGTAGATTTTTCATTTTCTCTCCAAATCCTTCTCTTACCTTAGCAAAACATTCCCTCCACCAACAAGTTAGTCAGCACAATACAAACAAAGTGAGGGGAAACCAAAATCAAACTTTAAAATGATATAATTGATTATGCTTTTGATTCTTTTTACCAAAATATTTGCAAAATTCTTACAAACTTAAGGACTAAACTCCCAATTTAATGAGACATATTTTCGTTTGTAAGCATCTACAACAGCAATGTATTTAGCATATAATTCTACTTCTTTCTCTAAATCATTGTTGAGAACAAAGGTAGAATGTACCCAGTTTTCTTTCCTTATCCTTTTAGAGATCAATTTCTCCTCTAAGTTATGCCTTCTCTCTGGTTTTTGCACTTTCTTATGACAGACCATGCTCCTGAGATAAAAAAAAATGACCGTGAAGTTAGAATATAGTCATCATTTTAACATTTTTGACAAAATAGAGAAAATACAGCCAGGCGACATCATCCAGACTACAGGTGAGATAAAATTTAACAAAGACGTGACTACTTTAACCACAAGCGTCACCAAAAGGGGCTCAAGCGAGATTAAAATAGGCAAGTGCGATATCAAATTTTAGCAAAGCGTGAAATCTTTAATACACGCGACAACAGTAATTACTCTGATACAATATAAATGCTCAATCAGGTGACATTGTCCATGCTAAACGTGAGATCTAATTTAATAAAGATGTAATTACTTTAACCGCGAGCGTCACCATAAGGGGCTCAAGCGAGATTAAAATAATCAAGTGCGATATCAAATTATAATAACACGTGAACTCTTTACTAGACACGAAAAATTAATTCTAGAAAAGTGACATTTCATCAATCCAAAGCGACATTTAAAATAATCAAAGCGAGAAATTAAATGAACAAGGCAGGAAACTCCCTTTACACCAGGCGTAAAATGACTCCTCGGTCGCGGCTTTTAATTCTGTCGAGGCGATATCTAAATGACCAAAGGCATCAACTGCTTGTCCGTGATGCGAGAGTTTAATTTCTACAGGCGTGATTTATTTTTCCAGAAGCGTGATTCTGCAGGCTAAAAAGTGTGATCGTTCAGACTCCAGGCGACATTTTAATTTCTGCGCGCGACATCTCTTTTCTTTAGGCGTGACTTCTTTACCGGCAGGCATGATTTCTTTTCTGTAATCTACAAACAGTGAGCAAATTCATGCAATTCTAGCCTAAATTTTGCAAATAACGTGAAAATTATGATAAATTTGAGGCCTAGGGCCCCACGGTGGGTGCCATTTATGTGTGAGTGATTTACACCTTCATGAAATAACAAGATTTAAAGAGAATTTACACTATTCAAAGCAAACTAATCTAAATAATGCACAAATTAATCTAAATATCTCATGGTTCTCTAAATTGAAGTAGTAAGTGAGGCTCTCAGCTGCAAATCCTCACTAGTGACACTCTAATTATGAGAATTGAACTAAGAATGATATGCAAACTAGATCTAATTATCAAATTCTAGCTCTATTTGATAAGAAAATCTACAAAATGATCAACAATTGAAGCTAATTATCAATGAAAATGCTAAGTGAGTGATGTGGATGCAAATTGCAAGAGCTTTGCTGCAATTCAAAGATATGGAGTGGATGAATAATGCCTCAAAATGCCTTCTATTTATAAGATTTTCCCAAGGGTAGGGGGTAGAGTGAGATAACCATGGTTATGCTTGGGTAAGGTCAATTGGCTTTGCTTTGTCCCTAAATTGGGGGACAAACATTTAAATAGTTTCAAAAGGCTGGACCATTTCAACAAAAGTGAGTGATTTGTGTCCATTTTGTCTCCTTTTTGCTTTGTTGAGGGAAATTATGATTTATTAATTAATTAAAGTAATTAAATTTAGCCATGAAGGGTAAGAGGTTCATTTTGATTTTTGCTTTCAACAACTATGTCATTAATTGAATTTAATCAATTTCTTAGTGTTTTTCCCCTTTTCAAGCTTTATTTAATCATTGAATCATTTAATTGAATTTTCCTTTGATTTGAATTGTCTTTGTTCCATTTATCAATTTTTAGTGCTATTTTGATGATTTGTTGCACCTTTCTGATTGAATTAAGCCTTTGCCAATTTTCTGTGTCTACAAGTAGAAGAGCCCATTTGAATTGATAACATTTCTGATGTGTGTGTAGGGAACATTGTAACTCTTGAACCTTCTTCTATTGATCCATTTTATGTTACACTAATAGTGAACAACGATTTGCTAAAAAATTGAATGAATGATTCTAGTGCTGCCACAACTGTAATGCCCTATCATGTGATGAAAGAGCTAGGGTTGCAAGTGGATACATCTAATGGAAGGTGTTATGCTATGGATAATAGGGTAGTACCTATTGTAGGAACTCTGATTGGAATTGAAGTAAAGATTGTTGCATTCCCAGAGGCCACATACAAAATGGATGTGGTTGTTGTTGACACAAAGCCTCATTATGGCATGCTATTGTCAAGACAATGGGTTGCAACAGTTGGTGGAAAGTTGCAATTGGATCTCTCATATGCTACTATCCCAATTAATGGGACCGAGGTACAGTTGTTAAGGGAGCCCCGCTCTTCAGTCGTGGTTGAAATGGTAGCACCTGAGGACTTGAATTGCTTTGTGGACATTGACATGAATAATTTCATGATTGAAGAAATAGTGCCTCAGATGAAAAATATAGATCCAATAGTAGATGAGTTACTATTGCAGCAGAATGGACTTTAGCAAATGTTCTTTGATGGTGGATGTTCCAAGGAGGGATCAGGAGCTGGAGTAGTGTTCATTTCCCCATCAGGTATCATGTTTAAATACTCTTTCTTGTTGACTTTTGAATGCACCAATAATACTGCTGAGTATGAGGCTTTAATATTGGGATTAGACGTTGCTATAAAACATGGTATTAAATGTTTAAAGGTCCATGGTGATTCCCAATTAATTATAGCCCAAGTTAGGTCTAGTTATGATGCCAAGGATGAGAGATTAAAGTTGTACAAACATGCTGTCTGGGACAGACTAGAATTTTTTGAGGCTTTCTGATGCAGGAGCATCCTGGGTGTAAGAGCAATCTTGCATCACCCAAAAATATTTATGTTTTTATATTCAATAAGGGTTATTTTGTGCAGAGCTGCTATTTATGGAAAGTTACTATTTTTGGTAATTTTTGTATGTGCTTAGAATGATCTGATTTCTTTCTTGGAGGTTCATTTTGGTCATATAAGTCTGCCAGTAAAGTTTCATTGCCAGATCAAGTGTATATTGGAAGATATTGAAGATTTTCGGTATTGGCAGCAGGGTACAAAAACTTCGAACTCAGTTTTGAAGGCTTTAGAGGCCCCGGATGAGGTCGAATTTTGGGCTGAATGAAGCTTGCTTGATTTAGGCGTTGTAGAGCTCCTCGCGCCCTTTCCGAAATGGGGTTACAATAGTCAATCGGGTCAACTGGTGATGACTTATGGTCTTCGGAAGTTGGGTCACCTGAAATGGCAGAAAATGATTTTTCTTCAAAATTTCTATTCGGGTTTCAAAGGTTATCTTGAGCCGACTATGATGTAATGAAATGTAAAATAAAAATAATTCTAAATTTGGTCGGCCTTATTGGCTAAAATTCTGGAACCTTCCCAGGCGGTGAAAATTGCCTATATAAGGAAGGCTGTATTATTGTCTTAGGCAGTTCAGAATAGTTCTGGGTAATAGTTCGATGCTTTGTCCTACAGAATATTGTAAGGAATGCCCATGTGGCTTTGCATATTGTAATTCTGAAAGTTTGTAATTCCACATTTGTGGAGATAATAAGAAGCCAATTTTCTGTTCTTGCATATTATTGTTGTTGTTTCTCTATTTCTGTTATGTGTTTGTGGTATTAAGGGGAGCACCCTTCATCACTTTCAATCTCATTTGGGTGGAAAGGTCTAATAATATCATGGCATATTTTCTTGCTAATGTTGCCCTCAAAAACAATGATATTACCCTCACTGGTGTGTCCATGTTAGAAATAAAAAGTAGGCCTGCAGTTCCCAACAATGTATATAATTGGCAAGTTTTTGAGGATGATTGTGATATCCTTAGGTTTCTGGAAGGCCTAGATCAATATGATGGGCAACAAATAAATTTTAGTGAGGCACATCAATATGTTGAGGGGAAAGAGTGCATTATGGGAAATGAGATTGTGCAGTTATCATCACATCACATACCAAAGGGGCTAGTGGAGTTAGAAGGAATGTTTAAAATAAATGATGGTTATTTATCTCAAAAGTCTAATACTAAAATGGAAGACTTAGAGGAAATAAACTTAGGATCTGAAACTTCCCCTCAGACGGTGTACATTGGAAAAAAATTGAGTAGAGAGGTCAGAGGAAACTTGATAAGACTTCTGAAGAGATACAAGCATGTTTTTGCTTGGTCCTATGATGATCTTAAGGCATATAGAGCTGACTTGTTCCAACATGAGATCCTTTTAAAGGAGGAAACCAAGCCATTTAGACAAAAATAGAGACCTATTCACCCTCTATTAGCAACAAAGATGCAAGCTGAATTGACAAAATTAAGAGATGCTGGTATCATTGAGCCTATTAGGCATTTTTCTTGGGTCTCTAACCTTGTACCAGTGAGAAAAAAGAATGGTGACATTAGACTCTGTGTTGATTTCAAGAATTTGAATGTTGCATCGCTTAAGGACAATTATGGACTGCCTAACATGGAAGCTATGTTGCATAGGGTAACTGGCTGTGAGTTTTTATCCATGATGGATGGGTTTTCAAGGTACAACCAGGTTTTGGTTAAGGAGTCCAAGCAATTCAAAATAGCATTTACTACTCCTTGGGGAACTTATGTTTATGTCTGAATGCCATTTGGCCTATAAAAATGGAGCAACGTTTCAGAGAGCAATGGATATTGCATTTAAAGAATTGATTAATGTCTTGATGGTTGTGTATCAAGATGACCTCGCTGCTTATTCTAAGAAAGTTGAGGACCATTGCAAACACTTGGAGAAGGTCATTGTCAAGGCTTTGGAATTTGGCATTTCACTAAATCCCAAGAAGTGCCAATTTGTTGTAACTAAGGGAAAACTGCTTGGTCATATAGTGTCCAAAGAAGGGGTTACGATTGATCCGGAAAGAGTTGAAGCCATCAGCAGGGTTCTTCCCCCAAAAAATGTTAAAGGTGTGCAATCTTTTCTTGGACAGATTAATTTTGTCAAAAGATTTATTGCCAATTTTGTAGAATTGGTCAAACCCATTGTAAAGCTTTTGAAAAAGGATGTCAAGTTTGATTGGAATAGTGAAGCTCGGCAGGCCTTTGATAAGATCAAACAAGCAATTCAAGAAGCTCCTATTTTAGTCTCCCCTAATTATTCAAAGCCTTTCTCTCTTTTTTCCTTTGCATCTTTTCATACTATTGCAGCTGTCCTGCTACAGAAAGATGAAGGGTTTGAGCACCCCATTGCTTTTTTTAGTAAATCATTACAATCTACTGAGCTTAACTATGAGTTGATGGAAAAGCAAGCATATGCACTAGTGAAGGCGGTTAAGGCTTTCAGGCCTTATTTGGTGTGTGAAAAAGTAAATGCATATGTTCCACATGCAGTAGTGAAGGATATCTTGAGTCAAAATGAGGTTACTAGGAAAAGGTACAAATGGATCAATAGGATTCAAGAGTTTGATATTGAGCTCCACATAACCAAGCTTCTGAGAGGTCTGGGACTAGCTAAGCTTATGACAGAAGAAAACATGGACCTAGTGCAAGTGAACAATGTACCCATTGGTGAGGAAACTATGACTAGTATAGAAATGCAACCATGGTATACCAATATTGTTCATTTTCTCAAAAATGTTGCTTTTCCACAAGATTTGAATGACAATCAGAAGAGGAGTTTAAGGTTGCAAGCTCAAAGGTATGTTTTGATACAAGGGGATTTATTCTGGAAAGATAATGATGGATTGTTTCTCTTTTGCTTAGATAAATGTCAATCTGAAAAGGTCTTGAAAGAAATGCACTCTGGGATGTGTGGAGGGCATTATTCAGCTAGGTCCACAGCTCATAAAATTTTGAGAGCTGGATATTACTGGCCAGTCCTATTTAAAGATACCCACTCATATGTCAGAAAATGTGAATCATGCCAAAGGTTTTCAAAGAAACTAAAATTTTCAGGTGCTTTGTTGTTAAACCCTGTGGTTGCAGAGGCCCCTTTTGCTATGTGGATCCTAGATTTCATTGGGGAGTTCTCAGAGAATTCCAGTGGAGGACACAGTCACATTTTGGTGGCCACTGATTATTTTATCAAGTGGATAGAGGCTATCCCAACTAAAAAGGCAACTAGTACTGTTGTGATCGAATTCTTGATGAATAATATTATTACCAGGTTTGGTGTTCCCATAAAATTAGTGATGGATAATGCTATGAGTTTTAGATCACAAGAATTTACTGATTTTTGTGCTGAAATGGGAATAGTCATGTCTTATTCATCCCCATACCATCCACAGGAAAATGGGCAAGAAGAATCTAGTAACAAGAGTATTCTGAAAATTCTAAAGAAGACCTTGGAAAGTAATAAAAGGATGTGGCATATGAAACTGAAATTGGCACTATGGGCTGATAGAATTATTGAAAAGAAGGCAATAGGAAAGTCTCCTTTTGAGATGGTGTATGGTTTAAAGTCTAGGCTCCCTGTAAACAACTTCTTACCAATTTACAAATTCATGCAAGAAGAAGGCATGGAAATCACTGATCTAGTACAAGATAGAATGATTCAGTTGGTTGAACTGGATGAAATTAGAAGAGAAGGACAAAAGGAAAATGTGAAGTTGCAACAAAAAATGAAATATCTTTTCAATAAAAGAGCAACTTTAAGGAAGTTCCAGCCTGGTCACATGGTTCTTTAATGGAATGCCAGGGCTGAAGACAAAGCGAAACATAAAAAATTTGAGTCTTTGTGGATAGGACCTTTTATTGTTTATCAAACTCATGGCAAGGATTCATATTTTTTGCAAAATTTGGATGATGGAGAATAGGAATTGTCAGTGCATGGACAGTTCCTAAAATTTTTCTTCAATTAAACTCTTTTCCATGCACAGTAAGTATGTATATATGTATAGGTGTGTTTTCTTCTGTTGTGTGTTCTTTTCCTGCTTTAGGTTAGGGTTTTGTGGTCTGCCACCCAAAGATTCATGGTTTCTTGCTATGAACTTGCATTCAAGCATCCTTAGATAGAGCCACTGTTGGATATATTTTCAGGCTTTTGAGGTTTTCCTATCCAAGTCATGATTTACTCATTTTGCAAATTTTTCTGTGGTCTTGGTTTTTGAAATTCATCAAATTTTCCCTAATCAAGTTTGAAAAAACCCTTGTCCTAGGTTGTGTCCTTGAAAAGTTTTATTGCTTCGTATACACCCTTAAGTTAGCCCTAATTCTTATGTTTTGTCGTTACTTTTGGCAACTTAAGTCTTTTGACCATGCACGTGCTTCTTTCCTTCAGGCGTTCGCTGAATCGTGTAATGTTATTTCATGTCTCTGAGTCATTTAGCAATTAGATGAATGTTTTAAACCCAAGTCATGTATCATGCTAGTTGCTAAGTCTCCAACTTATTCAGAGGTTATCCAAACCTTTGAGTGAATCAATGAATGTGTTATCTCCTATTCGCTCATTTTTTGGCAGTTTCCTGTTAACCTTCAGCGACTTGGCGCAGTAGTTTTCTCTAGTTCTCTCAATTAGGCGGTTATGTTCTAAATGTCTCAGCGAACTAGCAAACGTCGTTGATTGTCTTTTCATCTGGTGGTTGTGTTTTAATCTCGCAAGGACTAGGTCTTACTCACAATCATTTGGCGATCATGTGACTAACTCATGTTTGATACTTTCTAAATTTGGCGATGTGCTAAGTATTCACTTATCACATAATCTCAGAGAAAAGTGGCCATGCCCTAAGTCATATAGCAATTAAGCGAATGTAGTATTCACGGGACCTCAGAGGTTTTAGTGAAGCCCCAAATGATTCAGCGACTCAGCGAACAAAGGAAAAGTTAAGTGTGTTTTTAAATTGTCGTTGATTCTCATGATAAAAGAGCTATGGTCAAAGACTTTAAACGATTTAGTGACAGCCGTCGATAGTGTTTAAGATCAATGATCAAAGCGTAATCTCAGAATCTAACCTTTGGTTTTAAGATGTTCAATGAATTAAAGGTAGATGTCATTCACTCATTCTCGAAGCTTGACTGTGGTTAGCTATTCCTTCCTGAGAATGTGAGATAGCCTTCTTCACAGATTGTCCAGGTGAATGTTGGGTTAAAGAAGTGGTTTCAAGAACTGGCAAAGTCTTTATTCGCTAAATCTCTGAGTTAAGCATGGATTAGCGTGTCTTTTTGAAGGATTTCCCGTGAACCATTGATCATCTTTGGGATCAACGGTGGTCGCGGAGTCTCGAAGTAAAACCATGAGTTACAAAGTCCTTCCGAGATTAAGCGAATTGATTTGTCACATCATCTCCTGACTCATCCTTGGGTTAGCTTTTCTTTCAAAGAACATGAGATCCTTTGTTTGCGTGATCGCTAAATTCTGTCTGGTTGAGTTCTAGTGCCATAAGTGTTATGAGTCATTGCAACGTGGAAAAAGTACCGTGCCAAGCTGGAAAAGGGTAGAAAGCCATTTAATCAGGTTTTAACAGGGGTTTTAATGCAATAAAGGCATGATTACTACTCTCGTGCTATGTTTTTTATTTTTTAAATCATCCTATCAGCATCCATGCCATGGCTAGCTTTTATTTGGAGGTTGGCAATATGCAGAATTGAATGCAGAAGTGACTTAAGTTGGATTTGCTATGATTTGGCAATCCTATGCACACGAATTTTGAGCTATATAGACAAGACTGCATTTCTTCTTGTGCTCAAAGTCATTCTGGAGATAATTTAGATTGTTCTATTGTAGCAATGAGTGAAAAGTGTGAGGAGTTGCAGAGCTAAGGAATTCCTATTCCATCAAAGATGAGTCATCCTGTAGTGAGTGGAGCATCATAGTGGAGCCAAAAAAGAGCAGCGTGGAGATGATCTGGGGAAGCTGAATTACTCAGATGAGTTCGTTAGGCTGCTTCCTGGTTCAAATCAAAATAAGAAAGCCATTGACATGGCATTTGAGGACCTCATGGACAAATGTAGGGACCTCATTACTTCTAATGGTTCTGGTTTTTCCTTGTTCTTATATTTTTACAATAATAGAAGTAGACCTATACCTATATGCAATGCTTGGGTGTTGGCAATGGAAAAATTCATTGTGCCTGATGTGTTTGTAGATGTTGATTTAATCATTGAGTTGGCTAGGTTATATGACCCTATTTCTAGATGCATTAGATATGAAGACCAATTTGTGTTTCTTTCTCTAGATAGGGGGTCTTTCATGAGAGCTTTCAATTTTTATTCCTCTTCTTCTACTAAAATTGACTTAAGGAGGGAAAAGGAAAAATATGCTAGTAATATAGGGCCAGTAAAAAACCAAATAGTCAAGCATATGCCTAAACATGATAAGTACATAGCCCCTCTCTCACCAAATATGAATGCCCCTTATTCATTTACATCCTTCAATTGTTATATGAAGCTCTTGTGTCATGGGTTGTGTAGGGTTTTGGCTATAGATGGGAATGATGATAGATTGTCTGCTAATCTTTTAATGATAATCTTGGACATTTAGAGTACCCACACAAACAATGATTATGATTATATCTAGTATATAATCGATAGGATGCATGAAGGGTTTGTGTCTGTCAAGGAGAAGAAAAGGCCTATTAAATTCATGCATTACTCTATTCTCATGCATCTGATTCTGTGCCACCATGTTAATGACTTTGATGCAAGGGTATTTAAGATTAAGACCCATTTTAAGGACATTCCTAGCCCAGTGCAGTATTGGAGGAAGGTTTGGAATATCACATCCAATGAGTGTGACTTCGCCATTTTTTAGAATTACTTTGTCCATCCAGTGCTTGAAATGTTAGGCACAAATGTGGTGAGATTTCCAACTAAGGTTTTGAGAATTTTAAGACCATTACAATTTGAGGACAAGTGGTCAGGAAACCATAATTGGGGATATTTTTACCTAGGAAATAACTCCACAGTTATTATAGTATATGGGTGCCCACAGCCTCCACACCTGCTTCCAAGATATGTACCTCCTAGGGTGGCCATGATGGAGTTTATTTGGCAGTTAATGTGGACTGATAAGGAGCATCTAGGGTCTCATAGAAAGGGTACTTTCACACCCAGGCAATTCAAGATTGATAGCTTTCTATTTGGGAAAAGGGCACTAGATCAAGTCAGCAGCTGGTTAAATCATTTTAGGATGACTACAGGCACATGCTAGTATGTCGATTCTGAGGACTTCGTGAGAATGGCCAGGATGTCCTTGATTCCTGGTATTGGAATGATTAGAGACATGAGGGCCTTGATGAGGAGGATATAGTAAGAAACATAATAGACTTTGATGAAGCAAAGAGGAAACGGACTAATTAGTTTGATTTACTAGACTTGGAGACTCAATTGAAGGAGGTTGGAATTCCTTTTAGTGGCTTTTTCCCTGAACTCTCATACTTGCAAAGAATGGAAAAAATGGTACAAATGCATGGCACCCTATCCAACCAGTTGGAAGGGATGCTTGAGGAGAAGCTAGATGTGTCGAGGAACTATTCTACCTCTGAACCTGAGGAATTCACTGATGAATCACAAGAGGCCAACAGTCCCCCTCCAGCAGGTGAAGAACCAATTATTGACTTAACCCTAGATCCCACAGAGGTGGAGACCACTTCGGAGCCACCTTTGAAGAAATAGAAAATTGAGATGGGTGAACCTTCTAAGAGGAAGAAACAAAAGAAGATATTGAATAGTGCTTCAATCCTTGTGCCAGGTAAAAGGGCCTATCACCATCAATTAAGAAAGGCAATCAGGGAAGGAAAGAAGATAAAGACACAAGAAATAGGGGACTTGGCATTAGTATTGGGACAGGATGAAAGAGAATTGTATCAAGAAGAATTTCTCAATGATGACCAGTTTTTTAAGAGTGAGGAATTCATGGAATTCCTTATTTGGAGGAAACATGAGGAAGTAAAGAAAGCTCTACCTAAAGGTATGGAACCAAGTGAAGAAACTTTGAAAGCCTTAAAGTCATAAGAACCCAGCCTTGAGAAGATCTCTATTGAAGAAGCCAGAGAGATGGTTAAAACAAATGGTATGCTCCTGACTCCTGGGTGGGATTTAGCTTCTTCCTTTATCATTGACCAAATTAGAAAGCAACCAGAGGGAAACTTGTCCTATGAGGTGCATGTTGATGATGTAATCAGAGGGAGTGGTTATGACTCAAAGTCACAAGCTGTTGCACTTTGATCATTGGCCCCAAGAACTCAAAAACCCTCTCTAGTCAACATTGAAGACAAAATGGAAGGTAATAAAATTGTCTGGACTGTACAGAATACAACTAATCTTGAAGTTTCAAAGGCAGTAACTGATGCAGTGCAAGGAAGGAGAATCCCTGATGGAGATGTCCTAGCCCCCAGCAAATAACCACACAATAGAATATAATAACAATACAGAGATATAGATCCACACAATGCCAATACTCATAATAGAATCATCATATTTTCATCCAACATGCCCAGCTGTAAGGCCTTCCGGGTTACGGCCAAATACAATGCAATTACAATAGAAAATCCACAAGATCTCGCAAGATCCAAACCAAAACCCTAGCTATCCCAGATCCACACACTGGTAGGAACCCCCAAGGAAGATCTAAACTTGTGCTCGCAAGCCCACCAAGCAATCTCCTTGTTTCCCAAGCCGCAGCTACTAGCTCTCCTCAAAACTCGCTCCACATCCACCTCCTCTTCTCCCAAGTGGATGAATGATTGCCAAAGACTTCCCCCACAACCCCTACTTATACCAATCTAAGCCACAGGTCGGCCCTGAATATAAATTAAATACAAATACCGAAAATAAATGCCACAAGTCGGCCAACAACAACAATTAAATTCCCAAAATAGATGTCTTAGTAAAATTGCGATATCTCCTAGCTCCGGATGAATTAGAACTCGTGCTTCGAACCGTAGGTAGAAATATAGGCCCTCTTCAATCCCTAAAATTTGTAGCCTCTAACACTTTATGGAAAATTACTTATATAGCTTGTGATAGGCACCAAATTCCTAAGCAAGGCCGAGCACCCCTAGGCCATGCTGAGCAACCAAGACCATGCCAAGTTCCATTAAATACATCAAAACCAATTACCCAAGACCCAAGTAGGTTTATCAAACTCTACCAAACCCCTCACATATGAAAATAAGTCCACACGACTCCATCAAATCTCCCAAACATGCAGGATAGCCAACTACCCTAGGATGCTCCTGCATCAGACTCCCCAGGTGCAAAAAGAAGTATGCCTCATACTTTGACGCCAGATGAAATATCTGCAACCATCTTCATCTTCACCAAAGGCTTCCACTCCAACAGGGACAATAGAACCAACATGCAAATCACCCAAATCCGCATCCATCTGTCAACCACTAGAATCTCAACCATCCAATCAACATGCTCACTCCCAGGTTCAAACTGAACATAGTGCCTCACCAACATTCTCTGTAGCTGATCACTACCAACAACAACAATATCCTTGAACATGAAATCCATGTCACCAACATGTAAGCTCAAATCCACAATAGGAGCAACATGTAAATCCTCAACCATGTCAACCACCAACAGGTCCACATCAGGAACATACAGATCCATAGTATCATGTAGATCCTCAACCACATCAACAACTAGTGAATCCACACCAGCAACATCCATATCAACAACATCCATATCACCAACATATGGATCACCACCCTTAGCAACCTGATTATCCACGACCAAGTGCTCCACAATTTCCATGTCAGACTCAACCAACTGATCATGAAAACCAACCTCAATCACAACATCAACAAGGTTAGGAAGCTCCATAGAAACATCCACAAGTTTCTCCGCAGGTTCCGCATCAGCCTCCACACACTGATCAACAAAACCAACTTCCATATCAACCTTGCTATGCCCTCTTCTCTCTCGAACAAGTCTTCTAACCGGCCAGACAACTCGCTTCCTGATCGGTAGACTCCAGCTCCACGGTTTCAAGATCTCTCGAACTCTTTTACGAAATTTATCCAGAGATGGATCACTCTCAACCATCCCTTCCTTAACTTGATTAGTCAATCTAGCTTCCAACCGAGCACAAGTCTTTGAAATATTCTTCTCCACCACATCATGGAGTTTTGCAATCATCTCAGGGTCCAATCTTCTTAGAGCCATCTTCTAAGATCTTCGCAAACCCTCCGTAGCAAATCACCAACTAGATCCAACCTTCAACCAGGTCCTAGTGCAAACTGCCTCACATTCGGCACTCTGTCCACACACTCAGGAACAACCTTCACTCTGAAAAACTCCACCCAAGGTCCTGGTGTAAACTGCCTCACATTCGGCGCTCTGTCCACACACTCAGGAACAACTGTGCTCTGATAAACTCCACCCAAGGTCCTGGTGCAAACTGCCTCCCATTCGGTGCTTTGTCCACACACTCAGGAACAACCTTCGCTCTGATACCACTTGCTGCAGTGCAAGGAAGGAGAATCCCTGATGGAGATGTCCTAGCCCCCAGCAAATAACCACACAATAGAATATAATAACAATACAGAGATATAGATCCACACAATGCCAATAATCATAATAGAATCATCATATTTTCATCCAACATGCCCGGCTATAAGGCCTTCCGGGTTACGGCCAAATACAATGCAATTACAATAGAAAATCCACAAGATCTCGCAAGATCCAAACCAAAACCCTAGCTATCCCAGATCCACACACTGGTAGGAACCCCCAAGGAAGATCTAAACTTGTGCTCGCAAGCCCACCAAGCAATCTCCTTGTTTCCCAAGCCGCAGCTACTAGCTCTCCTCAAAACTCGCTCCACATCCACCTCCTCTTCTCCCAAGTGGATGAATGATTGCCAAAGACTTCCCCCACAACCCCTACTTATACCAATCTAAGCCACAGGTTGGCCCTGAATATAAATTAAATACAAATACCGAAAATAAATGCCACAAGCCGGCCAACAACACTTAAATTCCCAAAATAGATGTCTTAGTGAAATTGCGATATCTCCTAGCTCCGGATGAATTAGAACTCATGCTTCAAACCGTAGGTAGAACTATAGGCCCTCTTCAATCCCTGAAATTTGCAGCCTCTAACACTTTATGGAAAATTACTTATACAGCTTGTGATAGGCACCAAATTCCTAAGCAAGGCCGAGCACCCCTAGGCCATGCTGAGCAACCAAGACCATGCCAAGTTCCATTAAATACATCAAAACCAATTACCCAAGACCCAAGTAGGTTTATCAAACTCTACCAAACCCCTCACATATGAAAATAAGTCCACACGACTCCATCAAATCTCCCAAACATGCAGGATAGCCAACTACCCTAGGATGCTCCTGCATCAGTAACTCACCTTGCTCATCTCAATGAGGCAAAGACCATCCAATTATCAGAGAGATATAACAAATTGTTTGAAAACTCAATGAAGGTTGCCAAGGATAGAGATCTAAAGCTCATGATGATCAAGAAGATGAAGAGTGAGTTAGAGGAGTTAAAAGTAAAGCTTGAAGAAGTGGCTAAGGAAGTGCCTTACCCCCTTTGTTGATTGAAGCCCCTCCTCAATTGGAAACACAGGTCCATGAGTGCCCAGTAGAAGACCTACAGAAATTCATACTAGAAGTAGCTCTGAAAACCATGACTGGTGTTGCGCAACATAGGCAGAGCAAGATAAAAGAAAAGATGGAATCAGTCCATCAGTTAGTCATCATGTTGCATAAGACAAATGATAAAATAAATGAATCATTGGCTACTTTGGAGCCACTTCATAGCATTTGGTTTGGGAGGAGTTTATTATTTGATAAACTTGATAGTTTGCAAGAACATAGGCCTGAGATCCCTAAGGTGGTAACTGAAGTGGTAACTGAGAAGATTGGCTTGGTCGTTTCCATTTCAATGTTTTTTGAGGGGAAGTCAAACCAAGTGAGATCCAAATTGGCTATTTTTGATAAAGATTATAGGAAGTATTTACCTTCTATTTTTGCAAGTGATGGAAGTGTGGTCAGTTTGGCTGAATGGAAAGCATCAATGGATCAGTTGGTGATTAGGCAAGAGGTTTTCCTTAGTGGTGAAAACACATTACACCTGGGTGGGTGCAATGGTTTAATAGATAGTTTGTTCAAAGTTGAAGGTGACTGCACACAATTTGTTGCAGAGGTCAAAGCTATAATTGATTCACAATGGGACCTACACATCAAATCATTAAAGAAGCTGCATAATTATAATTGGCCATTTGATGATGATGTGGCAGCTTGGGACAAATTGATGAAAAAGAAAAAGAAGAAGCCAATCATCTCGGCAACAGAGGCAGAGGAAGAAGAATAAAACACACATGGCACCTGTTCCAAAATTCGAGGGAGAGCATGTTTCAAATAGAGGATGGTGTAGGTTAGTCGTATGGCGGTCATCATTCATGCTACAAATCAAAGTAACTGCTCTGAAGATATTTCCAGATAAAGGTGCCACCTATGAAGTTGTTAGTAGTTGTAAACTACTTTTTGTTGATGCAATCACTGCTTTTTGGTTTGTACTTTTGTCTTTTGTGCAAGTCATTTTCCTAGCCATCTGAGAATTGTTGCATCCTTTTGAGGATTCCAAGATGTCTAGAGGTATATATAGCAAGTTTTGCTCTTTTGTGGGGGTGGTGAAAGTTTTTTTAAAGCAGACTAAATATAGGTTCTAACTTTCTTTCATGTTTTGGCCTAAGTTGTAATAGATACAGTTGAAATTTAATACAAATATACTTAAGTTTCGTTGCCAATTCTGGTTGTCTTTATGTATGGATGCTTTGAATTTTCATGGATTTAATTAGTAAGGCTAGTTTGATGCATTGTTCACAAGGTGAATATAGGGGTTGAACTCAAGTTTCTTTCAAGGATAGATTAAAACCTTCAGGGAGGTCTCTGAGATTTGAAATTCTGTACATGAATTTGATGACAGGGTTGGAAATTGGGAGAATGAATTGTTAGGCAATTTATTTGAATTTCAGTATCTTTATATTGATAAGATTCTATAGATTTACAATTTTGACTCTTACCCAATAGATAGGGCACTAATTTAGTTTGATTTGTAGTTGTTCACCATCATTTAGTAAAATATTGTATTCATTTACTTTTAATTGTATGTTCATGAACTATATTGGCTATGTCAAGTACATAGATCAATTTTGCAATGCTTTGAAGAAGCACTTTGAAGAGGTTATCCTTCCTTGGGTTTAAACTCATAAAAAGAAGAAGGATGAATATCCTTATACCATTGTTTCATGTCATTTCATTCATAGTCTTCATTACAGTGCTATGCATTAGGATAATTCAGATTGTACTGAAAGTCATAATGTCATATTGAATTAATCTTGAAGGGGATAACATAATAGTGAAGGAGTTGATTCACATTTTGAAGCTCAATTTAGAATGTCTGAGAATAACTAATTATTGTAGGTAAACCCACCTGAGTTTCATACTCAAAGTGAAGAAGGCACAAGGCCTTATTACCTTAGCATTGAAATTGTGCTAGATGCATCTGTTGGGATTGCATGAGTCATTGATTCAGTAAGTTTCCTAAATATTTGAATCATCTGCAAGTTTAAGTGCTAACAACTGGAAAGGTGTGATGCTTAGCCAGAACGAGAAGCTTCAGCCTTTGAAATCTACTCTCCAAAATCTTTCCACCTATGCTTTGAGCCTCTTCACCATTCCCTCTAAATTTTTTGATGCTATGGAGAAGATTAAGGAAATATTTCTTTGGTTTGGGGTAGGGGACCACAAGAGGCTTCCCCTTATTTCATGGGACAGATTCTTCATTCCTAAGCGTTAGGGCATCCTTGGTCTCAGGGGCTTAAGGGCCTTCAATAAGGAACTTCAAGCCAAATAGGTATGGTGCATTTTTTAGGATACTAGAGATTGGTGTGATATAATTGTTCCTTATGGTTCCTTTATATAGAATTGTCTCCTCAAAGCCACAAAGATTGCTACCTCATGTGCCATTTGGAAACTGGGATATGGCACCTCCATTAATTTTTGGTATGATAAATGGCTCCATTTTGGGATCCTAGCAAATGTGGAGCCCTTCAATAGATGGAAGGATGTTTGCCTTCTGCACTTTAGGATGCAAGTATGTAACTACAAAGCAAGTAATGAATGGATTGATCTTGGCTTCTTGTTTCCAAATTTGGAACCCCTCATGAGGTCTCTCTTGGATTTTCCCTTTTCTCAATCCCCGGATGTTCTTGTTTGGGTAGCCTCTCCTAATGGGAAATTCTCGGTTGCCTCAACTTTTTTGGATCCTCTCATTTCTTCTCCCCCCCCCTTGTTGGGATAAAGCTTGGTTTCTTGGGCTAATTCCTCTTCCCAATATGTGTGTTCTTTTTAAATCTGATTTCAAGACTTTGCAACATCTCTTTATCCATTTCCCCTTCATTGTGGAATTCTGGTCTACCCTTCTATCCTCTTTTGACCATGCCTTAGCCTTTCCCCTCACCATCCTAGACTGTTTCTCCCAATGGGTTCCTCCCTTCCCTCCCTCCCCTGACCTTAGAAAATATTGGTCATAGGCCTTTCCCCATCTCTATTAGGGCATCTAGAAGGATCGAAATAATAGAATCTTTTAGAGACCTACATGCCCCCTTCTAAAGTAGTCTCAGCCAAAATTATTCATGCTCTTTTTGAAAAAAAAATCTGTTTGCAGGGGCACTAATGTTTTTTTAGGTAATTGCATGGACCTCCTTTCTAATCAAATGGATTGGAAAAGGGAGAACTGCACTTGGATTTTTCCCCCCTTGGGATGGTATAAGGCTAATTTTGATGGGGTGGCCAAAGGAAATCCTAGCCTGGCTAGTAGTGGAGGAGTGATAAGGAATCACCATGGTGCCCCCATGGTCATTGTTTCTATCCCTCTTGGTACCCAAACAAATCACTATGCTAAAGCTATAGCTTCCCTCCAGGTCACCAAGTTGGCTCATGATTTGGGGATAAAATATCTATGGTTTGAAAGTGACTCTAACAATATCATTAGATGTCTGAATGGCTCCTCCCCTTCGTGGACTATTGACAATGTCATTAAGTAAACTCAAGGCATTCTCAATGCCTTTGAGAAGGTCCATATTTCTCACGTGTTTAGAGAATCAAACCAAGTGGATGACGCCCTATCTGACGTGGTTTTAAGGAAGAAGAACATTGTGATGTGGCATAATAGAAACTATATCCCGTTGCAAGTGAAGGCTCTGATCACATGGGATTGCATTCATGGTAAGGAAGGAGCCATATGTGGTAATTATGACAATTAGTCCACATTTTCCAATGATCTTTTGGAAGTGTGGGAAGTATGGGGATTTTATTACCCATAATTATGAAGTGTTTAATCTGCACACTTTTTGGGTGCTTAGGAAAGCTAAAAACATATGTGTTGGCTTTCACTATCATTCTAAGTTTTGAAAAATTTCTAAGTGTAACATCGGTGTTGTTTTCTTTTGGCTTCACAACTTCCAGAAGTGCATCACCTATGTATGATAGAAGTTCACCATGGGTGGCCAGAGAATCAGAAGGGTGCCCAGTGACTGTAAAAAATGGAAGAAAGGAAGCATTGTTTGGGATATCCTGCAAAAGGGTTGCATTACCCCGTTCATGGAGATACTGCATGGGGGTAATCAAGATGTTACCAACTTTTTCATCAAGAATTGGAATGAGGGAAGCGTCAAGATCAATGGGTGCCATTTTACCATGATGGAAGGAATCATCTCCATAGTTACCAGTATGCCCATCATTGGGAAAAAATTCTACAGAGATCGTAAGGTCTCAAACCCTACGGTGAATGACTTCCCCAAATAGCCAGAGGAGAAAGAAACTCTCACGAAGAAGGGGACATACTACCACCCCAGGGGCAGCAATAAAATTTAGAGGTTTGTGCTTCGGGCTATCATCTACTATATAACGTTGGATTCAAGATTTTCCATAATCCACACCTACCACGTTGTCTTGCTCAACCATTTCAAACATGGTATGATGGTATCCATCTCCTTCTATCTTTACTCGTCCATTAATGAAAATATTAACAGTTTTAGGGGAAAAGATAATGCTAACCCTACTTTTCATGAGGGCTTGTTGGTGCTTCTTTATGATTACTTTAAATTACAAATGGTGAGCAAAACTATTAAGGATAAGGGGGTTAAGGAGGATGCTTCAAGGTCCAATTATGAGCCTTTGGAGACAGAGGATAGCACTAGACTGCATTCTGAAGACCGTAAGGATATGGTGGTTGAGGAGATTAAGAAAGGGGCCTCAAGATCTTCCTCCAAAAAAAAAGAAAATGTAATATGCAGAAGGTTAATAAAGAGGCCAAGGGTAACTCCCCTAAAAAATAGATGAAAATTGCTATATCCTCGAATGAGGAGTACAATGAGGATGAGGAGGATATGGACACCTAGGAGGAGAACTCAAAGGAAAAGTGGAAGAAGAGAACAGCGCAAAAGGTTCCTAAGAACCCTAAGTGAATCAAACTGAACAAGAGCAAGGAGATTAGCTCGGACATGGTCTCTATGGATTCTGAAGAAGAAGGTAAGGATAGAGGTTCCTCACCTGCTCCCCACAAAACCAATCCTCTAGACATCTTGGATTTTGGGAAAAAGAAGAGTTTTGTGGGTGATAAGGACTCCCAGGCCATCCTACATGTGCTACAGCTGAAACATTACCAGGATACCAAATGTAAGAAAAAGGTGTGGAATCTCTTCAACTATCGCACGGCCAAGTTGGGTATCACTAGAGAGACTATTAACCCCATGGTGCCTAAAGAGGAAGGCGGAAAAATTGAGACCTCTAATCTCATTGACCCCTCATTGTTTATTTTGAGAAATTCCACAAGGGAATTCGATTTTAACTTGCTCAATAATGCTATGAATAGTATGTTGGACAACTACAAGTCCATCAAATGGCTCTTCTTTGAAGTGGGTGATCTAAAAACCAAGATGAGCGATATGGAGAAGAAAACTAGGGACACTAATGACAAGGATAGACCTACCCCTGACCTCCTACTCAATGCTGTTGAATTCTACAAGCTGGAGGCACACATGCTGGAAATAGAAAATAGGGTGTCAGGTATTGAGAGTACCCTCAAGGGCATTGCTGAGTAGAGTTTTAATATCCTCAAAGCTTCCAATGAGTATATTAAGATTCTCATTGCTAATTTGGAAGCTAACCCCTGTGACAAAGTTGAGGACCAGACCAATGAGGAGCCAGAAGCCACCCCGAACCTAGGACCGTGTATGCGTACAAGATCAAGCACAAGGAAAAGGGTTGCCACTACCTCCCCTGACGAGCTCAACCAGATCAAGGAAACGGCCAACAAAATTGATCACCTAGAGATGCAAGTGGCCAATTTTCTTGAGATGTCTTGAGTTGTTCCTCTTTATTTTTTGGTGTTTATGTTGTTATTGGCGTTGGCTCTTTTTGCTGTCCTTTTTGCTAAATTTTTCTCGCTGGCATTCCTCCCTTTTATTTGTTTCATTATTTGTAGATCTTTATTGTAATATCTTAATCCTTGTTCTAGGTTTAAGGTACCCATCAAAACTTTTTTTATATAATAAAAAAAAATCATCACATTCATATACATATAACACTTGATTTTTAACACAGAAACCCTGTTAAGGGGAATAACCACCTAGGACCGGTACCCGAAATAATTTTACTCTTCTGAAGTGAGCTTAGTTAATAGCCAACCCTATTAAAGGTTACAAAACACACTATAAGGTATGACCTGGTTAGAGGATTTATCACTAATAGTTATTCGTGACCAAACATTCACTATGGGGTCAACATGAAAACAATCAACATTCATTGAATGTGATAATGAAATATAAATATTGTTAATTCCCACTCAGTTAAGAGATTTATCTATAGCAATGATTAGAATGTAATAGTAAATTATCTGATTCAGATACAACTTTCTCTTGCATATTTTCATATCTATGCTAAGCTCAAAATACCTATGGCCATTATAATCATTTCAACTTCCTTGTATCCTCCAACTCTGTTCTTCTCAATTAATACCTTTCTCTAATGCTTAGTGTTGTCTACAGAATTACTCAGTTTTGTCTTCAACCTGTCTGACCAGCTTTGCATGAATGCAATCTTCTCACGCGCATTCCAAAATTAATTATGAATCTCTTATCTCCTTTTATAGACATTGAATGATATGAAATAGTAGTTCACCGAAATGAATAGGGTTTTAATTTGAATATGGATAAGATGTATGATATAGGGGTGGAATATAGGACCTATCCTCAATCCAAATTCCCAAAAGGAAAGATCCAAATGGATCAATCACAAAGAAGTGATCAATGCACAAAAGAATCAAACAATGGAGAATATGAAGAAAGGAGAAAATCCTATAATCTACTATAAAAAGTGTATGCTTGAAATCTGAAATAAATAGAAGGAAAATACTAACCTCAAAATAGGGCAGATCTAGAAAATGTTGATTTCTGATGTCTATGCATAGTTTCGGGCAATTCTGCAACCTGTTTCGAACTGGAAATGCTGAGACGGAGAAAACCCAGAAAAAATTTGTCTTTCAGGAAGCAGGTAGTCCTTGACCCAGATAGCGGGGCAAGGTCTTACCCCGAGGCAGGATCCTACCCCCCATTGAAGGTTGTCCTTGACCCAAAATAGCTCCAATGGAAAATCTATTCGTGGATCTCGAAAGTTCACTAAAAAGGGTATCCAGATCCAAGCTTTGATTCATAGTCCTGTACTTGTACCTACAAGAAAAATGGGTTTTTTTTTGTTTAGATGGGGGTTTTTCCTTGGTCAAACCCCAATTTAGGAATTAACCTTGAAATTGAGTTGAAATTGTAATATGCATAAACAAAGTAAATGGAACTATTCACCTTGCTTATGTTGAAGTCCTTGTGGAGGATTCAAATCCTTGAATCCACAAGTAGGAATGCTCCAAATGAATGTAGAAATGAATGTAGGATGTCTCCAATCAATGGCACTAGATCTTCAACACCAATCTTGAATGGATCATTGCATAGGAAGAGGCTTGGATGAATATGGATGGAGAAATCTTCAAGGGGGCTCCAAAGAGATTGAATCCTTCAATAGCTAACAATGGATCTCCTTGATGAATGATAGAATGCTTGAATGCTAGGCTTGAAGATGAATGAATGCTTGTTTTCTTTCCTTCTCCTTCTTTCTTACTTGCACTTGAGAGCTTGGTCATGAAATTGCTTGATTGTGGATGGATTGAAAACTTGATGGAGAAAATGAGAGAGGAAGGTCTCCTTTTATAGTGATCTACGGCACAAACCTCTAGAGAAGGCTAACATTGGGGAATTAAATCCCAATTAATCTTAACCCCTAGAAATGGACCCAAATTAAATGCAATTTAAGGATTTACCATTCTAAAACCTGAAATGGCAGACCCGAAAGCGGGAAAAAGAAACTTTTTGAAGCCCAACATCCCGTAACTCCCGAAATCTGAAAATTGGACCTGGGGTCAAAGATGAGGTAGACACCTCCCTAGGTTAGGGTTGAGGTCATCCCTAACCTAGGTCAGGTTCTAGGTCATCCTTGACCCTACCTAGTTGTCTTTGACCCTAACAGTCAGAAACTCTAGATTCTCAGAGAAAATTGTTAGAAAAAGGCTAGAAATAAGGGTGAGAGAAGCAGAACAAGGGGGGAAGAGCCAGATACATGAAAAGACCAAATCAAGGTGCTTAACATGGCCCCAGACTACTCACTCGAAGGGCTAAACATTATTAACATGGAAGTGCTTCCATTTTAAGATGATACATTAAGCCCCCACTTTAGCAAGAGTATGGACTCGATGCAAACTCTTGGTAAAGGAAATCATAATGAAAAGATAATCTTATTGTAATCAAAGAGGACAAAGGAAAATTCAAGCCCCCAAGGACTCAAGTCTTTATCAACTCCACAATCACAATAAGAGAGACATCTCTAGAGAGAGAGAGAGTGTGTGTGTGATTATCTCGCCCAATGAGAACGTATGTCCCATTGTGAACCACACAAGGAAATGATGCAATTGGAAAGGTAGAATTGAACCACCTAGTGAATGTGACTACTCACTAGTCAACCCATCAAGGATTCACCCTTAGGAATATTCTATTCCATAAGAGGAAAACCAAAAACAAAAGAGATCTAGTCTTAAGGACACCTCCGACCTTAAGGGATCACAAATATATTTGAAACTGGAGGGATCAAGAGATCCTAAAATATAAATCCATGCTTTAAGGATTAGTTGCTAATCCAAAAAGGGAGAAAAGGTATCTTGAAAAATAATATGTGTGTATCGAAAAGTGCGGGTGTGCAATAGGTGAGTAGAGCCTATGCTCCCATGTTAAAGTCATTGCTAACACTTTAACAAGAGCAATGGCTTTAACGGAAACATAAACAACTCCACTGATTACGTTTCCACTATGAGATGCCCCTAGCTGAAGACAAATCAAGGGAAATACCACATAAACATACAGAGAACACAAAAGGGATCTACCTATCGTGGGGTCAGTATGATCATAAGATAATATATATATGATATTATTCCAAATGAATTGACATCATTCCCCAAAGAAAGTAGAACTACAATCACAATAGAGGAAAGATCACATAAGAAATACAAAGAAGAATCTTTTCAGACCATGACATGGAGACCAAAAAGAATCAGTGCTACCACGTCTTGAATCCAAGCAGATTACACCAGGAAACATTTACGAACAATAGCACATTTACAACATATAGAAGAATAGAGATACATATAGAGGAATTTTACAATAGGTTCAATTCCTTTATCACCTTGCAACAACTGAGTAACAAGGGTCGTATAAGAGAATCTAACAACATTTAGCAAACACATTATGAAAGAAGCACAATACAACAAGAAAACACACAACAAAGCTACCATAAAGGACAAGCTGATCAAGCATGTCACCTACTCTCCCCATCTCATTCTATATCATTTAGGGAAGGTGGGTAACTCACAAGAGGGACTACATCCAACATAGTATGAATGATAGCCATTTCCAAACAAGGATCCTCTTTAGAATCACAATGTTCAATACTAGGTGTAATTGTTAATTATGATGAAAGCATATTAGGTAAATCAATGTCAATGTCAATAGTCTCATATTCATCATTAACATGATCAGTATCATCAAGAGTATCTTCTTCATCCAAATTAATAAAAATAGGATCTAAGATACAAATAGAATCATCATATTCATGCATCTTAACATCATTATTAGTAACAACATCATGCATAGGCTTATCAGAAGAAAGTAAAGAATTTTGAAGAACAGAATTACAAGCTTTAGCATGAGCACGATACTTTTTATGGCATTCATTAGCAGATTGATTACATTTTGCTTTACTTGAAGTATGTTGAGAACTAGGAGGAACAATCACAGGATCCTTCACAGGTTCTTTAGGAGGTTTAATAGGATTATCAATAATAGTAGGAACTTGATTATCAAAACTAGAAGCCATGGATAAAGGAGGTATAGAAGGTGTAGGAAAAAGACCATGATTAAGATCCACCAGAGGTACACTTAATTCAAGAATCTTACGATGCTTATAGGCTGGATACGAATGGAATAGATTATCAAGTCAAGAAGGACATGAATTAGGTAAAGAAGGCCAAAAGAAGTCAAGAGTAGCACAATCCCTAGGCCTAGAAGGTTGATATAAACTATGATTAACCATCTTCACTTCTTCAACATGAAAAAATTTAAGACATTTATGGATAGGTGAAGCAACAGCATGCATGGCATTTAACCAAGGAAAACCAAGCTTAACTTGAAATTGATCAGAAGTAGGAACAACAACAAAGGTAGTGTTCACAATCTTTCCATAAAGTTCAACTGGCAAGTTAATAGAACCAAATGATGCATAAATAAAACCATTACAAGTTTGAATCCACACATCAAACATATCATAAGAATCACGTTGCAAAATTTTCATAAAAATATTTTCTTTAGTAATAACATTGACTAAGGATGTAGGATCAACAAGACAACCACGAGTAGGTATCTGAGAAATCCTAGCATAAATATAAAGGGGACCATCAGGAGCTTTAATAGTCTCAGAATCATCAAAGGTAATCAAAAGTTCCCAAGGTCTTTTATTCTTAGGTTGTTATCGAGGTTTAGGTTGAGTTTTCAATTTAGGCTTAGGTTTTGGTTGAGGTTGAGATTGAACTTAAGGTTGAAGCTAAAGTTGAGGTTGATGTGGAGATACAGATTGAACAACATGCTCCACTTGATTAACAATGTGATTGAGATCATCCATCTTTGAATCATACACAATCTCCATAGAAGATGGTTGAGCAATGGTATTAGTATCATGCATAGGTAAAGGATTCATATAGATTTGAAGGTTTTGATTAGGAGGAGAAATAGATTTATTCCCACTACCATCAAGATTATCAGAAGATAAGGCATTAGAATCAATTAAGTCTTGAACCTTATGTTTTAAAGAATAACACTTCTCAGTATCATGACAATTCTGACGATGATATTGATAAAAATCTTTAGGATCAAAAGATTTACATGCAATCATAGCAGGTAAAAGAGGTCGAATAGGAGGTAAAGTAAACATATTAGCAGTTAACAACCTATTCATAACAGAATGTAAAGATTTAGAAAGAGGATTAAATGTATGATTTAATCAAAAAGCAGTGGATGCAGAAGTGGCATTGTGATATGCAACAGCAACTTGATCAGCAACTACATTCGCTTGTTTGTTTATCTTGACATAGTTGTTGAATTTTTTAAATTTGTTTGGATTAGGAGCAACATCACTTTTATCAACTGGAATAGGAGCCATTGGAGTGTTGCTCTCAAATTGACTCACTTTTAATTCATAATGATGAAGCGCTGCACAAAGTTGTTGAAAAGAGGTAAATTTAGTAAGCAGAATCTTATCTCTAATATCCTTTTGCAAATTTGAAATAAATATACGTTGAATATCAATATCAGGAACAAGATAGGAAATATGAGCATGTAAATGCTTAAATCTACCAATAAATTTAGTCAATTTTTCCTTAGCACTTTGTTTACAATGCATCAAATCAGTCAAAGACACTTGCGAGCCAACGTTGTTTTGAAATTGTTGAATAAAATCATTGGCAAGTTGTGGAAATGAATCAATAGAATAAAGAGGCAAGGAACAATACCATTGTAAGGCCTTGTCATGAAAAGTTCTAGCAAACAGTTTGGCTAAAATCCTATGGTCATGAGCATAATCACTACAAAGGATTTGAAATGTTTTAACATGATGCATAGGGTATCCTTTTCTGTTATAATTCTCAAGATGAGGCATATCAACTTGTTGAGGAGCAGGAGTATGAATAATGTCTCGAGACAAAGGACTTCCCATATCACATGTAGGAACACTAAACTTGTTTTGAGTTAAAGAAGCAAGTTGTTGTTGTAAGGATGACACAGTTTGAGCCAAACTAATGATTGTTGAATCATTAGAGGAAATAGGAGGAATAGCAACATTAGAAACACTAGGTAAAGTGTAAGAAGCTGCAGGAATAGAAGACACAACTGGAGGAACACTTGTAACTATAGTTGGAAGTGGATTAGAATAAGTAAAAGGAACACTGTGATAAGAAGGTTGTTATGTGGGAAGGGACATAGGAGGAACACTCATAAGAACATAGGGAACCATCATAGTCACCAAAGAAGGAGTATAGGTAGGAACACTAGGTAAAGGATTAGAAGAAGGTTCTATACTAGTGACAGGAGGAATCAACCCTAAATCTTGAGCTTCTTGAGCTAAAGGTTTAACATTTGAATGCACGAGGTGAGTAATATCATGCAAGAGGTTAACATCTTCATCACTATCATGAAGAAATTTCTTAATAGCCTCTATAGCTTGAATAGAATCTTGATTATGTTTTTCTTGAATAAGCCAATTACCCATTTTATCAAGTTCAATTGAAATTTTTTGGACTTGTTCAGGAGGAACTCTTAAAGCATCATCCTCATCATGAGATGAGTGAGAAGAGTTTTTCTCTATAATAGGATTGGAATCATGAAGAATGAAATTATCATCCACAATCCTAAGGAAAGGAGAGGAAGATTCAGGATCAAAGACACCCATGAGTCTATGACTTCTTCTAACTAGAATGTTATAAGTAGGACTAGTAGTAGTAAAGCTCATAAACCAATGCAATGCAAATGAACTAAACTAAGAACACACAAAGCATGAATATTTTTGTATTTTGAAAGAAATTTTGCAATTTTTTTGTATTTTTGAAATCTAATTACCATGCAAGATTCAACACAAAGGGAAAATATAACATCAACAACATATTATAAAAGGAAATCTAACACCAAAAAACACAATAGGGAATCTAATTCCATAAAAGAAAGGAGAGTAAGTATGTTGGGTTCACCAAAATTAATGATATGAAATAGTAGTTCACCAAAATGAATAGGGTTTGAATTTGAATAGGGGTAAGATGTATGATATAGGGGTAGAATATAGGACCTATCCTCAATCCAAATTCCCAAAAGGAAAGATCCAAATGGATCAATCACAAAGAAGTGATCAATGCACAAAAGAATCAAACAATAGAGAATATGAAGGAGAAAATCCTATAATCTACTATAAAAAGTATATGCTTGAAATCTGAAATAAATAGAAGGCAAATACTAACCTCAAAATAGGGCAGACATGGAAAATGCTGATTTCTGATGTCTGTGCACAGTTTCGGGCAATTCTGCAACCTGTGTTGGACTGGAAATGTCGAGACAGAGAAAACCCAGAAAACTTTTGTCTTTCACGAAGCAGGTAGTCCTTGACCTAGATAGTGGGGCAAGGTCTAACCCCGAGGCAAGATACTACCCCGCACTAAAGGTTTCCCTTGACCCAAAATAGCTTTGACAGAAAATCTATTCAAGGATCTCAGAAGTTCACCAAAAAGGGTATCCAGATCCATGCTTTGATTCGCAGTCCTATACCTATACCTACAAGAAAAATGGTTTTTTGTTTTTTGGATGGGGGTTTTGTGGTGCAGGAGCACCCACAATAAAGGATGATTAATCAAAGTCCTAAGAACATCTAGATTATGTTAGATCTATAATTTAGGCATCTAGACCAAATTGTAAGACCTAGTTCCAAGATTGGCACAAGTATAAGCCCTTGGTCAACTATGGTCAAATATGGTCAAAGGGCCTAAAATCTTAGGATTTTTCTATGTTCATGTTTTAATGGTTTGGATCCATGTTGGATCATTAGACTTACGTATGGACCAATCTTGGTCACCTAGAATAGAAAGAGTGCTAAAAAGTTGTAAAAGTTGCTTTGCAACTTTGACAACTTTTGCCAAAAGTTGTAAACAACCCCCCAATGGTCATATAGTTTGAAATTCATTTTGTAATCTGATGGGGGAGGCCTCATAAGCCCTACCAGGTGGGTGGAAGGTAAGGATATGTAATTTGGCATTTTGAATCAATAAAAACATAACCATTTCTCTGCAAATCCCAAGGACAATTAGAGTGTACAGACTGGTATGGACATGAGGGCATGAATTTCTAAAGCCAAAAGTTTTCTCTTTGAATCTACTTTCATTTGCAATTGATTCCATGCTTTGATCAATCCTAGTTTGAGAGATATCAAAGTTTTTGTCTCGCTGCCTGGATTGTAGGCCTAAAACCACGGTTTCAATTGGTTTTGTGTATTCTAACCAATTCCACCATGGGAATCTGATGCCCCTTGGTGGAATTCAAGTTTTTTCTATGTACTTTCAAATTATGCAGGTTAGAGGTGGTAACTTGCAGGGAAGTGAATTTGCCATGATGCCCTAGGTGTACATCCCTATGTGTGCACGTGCAAGTGACTGAGTACAGTCAGCATAACTCTTTGTTGGGGATTCACCAAGACCTCAAATTCAAGATTTAAGTTCCTTATATATGCCCTCACACATTCCCATAATTGGTTTTCGAATTGGGTTGGAGGAAATAACACTTGTAGTGCAATTGTAGACCTCATTAGGCCTAATAGCCTTGCCTAGATTAGGTACTTTCTTATTGTAATACCCCAAAAATGGGCTATAGATTCATTAACTTCCTATATCGACACATCAAATGAAATCAACATCAAAATCCTAACCTAAGGCACATCTGAACATTATCGAATCTTAATTGATTATCTCAAATTCTGCATCAGGGAATATTCCTAGCAATATTCCTATTTATCCTAATTATTTTTAATTTAATGATTATTTGGCGATAAATCCTATTTATCCTAAAGTTTGATTAATTGAATATTCTAAATATTTATTTAATTAGATTTAATACTGTCACTTAATTATTTAATTGGATTTAATTATATTTAATCCTAAATTGTATTATTTTATTTTGACAATAAATCAAATATCCTATGACTAATTGATTAAATTCTTATTTAATTAATTAATGTCAATTGTCAAATTTAATAATATAGTTTTTGAATAAAAGTTTGATTTAATAATTGATTCACCCACAAATCAATTGTTTTAATTTTAAAATCAGTTAAGTTGAGGATAAATCACTTTATTTATTTATTTAATCCATAATTAATTATGCACATTTAAAAAAATAGTTAAACTTGAAATCAAAAAATCAATTCAAGTTGTTTTAAAAGTAAACTCAACTCTGATTTGAGTTAAAAAGCTATTTTTGCATGATTTTGTTAATTAATTATTTTTTATTCTTTGATAACTCAAAAATTAACCTGAGTTTATCTGAGTGATTTATGGCTTTTTCCATGCATCCCCAAAGCCCTAGATTTCTATAAAATCAAGGCTCAGCTCTTCATAATCATCTCTCAGAATTTGCGAATTAGTATCTGAAGAATTGAAGCTTCTTTGCAAATCAACAATTTTTGGTGAGATCAATCTTGTTTTAGTTTCATATCATTTAGTATATCATTGTTAGATTAATTGCATTGCATATTAGTTTATTTCATCTTATTGCACAGAAAAACCAAAAATATAGACTAATTTGCATCTAATTCATATCTAGAATCTGCATTCAAATCCTTCGTTTAGGTGTAGTCAAGGTCACTGATCTCGGTATAATCTGAGAATACATACTCGCATCTACTAGAAGGCAATAAATCACCTGGTTAGATTAGTTTCCATTTCACTGCACGATTTTGATTTTAACTAACCTCTAATGTTTTACTGAAGTGTTGTGTCTACGGAAAGGTAAAAAATTCACACACATTTATGGTGCCCACTGTGGGACCCTGAAACGGGTTTCCATTCAATTTTTATCAATTTCTATCATCTTCTTGTCATTTTTTGTTCCAAGCTGTGATTTTTTATTTCTATCCATACAAAATTCATGCGAGTTTTGTCAGAAACTCATACCAAGAGATACCCACTGTCGTACGATAGTTGATTTGATTGAGAATCGTACAATCAAGATCACAGTGTCGTTTGGAATCTCTATTGTCATATGATATGGTACCCAGTGTCGTACAAGTTTTTGGACTGTCGTCTGGGAGGTAACCCACTGTCATACGAGTTTTAGTGCCAAGTTTCAATTGTCGTTTCACTTTTTCAAGTAGTTTTCCGGATTTGTTTTTCTGATTTCGACTGACAACTAACATTAACAATTGAAATTTGTTGTTTCTAATTGATTTCTGCTGATTTTGATTGGGAAAAAGCATGAGAATTGCTAAAAATAGGTAAGAATCTACTAAGCACATTACGAGAAATTCAGGTAATCTTTTTAGCTGATAACGTTTCGATTTGAACTAAAACAAACATCTCGCATGTCAAGCTTGTGTGACTTTTATTGCTTTCATATCACATATTTCATTTTGAGCTATAAAAATGAACATAGATTTATTTTTCAGCATCTTTGTTACACATAGTAAATAGGCCCTATGAACACTATTCATGGTTCTTGAGAGAGTGGGTTTCTAGCAAAACTCTTCTCAACGAAGGAACCCTTGTAGGTAGGGAGGTTACTGAGAGTGTCTCACGTTCTACTAGATTTGTGCGTCTTCAACTTCTGATTGATACATTCTCTCTCCGGAGAGGTTGATAGATCATGAGTGGTTGACATCATAGATCTTTGTGAGATAATCTTGGTCTTAGCATGTCAGATTAATCTATCTGCTTTGTTTGGGTTAAAAGTGAAAAGGCTAGAGGACTATGCTCTACTCCCTTTTTGGGTAGTACCAGAAACTCAGATCCTTGAATTTGGAACTAGTCTCCATGTGGTATATTTTGTGAGTCACCTTTAGAGAGGGTTAACCATAGTGGACATTCCCTTAATTGGGTCAACCACGTTGATGGAACCTCAAGTGGTAATAGCCATTTTCACCATGGTAGTGACAACCGCTATATAAATATCTTTGTGGAGGAAATCTTCACAGGTGTGGTCTCTTGTTGGGCTATCAGATCTCCCTAGCAGATGTTGAAGATTAAGTTTGCAGACTGTGTCAAAACTCCAGTGCACCTGGATTGGAGTTCGCCCTCTTGAGATCACAAAAGTTGCAGTCAGACCATTACTACAAACCCTAGTGAGGCCAAATTTTCATTTTCTAGGAATATGTGCATTATTGCTAAACTTTTTGGAACATACACTGTTAGCACTCCTAGAGATTAGCAAAATTCAGTCACTTGATTGTTCATGCATAGGGTTGCTTTGTCCCCTGTTCATTATTTTCAAACATGCTTGAAATCACTTGCTTGCTATTTTGTGTGCTTTCTTATCTATCTGGTTATTGAAAATGAATGAATCCGCTATAACCTTCAAATCTGGACAGTAAAAATTGCAATCAATCTGAAACTACAAATCTCAAAAATTGCAAAATTTGATGTTAAACACCTTTCTGGAGTCAAAAGTCATCTTTTAAGGTCAGAAAGTCATACAACTTTTGGCTATTGTCATTTCAGAACCCCCAGATTGTCGTATTGTAGCTGGTATATTGTCATACGAGTTTTGCTGCTAGTCAATTCAGAAAATTCAAAAACCCTGCTATCAACTATCGTGCAAGTTTTGCAATAGTCGTACAAGTTTGTCAATTGTCATTTCATGCTATACCCACTATCGTACGAGCCTGTAGAAAGTCGTTTGAGAAATTTTGAAAAATTGGCAGAAAGTTGTCAGAACTGTCAGAGACCTAGCTTTTCCAGCCTATTTCTAGAGTCTTTCAAGAAAATCACTATGTCAGGAATAGAGCAGCAACTACTGAGAATCCAATCATTTTCCTAAAGTGGCCTTTTGAATCCAATTCAGCCTTCTGTTTATCGATTTGAATCTTTTTCATCTTGTGTCAAAACCTTGTCATAACTATCAATCTTCAATCTATCATCAAAATGGCTAAGTGTTGTGAACTCGTGTCCACTATCTTTTGGGTGTCTACCCATACATCCAGGGCATAGTCTCCTTCATCTAAGTCCAATCTAAGCTTCAATCAATCAAACCTTGACAAGGTTGCGTCATTTGATCTTCTTGAATCAATTCGTTCTTCAGTTGTCTTCATCTTATTCTTTTTCTTCACCCAAGGTTAATGGTGGAAACTAGAGCTTCCTCTCACAAGAAATCTGGAGAAGCATCCCATACCTTACCTATAACCACCGTCAAGGGTCCAACTCTTGAGCAACTCTACAATTCTAGTATGTACGAAGATGATGGTCTTTTTAATTTTTTATTAAAAACTGGTTACATTCCTCCATCAACTCACGGAGGTAATCAACAAACTCCTCCTCAATCTATCCCAGGGAGAACTCCTACCATGTCTCAAGCAGGGACAAACTTTGGATCTCAAAGAGCTCAATCTCAACATGGTGCAGATCAGGAACCCACACCTAAAGAAATTGCTCAATATCAAAATGATGATAACTTCAAAAGAATGATGAAGCATTTCTTGAAAGAAGATATAGAAGCATATTTTTTACAATTAGCTCATCAAGGAGCTAAACTTCCTCCCAACTTTAATGTTGAAGATATCATTACGCATGAGGAAGAAACTCCACTCATAGCTATGATGAAACAGATGCATGCCATGCAAGTTAAACTTAATAAACTTGAGAAAGAAAAGGAACCCAAGGAGTTCTCCATGGAGGCCCTATGTCCTTTTCCATTTGACAAAGACTTGTACATGCCACCATTCCCAAAAAGAGTGGACATGCATAAATATGATAAGTATGATGGACACTCTAATCCTTAAGATCATGTTAGAGAATTCTATACATAATCTATGGAGTTCATGTACGAACCAACCTATCTGATGCATCTTTTTCCTCGATCTCTGGGAGGAGCAGCCATTCATTAGTTTTCTAGATTACCCTCTACTATCAAAACTTTTGAGTTGATCAAATTGTTCTATCAGCAATACTCCTACAACATTCAACATCTAGTCACCATGATTGATATCTGCAATCTCAAGCAATATCTAGGAGAACCATTCCTGACATTTCTCAAGAGATGGAGGAAGAAATTCTCTCTATATGATAGGCCTCTTCCAAAAACTGAGAAACTAGAAATCTTCATCAATAATCTTGTCCCAGAGATCAACTACCCTTTACAAATGCAAGATCATACATCTTTTGATAAGATGGTAGACAATGCGATCAAAATCAAAAAAGTACTTGTGAAAAAAGGAGACATCACACTTCAAAAGGACAAGTACAAATCAGGATCCAATTCTAAAGACAAAAACAAAAACTGGAACAAGAATAAAGGCATCATTACAGATGGCGTTGTTGATACTATATGTGCCCCATCAAAGGCACCAGCTTTCAATCTAACTATTGGTACCCAAGCCATCAAAGCTTCAGAACAAAAGGTGCCTGAATCATCTCAAAAGAAGTCAGAATACAAATCTTGGTCTGTTGATAATAAATGAAAGTTCACTCCTCTTGGAGAATCTTTGGAATCAGCTATGACAACTCTGTTGGCTAATAACATCATCTCTTTACCTGAGATCCGACAATCTAATCCTGACCCTAAACCAAAATGGTGGAGAGAGAATGAATTATGTGATTTCCATTGGGGTAAAAGTCACAAAACTAATAATTGCTTACACTTGAAACATACTATTCAAGATCTGATTGATAAGGGAGATATCATGATTCACAATCACAAGAGTAATAATGATCATACAGCATTCACAGAACCATTTCCAAAACATGGTCAAGAAGTTTCATCTTCTCAGCCTAATATGGGGGCAAAGGTCAATTATGCTTAACCTAGAAATAATGTTGTTATCAATATGGTTGAACCTCGTCTCTCTGAGCATTGCAATGTCATCATAATTATGCGAAGAGATAGAGATCATCCTTTAGCTAACACAGCTACTCGATCACAAGCTCAGGCACATCTGAATGGACAAATCCCAGATTCATCAAATGTCCCTAAGATGCCCTTCAATCTTTCTTTTACTTCCAAACAGAAGGCTACTTCTAAATCTTCCAATCCTAAAGATATGAGGCCAACATCTTATAGCATTTTTCAACAACTCCAACACACTAATGCAAAAATCTCCATGTTTGAGTTGCTTCGGATATCTCCAGCTCATAGAACTATTCTAGATAAAGCTTTGCTTGGATCCAATGTTCCTGATGACCTTGATTTAGAAAGGTTCCAAACTATGGTTGGACATCTTACATCTCTGCAATATATCTCCTTTTCAGAGGAAGATGAGAACTCCTTGAGTCACCCGCATAACCAGCCCTTGTATATAGAGGTCTTGATCTAGAACTATAGAGTCAAACGTGTGTTGATAGATGGAGGCGTTGGCCTAAACATTTCTTCTTATAGCTTGGTCACACAATTGGGATTTTCAAAATTGGCTATTGATCCTAGAAAGAAAATAACTATAAAAGCCTATGATGAACAAGAAAGATCTTCTAAAGGCACCATTGTATTACCTATTAGAGCAGGTCCAGTTATCAAAGATACTATATGTCAAGTTCTTGATCTACCTTTGGCTTACAACATTCTTCTAGGGAGACCATGGATACATGAAATGCAAGCTATTCCTTCTACATTCCACCAATGCTTGAAGTTTCCTTATGAAGGAGTAGAGGTTACTATCCTAGCAAACATATCTAACACTTGCAATACATTGAAGGAAAGTGCAGATAAACTTGTGCCTAATAACAAAGAATCTTCTCTTAAGCCAACAAAAGAAGCATCCACATCTAAAATGGAAGACATTACCAAAGAGGTCAATATCAAAGAAAGTGGTATGGAAGAATATACTATAGAGCCAGTCTTATCTTTGACATCTCTACCTATCTCACCTAAGTCTTATGGACAGTCTTTTAAATAGTGCAAACTAGAATCTAAAGAGCCCCTTGATGCATATAAAAAGAATTTTGTAGCAAAACAAGTCTCCAAGCAAGAATTTGAAGAAGATGAAGTTGTGCTTACATGGCTATACAAAGATGCACCTGAATCTCAAGTTGTTCCGACTAGTGACTCTACAGTATCCAAAATCCCTTCTAAGGCATATGGTCCAAGAGATAAATTAATACCTAAGATGGGATATCTAGGTAAAGGACCTCTAGGAGTTAGAGGAGAAGGTCTTATAACACCTATTTCACATACTGGTAGGGAAAACAAAGATACTATTGGCTTAGGCTTTAAAAAGAAACCCTTCCACCTCAAAGGTAATTGTTCTCATATCATAGAGAAGATCACACCAGGAGAACCCCTTCTTAAGAAGGAAGAAACTGAACCATCAGATAGTGATTCAGACATATCAGAACTTATCCCTTATGAGCATTTTCCTAAGGAAATCACAAATCTCCTTGAAGTTGAAGATGATCCAATCAAAAGAATTAATGTAGTAGAAACACAAGAACCTACTATCAATCAAGAGATAGTTGCAACACAAGAACCAGCTAATCTCAAAGACAATCAAACAAATGAAGAAGAAGGTGGTAGTTATTCTGAGATAGATTCTCATGAGTATGAATTCAAATCAAAATTTGAGGGTAACCCTTCTTGGGGTATTCATCCTGACTTTACTCATGTTCTTAGATTTCCTAGAGGCATAGATGAAGAATCTAATGACTATGAATGCGAAGCCATTTCAGAAGAAGATGAGCTTATCACAAAAAAATATGTTGATGTTATACACCAATATGCACCTAAACCCAATGTAAGTCTAGAGAGAAATGATGAACTTATCAAGTCAGATCCACCGATGCCTGAAGTGGACTCCCACAATGACATTGAGCCTATTTGTGAATTAAATGTCTTAAGTTGTAATATCACCTTTGAACTCGAGCATCGAGTTAGGACCAATGATGAAAGATCCATATTCGTAAACACTATCTCCCAATCTTTCCCCATTTTGACTATCCAACATCCTGAACTTCTTGATCAAACCTCCACAAATCTAAGCCATGGTATTTATACCTTCCCAAATGACTATGCCCTTGCTTGCTACCTCAATGCAGTTGAGCCTATGAGGACTTCCATTAGTGAACCAAGCGTTAGCATGACAGAGTCAGACATCAAGTATCTTAGTCAAAAAAATAAGAATAAAAATAAAAAGAAAAGGAGTTTTGAGGGTGAAAACCACTTTGTGGCAGTCTCAGAACCTACAAAAGTAAAAATAAAAGATGTATCTGAAGGTGAAAACCTCTCTGAGGCACCTAAGGATGAGATATTTGATGTCCTTCCGAGTCATTTATAAGATAGATCTCTAGTTCTAATCGAGCCCACTCAATCCATCAACTTGGGAACAACAAAAGAACCACAGTTGATTCATGTAGCACAATCTTTATTAGAAAAAGAGAAGCAAAACTTTACAATATTCTTAACAAAAAAGAAGATCAACTTTGCATGGAAATATTCAGATATGCCAGGGTTGGATCCTAATCTTATAATGCATCATTTATCTATAGCTCCAAATGTCAAACCTGTTAAGCAAAAATTGAGAAAGATGCATCCACATGTTGCACTCTTGGTAAAAGCTGAATTAGAGAAGCTCTTGAAAGTCGGATTCATCCGAGTTAATTGATTACACAGAATGGATCTCTAATATTGTACCTATTTCAAAACCAGATAAATCAATCAGAGTGTGCATAGACTTTAGAGATGTAAATAGAGCATGCCCTAAGGATGATTTTCCATTACCTAATATTGATATGATAGTGGACATGACTGCGGGCTTTGAGATGTATTCTTTAGTGGATGGTTTTTCTAGGTATAATCAAATAAAAATTGCTCCAGAGGATCAAGAGAAAACTGTTGTTACATGTGCATGGGGCACCTTCTGTTGGAATGCCATGCCATTTGGGCTTAAAAATGTTGGTGCTACATATCAAAGAGCAATGACATCTATTTTTCATGACATGATGCATAGGACTATGGAGGATTATGTTGATGATACTTTAGCAAAATCTATGATTAGAGCTGAACATCTAAATGACTTGAGCAAGATACTAGACAGAATGGAAAAATTTAGTCTCAAATTAAATCCTAAGAAGTGTGCTTTTGGTGTCACTTTTGGAAAGCTCTTGGGATACATAGTTTCAAAGAAGGGCATTGAAGTTGATCCAGCTACAGTGAAGGCTATGATGGAGATGCAACCTCCAAAGAATATTAGTCAAATGAGGACATTGCAAGGAAGAGTTCAATCTATTAGGAGATTCATATCACAACTTGTAGACATATCACAACCTTTTACAAAAACATTACATAAAGGTGTGACCTTTGCATGGAATGAAGAATGTGAGAAGAACTTTGACCATATCAAACAATATCTATCAAATCCTCCTATCTTGATGCCTCCTATTCACGGGAAGCCATTGATCTTATATGTCTCCGCAACATATACATCACTGGGGGCATTGCTAGCACAGCATGATGAGAATAAAAAGGAAAGAGCTATATACTATATCAGTAGAACATTGGTTGCATATGAAAAGAACTATTCAATGATTGAGAAAGCTTGTCTAGCTGTGATCTTTGCATTACAGAAACTAAGACACTACATGTTAGCTCAAACCACACATTTGGTAGCTAAAATTGATCCACTAAAGTACCTACTAAGCAAAGATGCCCTCACAGGTAGATTAGCCAAATGGGTCATGCTCTTAAGTGAATTTGACATTGAATATGTTGAGAGAAAAGCTATAAAAGGACAAGTTATTGCTGATCAACTAGCAGATGCACCTATGATTGATGATACACCAATGCAAATGGAATTTCCAGATTCCTCTATCATGACTCTTTCTTCTAGAGAATGGCAGTTATTCTTTGATGGCTCCTATACACAGAATGGATCAGGAGCCGGAATATTGTTCATAACTCCTCAAGGATACTCAATACCAAAAGCATTCAGATTAAAGTTTCCTTGCACAAACAATATTGCTGAATATGAAGCCCTTCTTAATGGCATGAAAATAGCAATTGAATGGAGAATAACAGAATTACACATTCATGGAGACTCACAACTTGTTATCCATCAAGTCAATGATGTGTACCAAACTAAAGATGAAAATCTCATTCCTTACAAGAGAATGGTAGATGATCTAAAGAAGTATTTCCTATCTATCACATTTGAGCAAATACTTAGAAGAGAGAACAAGGCTGCCAATGCAATGGAAACATTATCTACTTTATTACAGTAGCTTGAATATGAGCTACGCTACGAGTTCCTAGTGGAAGCACTACCTTACCCTACATATGACTCCCCAAAAACTCACATGATTTGCACTATTGTAGGTCATGATTCTTCCAGATACAAAAATGTATTCTCCTATCTCAAAGACCAAATCATTCTCGATACCTTCAACCACCATGAAAAGAGATACCTTATTCATAATGCCTCTTGATATGTCATCATTGGTCATGATCTTTACAAATGAGGTCTAGATGGTATGCTACTTAGATGTTTAGAATGGGAAGAGTCTCAACGTGTGTTAGAGGAAGTCCATGATGGTATTTGTGGGTCACACTCAAATAGTTTAACACTAGCTTGAAAACTTATTAGGGCTTGGTACTATTGGCCTGAAATGGAAAAAGAGGCTATCAAATTTGATAAGAACTGTCAAAAGTGCCAAGTACATGGTAACCTAATTCATGCTCCAGGGAGAGATCTAATTCCCTTTACTACATAATGGCCCTTTCACCAATGGGCATTTGATCTTATAGGATCTACACATCCTCATTCTTCTAATGGACATACCCATATAATCACAGCTACAGATTATTTTACAAAATGGGTAGAAGCAGTTCCCTTAACACAAGCAACTGGGAAACAGATATCTATGTTCATCTTGAACTACATCATATGCAGATATGGGATCCCACATTCTATAATCATAGATAATGGGGGACAATTCAAAAACAAAGACCTAGATGATTTATGTAACAAATTCAAGATTACACAACATTGGTCATCTATCTACTATCCTCAAGGGAATGGACAAGCAGAGGCTTCAAATAAGAATCTATTAAAAATCTTGCACTGTACAGTTAATAAGATAGGAAGAGACTGGCATCTCATGATCAATCTAGCTCTTTGGGCCTACAGAACAAGTATCAAAACGCCCACTGGGGCTACACCTTTCACTTTAGTTTATGGGTCTAAAGTGGTACTACCTATTGAGGTTGAAATCCCATCACTAAGAATCAGAATGCATGGTCTAGTAACTGATGATGACTACAGAGTGTCTAGGTTGCAAGAACTTGAACTACTAGATGAGCGCAGACAAGCAGCATATGATCATCTCAGAGTATATCAAAAGAGAATGTCTAGAGGTTACAACAAGAAAGTTAGACACAGAGAATTTTAGGTTGGTGATCTAGTCTTGAGAGAGAATCCTAAAAATCAATCACATAGAGAACGCAAGGGGAAGTTTGAACCCAACTAGCTAGGTCCCTTTGTTATAACTACTACTTTTGGCTCTAGTACCTATCAACTCTCAATTACTGAAGGAGAACAGCTCTAAGAACCAATCAACGTTCTCCATCTGAAGAAACTCTATGCCTAAGGCATTCAGTGTATGGTAAAATATCCTTAAAAAATCTTTAAAATTGGAAAAAGTCTTGAAAAAAATGAACATCTTGGTGAAAACCTAGCAATGGGCGCCTTGATGATTCACAAAAAAAATCAAAAATATATCAAAATTACAAAAAAATTGAAAAAAATAAAAAATACAAAAAAAATGAGAAAAAGAAAAAAAGTGCCTTGGTGAAAACTTGGAAATAGGCGCCTTGGTAGCAAAAATAGAATCTCTACCAAGATGGTGAAAACTCGACAAATGAGCACCACTTGTTTCAAAATGCTCCATCTATCAGCCCAATCTTGGTCTTTCCTAGCTTTTAGTCTTGCTTTAGTTTGTACATATATCCTGGTTTGTTTCCGCATTCCTATTTTCAATAAGTCGGTCTGTACACCAATCTGCTCAAGCGTCTATATCCTATCAATGCTTAACACTTGGGGGAAATCAATGTCATATCCTATGGTCTCCAATATACTTTACACATGTCATATCCAGTCAGAGTCCTTTGAAGCTTCATCCGAGTCAATCAGTCAGTCTCCTCTCCAGAAAGGATTTGCATCTACAACAACGCAATCAAACATCAAACACAAAATGAAAATAATCTATGTTTTTTACATGCTTTTATCTCCTTGTATGCTTACTGATTCACATTGAGATTTTTGCATATTTTGTTTCCATGAGCTCTTTGATGATGTCCTTTATAAGATTTAGAGAGTGATGATTGGGGGCATAATCTTTTCTTTGTTTTCTTCTTGTATGTGAAAATCTAACAACTTTGGAAATCTGGATTGAAATGGTGTCCGTCTATAAGAGCCTCTATCTCGAATTGGATGGCCATGCATACCTCGACCATTGATACCCAAAAAATTCAAGGAAGTTTGATCTAACTATTGTCTTTTTTTGAGTGAGTTCTTTCTCCTATTGTGAAATGCAATCTTACCTAAGGATGTGAACGATAAAGGGTCACTACGGGTAATTCACACTGGACTTAGAATGATCTCTTGACTATTTGTTGTGTTTGAATGCAAGGCATATTCTAGTCATCACAATGTTTATGTTTTGATGCTTATACAAATTACTTTATCAAAATGGACATGATATTCAGGTCATCATGGCGTTTGTGCCTTGGTGCTTATATCTAATCCAACATTCTGAAAACAAAATCAATATTCATATATCCATGGTTTCCTAATCAGTGGGTGTTGTATTGATTCCTGCACATACAAATCGATATTCATATGTTTATGGTTTTATAACTAGTGGGCATTGTATTGATTTATCCGATTACCTAAAAAATTCAATGATGAGAATGACTGACACATGATCAGTGACTAGGTCCTAGGTCCTAGGTTTGCATTTCATTCTGCATTTCATTTTGAACTTTGCATGACTGCATGATCTCACAAATTATTGAATTAAACTTAAATGCTTAAATAATTCTTCAAAAATGCTAAAAACATATCATAAGAGTTGAATCTCACATGAAGGTTCCTCCAACGAAACAACAAGTGGAATCCTTTTTTGGGATCAAAATCAAAAGCTGAGATCATTCATATTATTAACTACTTGCATAATCGACCTTCAATCATCACAGGAATCCAGAATTTAACTTAACTGATTATCTTACATCAAACTATCAAAATTTCAACTTGGTTAACCATGGTCAACTCATGGTTTCACCTAGTCAAACTTGGTCTCCAAGACCTCTAAATGATGAAAAATGCATTCTCGAACATGTATAACCACTTCTCAAATCAATTAACATGCTTCTAAACTATTCAAACACTGACTCTTCTTATCAAATTTTAATTTTAATCCTGAAGGGGGCATGGTATTGCACATCATTCAAAGTCTGTAATCTAATTTGAAATCATATCTTTCCTCAGTAATCAAAGACAACAACCATGTCTAGTTGTTGATTCATCAAAAGACCTCATCGCTCGGGGAAAATCAATCATCGCTTAGGGCATATCAAATTCATTGAGATCCGTATCAATCTAGTATTCTCTTAATCTTGTAAACTGTATCAGCTTTTTGTAACCATCATTTCATTAGTGTTATTTCCTTGGTTCTTTGTAACTGAAGGGTTCAGATGTGATACCAATGTGATTCTTATCAACAATCGGGTCTGGAATCGATCACTCACTTCTTTGCAATCATATAGGTTTAGAATCAGGCGTTTTGACACTTCTTCGCAATCATTGGTTCATTACTGTTATAGTTAACACTATCTTTGGTCATTCAGGACCTAATATCTTCATATCAACTTCAATTAGTTTTTGTTTCATATCAATTTCAATTTCAAACATCAGTTTCAACATCATACACAGACTGTCTTTGAACCACTGTACTTTGCACAGCAATTCAAAGAGGGGCAAAATGTAATACCCCAAAAATGGGCTATAGATTCATTAACTTCCTATATCGACACATCGAACGAAATCAACATCAAAGTCCTAACCTAAGGCACATCTGAACATTATCGAATCTTAATTGATTATCTCAAATTCTACATCGGGGAATATTCCTGGCAATATTCCTATTTATCCTAATTATCTTTAATTTAATGATTATTTGGCAATAAATCCTATTTATCCTAAAGTTTGATTAATTGAATGTTCTAAATATTTAATTAATTAGATTTAATACTGTCACTTAATTATTTAATTAGATTTAATTATATTTATTCTTAAATTGTATTATTTTATTTTGACAATAAATCAAATATCCTATGACTAATTGATTAAATTCTTATTTAATTAATTAATGTCAATTGTCAAATTTAATAATATAGTTTTTGAATAAAAGTTTGATTTAATAATTGATTAACCCATAAATCAATTATTTGAATTTTAAAATCAGTTAAGTTGAGGATAAATCACTTTATTTATTTATTTAATTCATAATTAATTATGCACATTTAAAAAAATAGTTAAACTTGAAATCAGAAAATCAATTCAAGTTGTTTTAAAAATAAACTCAACTCTGATTTGAGTTAAAAAGTTGTTTTTGCATGATTTTGCATGATTTTATGAATTAATTATCTTTTATTCTTTGATAACTCAAAAATCAACCTGAGTTTATCTGAGTGATTTATGGCTTTTTCCATGCATCCTCAAAGCCCTGGATTTCTATAAAATCAAGGTTCAGCTCTTCATAATCATCTCTCAGAATTTGCAAACTTATGCTGGCGAATTGGTATCCGAAGAATTGAAGCTTCTTTGCAAATCAACAATTTTTGGTGAGATCAATCTTGTTTTAGTTTCATATCATTTAGTATATCATTGTTAGATTAATTGCATTGTATATCAGTTTTTCATCTAGAATAGATTCATATTAGTTTATTTCATCTTATTGCATAGAAAAACCAAAAATATAGACTAATTTGCATCTAATTCATATCTAGAATCTGCATTCAAATCCTTCATTTAGGTGTCCTCAAGGTCACTAATCTCGGTATAATCTGAGAATACATACTCGCATCTACTAGAAGGTAGTAAATAGCCTAGTTAGATTAGTTTCCATTTCACTGCACGATTTTGATTTTAACTAACCTCTAATGTTTTACTGAAGTGTTGTGTCTACAGACAGGTACAAAATTCACACACACTTATGTTCCTTTCAGTTTCACATCTTGGTGCTTGGATATGATCCCTAAAGTCCAAAAGGGTATCTGAATCTCCAACTTGTTCAATAATTTTTATGCTAGGCTTGAAGATGAATGAATGCTTGCTTTCTTTCCTTCTCCTTCTTACTTACTTGCACTTGAGAGCTTGATCATGAAATTGCTTGATTGTGGATGGATTGAAAACTTGATGGAGAAAATGAGAGAGGAAGGCCTCCTTTTATAGTGATCTAGGGCACAAACCTCTAGAGAAGGCTGACATTGGGGAATTAAATCCCAATTAACCTTAACCCCTACAAATGGACCCAAATTAAATGCAGTTTAAGGATTTACCATTCTGAAACCCGAAATGGCCAACCCGGAAGCGGGAAAAAGAAAAAAAATAAAATTCCAAAGCCCGACATCCCGTAAATCTCGAAATCTAAAAATTGGACCTAGGGTCAGGGATGAGGTAGACACTGCCCTAGGTTAGGGTCAAGGTTGTCCCTGACCTAGGTCATGGTCTAGGTCATCCTTGACCCTACCATGTCATCTTTGACCCTAACAGTCAGAAACTCTAGATTCTCAAAGAAAATTGTCAAAAAAAGGCTGGAAATAAGGGGGAGAGAAGAAGAACAGGGGGAAATAGCCAGATACATGAAAAGACCTGATCAAGGCGCTTAACATGACCCTAGACTACTCACTTGGAGGGCTAAATGTTCTTAACATGGAAGTGCTTCCATTTTAAGATGATACAGACATAATAAACTATTTTCTTCTCATCCATAGATTTTGCCTCTTAATCTTCACTGTTGATTTTGCCGCTTCAACCTTCCTTGAAACCTGTGTCTCTAACACATTTCATTTTCCATCATCTGATTATCTTTGACTTTTTTCAGTCATTTGATCTTCATAACAAACTTTATCTTTAACCTCAGAATCATCCATAATCATTCATCTCATCATCTTTAGTCGGTAGTCATATGTTCCATTTATTTCTTTCACTCGGTCAATATCGTGATGTGTCGGTGACTTCTTACTTAGTGAATATTGTACTTAGTATACACTACACTTTCTCAGCATTGTTTCAACTCGGTGTATACTAAGTTCTTCATTTACCGACCACATAAACTTGTTCACTCTTGATCTTTAATTCATAACAAAATTATGTAATACAATCAAATCACTAACATAATGTCATAGACTCATCAATAAGTTACCCAATGAATACCATATCCATATCTTTCTCATACATATCATCTTCATGTTAATATCTCATTCCTTCACCATTATTTCCTTCTTCATATGTTTGTAACTATCATGATAAGTATAGTCAAAAGTAGTTGAGATCAATGACAATATAATAACTGATCTAATGTGTCACATATATCTTTGTAGCTCGATGATCATCAGTCTCTCTCTTTCAAGTATCCAATTAGTTATCAATCTCTCCTTAAGATATTCAATTAGTTGTAGTCTATCAATCTCTCCCTTTGGCATTGATGGCAACACAATATGAAATATGCCATAGAATACCAAACATTTGTCTACACAGCTTATGTATTTAATATGTTTAATCACTACACAACATCAATGTCTTATGTCTCTCCCTACATGTGATCTCTTTGCCATTCTCACTTCCTTACTCCATGCAATCATCGCTCCCTACAGATAGATATTTCATTGTAGTCTCTTTCCCTTTAGATCTTTCTTGAATATTTCATGTAAATTTCTCTCCCTTTGACAGCAATACCAAAAAGAAAATAATCATCTCTTTAGTAGCCAAACCAATATCTTTATTGTTTGGTTCAGATTATTGTGCCTTGCATGCACTGATATGCAGTTTCAGCTTGTCTTCCATCTTTCACAACCTTAGGAAACCCAAAGTGCGAACATTATGCATCAACATCATGAGATCTTCTAATAAAGTATAGGTTGATGCAACCTCATATCACCTTAGTGACTATTAGACATGGGATGGACCCCTAGTTTACTTCTCAAATATTCAAATGTGTCCTTCAATAAGGGTTTAGTGAATATATCAGCAAGTTGCTCTTGTGATTTCACATATTCTAATTTGACTTTCTTTTCTAGAACTTTCTCCCTCAAATAGTGATACTTAATAGATAAATGTTTTTTCTTTGCATGCATCACTATATTTTTAGAGATATTAATAGAACTTGTGTTATCACAATATATTATCACTGGATCAGTGATCTCCTCATTCATACCTTCCAATAGTTGTTTTATCCATGCAATATTTGAACAACTAGCAGTAGTAGCAACAACATATTTTACTTCGGCAGTGGACTGAGAAATGCATTCTTGTTTCTTACTTATCCAAGTTACCAATATTTCTCTTGAAAAGAATGCTCCACAAGTAGTGTTTTTTCTATCATTAATGTTTCCAGCCTAATCAACATCAATATAAACTTTCAATTCAAAAATGTCTTCTTTCTTATACCATAAACCATAACTTTTAGTATTTTTCAAGTATCTCAAAATTATTTTCACGACAGTCATGTGTGATTCTTTAGGATTAACAATAAATATAGCTACAATTCCAATCGCATGTGCAATATCTAGTCTAATATGCACAACATACATCAATTTGCCAATCATAGATCTATAAAAGGTTTGATTTACCTCGGTTAACTTGTCATCCTTTGTCAGCTTGCATCTGGTTACCATAGGTGTACCAACTAGTTTTGAATCTTCCATACTGAATGTCTTCAACACTTCTTTGATTTACTTTGATTGTGTGATGTATATGCCTTCCTTAGGTTGTAATATTTACAATCCAAGAAAAAAAATTATCTCACCAAACATCGACATTTCAAATTATTTCCTCATTTCATCACCAAAATATTTGCATAAGTTATCATGACCTCCAAATATGATATCATCAACAAATATTTCAGCAAGAATCAAGTCATCGGTTTCACATTTCAAATACAAATTGTTGTTGTCACTTGTTCTAACAAATCCAATTCTTATGAGATAAGAATGTAGTCTTTCATATCATGCTCTTGGTGCTTGTTTCAGTCCATATAATGCATTGTGCAACTTACATACCATGCTTCTCTGATTAGGATCAACAAAACCTTCAGGTTGTTCAATGTATACCTCTTCCTCAAGTATCCCATTCAGAAATGCAAATTCAACATCCATCTGATAAACTTTAAATCCTTTGTAAGCAGTAAATGCTAGTAGTATTTTTACTCCTTCAAGTCTAGAAACAGATGCAAAGGTTTCTCCATAGTCAATTCCTTCTTCTTGTGCATAACCTTTGCATACTAGTCTTGTTTTATTCCTTGTTACATCTTCATTCTCATTCAATTTGTTTCTGAATATCCATTTGGTTCTAATCATATTTTTGTCTTTCAGTCTCGATACCAATGTCCATGTCTTTTTTTCTGTATTTTCTCAATCCCTTCATTCATGTCCTTATTCCATTTATTATTTTCCAATGCATCTCTAACAGTTTTAGGCTCAAATTCACAAACTAAGCATGTGTTGTTTCTTAACTTACTTCAAGTCATCATTCCTACTCTTTTGTATCCAATTATATGATCTTGCGGATGGTGTCTTATCACATATTTTGCAAGTATGGGTTCAGATCTTTGTTCTTCAATTTATTCTTCACTTAGTGCATGATCAATATTTTCATCAATAACTATTTTTTGATTCTTGCTCTGTAAAGATTATTGCTTGGTAGCATTATTATGTTGCTCGGTAATGCCATATTTTTTTCTTGGGTAAAGTTTCAAGCTCTTCAATATAAATAAATCTACCATAGTCTTATGGTTCCTTTTTACTTTCTTCATCATTATTTTTTGCAAACTCATCAACTCTCACCTTTTCACTTTCAATCATTTTGTTAGTAGCCTTTTTCAAATATTTGTAAGCCTTGTTTTTAGTAGAATATCCTAGAAATATCCCTTCATCACCTTTTGAATCAAATTTCCCATTTTTATCATCTTTTAGAATGTAACATCTACTTCCAAATATTTTTAAATAACTCACATTAGGTGTGCAACCATACCATAATTTATAAGGTGTCTTGTTTGATTCTTTCTTCAGTTGAACTCGGTTCGATGTGTAAACGGTAGTACTAATAGCTTCTCTCCAGTGCATTTGTGCAACATTTTTTTTAGTCATCAATGTTCTATCACAATCAACAATTGATCTATTTCTCCTTTCAGCAATTCCATTATGTTGGGGTGTCCTCGGTGTAGATATATGTCTCTTAATTCCATGCTCATTACAAAAATTAGTGAACTCATCATAAATAAATTTACCACCTCTATCTGACCTTAAGCATTTCAGTTCCTTGCCACTTTCTCTTTCTACTTTTTCTTTATACCATTTAAACATTTTGAAAGCTTCGGTTTTTTCTATTAAGAACATGACAGTCATCATCCTAGAGAAATCATCAACAAAAAAGATAAAATATATGTCTCCATAATAACTCTGGGTTCTCATTGGACCACACAAGTCAGTATGAACTAACTCCAAAATAGCATTAGATGAGTAATGTTTTCTCTTGAAACTAGACTTTGACATCTTACCCATTTGACATTGTTTGCACATTACATGGTCAGGTTTAGATATGCTTGGTAAACCTCTAACTCTTATTTTCTTATTGATCTTAACCATGTTGTCAAAGTTCACATGACATGACCTCTTGTGACATAATCATACATCTTCATTTTTTTCTAATAAACAAGAAGTTTCAATAATGTCAAGATAGAATAAGTTACCTTTTGCTTGCTCACCAGTACCAACCAAATTTTGAGTCTCATCATATATTTTCACCTTTTTATTCTCAAATGCAACTCGGTGACCAGTGTTATTCAGTTGTGTTACACTCAACATATTATAGTTAAGTCCTTTCACCCAATATGACTTCTCACATCTGATCTATTATTCAACAATATAGACCCTTTTCCTTTCACTAGACAAGGTGTATCATTTCCCATTTTCATAGATCAACCATTATAATATTCAATTTTTTCTTCATCACTAGTCATATGATGTGTGCATCCACTATCAATAATTCAAGTATCATTCTTTCTAACTTTAGAAATAAGTGTTGTTTCAACATATCTTTTTTCTTCTTCAGAATCTTCCTTCAATGCCACAAATACCACTTATATGTCTTCATCAGTCTCGGTCTCGGTGTCATCATCTTCATCTTCAACTAGGTAACATGTCTTCTTGCCTTTATCTTTGCAGTCTCAATTGTCTCTATTGCCATACTGTTGATTGTTTCTATGATCTTGGTAATCTCTTTTGTCATTCTTCCTTTCATTTGATCTCTCATTTGTTTTCTCATCTTCCTTCCTGTCAGGACATCATGCAGCAATATGACCAATTTCTTTGCATTTAAGACATACCACGGGTAGTTTACCTCTATATCTTCCTTTCCCTTTTTGTAATCTTCTAGCCATTAATCCCTAAATTTCATCAAGTTCATCCTCTTCGGCATCAATTTCACTTTCATTTCTTATCTTATGCATGTTGCTTCATTTTCCAATTTTCAAAGATGACATAAATGCATATTATGTCATAGGTTCAATACTTTTATCATAATTGTTAAGCTCAAATGCAGTCAATCTACTGATCAAACTATCAAGTGAAATGTTATTACCAGGAGCTGCTCTCGTTTAATAAATTGTAGACTTTGATAGCATAGGCAAGTAACAATGTTCTGATAATTTTACTTACCACAATGTCTTCATCACTGATTCCACCTACTCCTCAGATAGCATTCACAACTTCCTTGATTTGGTTGTTGTACTGAGTGATGCTTTCACCTTCTTTCATCTTCATGTCATCAAAATTTCCTCTTAGACTTTCATCTTTTTCCCTTAGCACATTCACATCTCCTCCATGAACTAGTGTAAGCTTGTCCCACATTTTCTTTACAATTGTACATGTCTTAATGTCTTCAAATTCAGCATCTAATAAAGAAGAAGCAATTTCAATCATCATAGCATTGTGTTTTTGTCTTGCTTTCATCTGTGTGACAATCAAAGGACCAGTGGGAGTGATAAACTCATTTTCTAAATAGTATGTTGCAGAATCACCAATCTCTGATAGATATAACTGCATCCTACTTTTTTATGTTGAGAAGTTGTCTTTATTCAGCATTGGCACCTCTCTCTTATACATCTTGTGATCTTTTACTTAAGTCCTTCAAACTGTTTCTTTCAAGTACTCTATCTCTTATACCAATTGTTAGATAAGTGAGAAGGCAGTGAATCAGTTAAGTCCATTTATCCTACAGTCTGAAATACTCCCAATGTATAAAACAAATATTTCAAATCAATTAAACAACTCGGTAAAACTTTGTCTGTGCCTTTCTGTTCATTAACCGAATACCAGTAAATTAACTAGTGTATATACCGATCAAACTAGTTATTGTAATGTGTAAATAAAAATAACAAATCATCACATACATACACATATAACACTTGATTTTTCATGTGGAAACCTTGTTAAGGGAAAAACCACCTGGGACTGATACCTGAAATAATTTCACTCTTCTGAAGTGAGCTCGATTAAGAGCCAGCCCTATTAAAGATTACAAAACACACTGTAAGGTGTGACTTGGTTAGAGGATTTATCACTAACAGTTCTCTATGACCAAACATTCACTATGGGGTCAACATGAAAACAATCAACATTCATTGAATGTCATAATGAAATATAAGGACTGTTAAGTCCCACTCGGTTAAGAGATTTATCTGTAGAAATGGTTATAATGCAACAATAAATGATCTGATTCAAATACAACTTTCTTTTGTATATTTTCATATCTATGCTAAGCTCAAAATACCTCTGGCCATTATAATCATTTCAACTTCCTTGTATCCTCCAACTTTTTTCTACTCAGTTAATACCTTTCTCTGACGCCCGGTGTTGTCTGCAGAATTACTCGATTATGTCTTCAACCTGTCTGACCAAATTCACATGAATGTAATCTTCTCACGTGCATTCTAGAATTAACTATGAATCTCTTGTCTCCTTTTATAGACATGAGAAACCATTTTCTTCTCATCCATAGATTTTTCCTCTTAATCTTCACTGTTGATTTTTCCACTTCATCCTTCCTCAGAACTTGTCTCTAACACATTTCATTTTCCATCATCCGTGAAATTTTTTAGTCGTTTGATCTTCATAAAAAACTTCATCCTTAACCTCAAAATCATCCATAATCATCCATCTCGTCATCTTTAGTTGGCATTCATATGTTCCATTTATTTCTTTCACTCGATTAATACCATGATGTATTGGTGACTTCTTACTCAGTTAATACTGTACTCGATGTATACTAAGTTCTTCATTTACCGACCACATAAAATTGTTTGTTCTTGATCTTCAATTCATAACAGAATTATGTAATACAATCTAATCACTAACATAATGTCATAGACTCATCAATAAGTTACCCAATCAATACCATATCCATATCTTTCTCATACATCTCATCTTCGTGTTAATATCTCATTCCTTCACCATTATTTCCTTCTTCAAATATTTGTAACTATCATGATAAGTACAATCAAAACTAGTTGTCATAAATGAAAATAAAATAACTGATTTAATGTGTCACATATACCTTTGTATCCCAGTGATCATCAGTCTCTCTCTTTCAAGTATCTAATCAGTTGTCAATCTTGTTGGAGATTTTCCAGCAAGCCAGTGTTGACTGTATGTTTGTCATTGATGAAAACATATGGTATGCAGCATGCGTTGAAGTTATGTGCACAGAGCCTTGAACATATGTTGTATGGATATGTTATCAATATGATATCATAGATGCAAAGGTTGATTCTGAGTGTAGATAGTTGTGCAGTTGTTTGTAACAAAAGTGTTCCTGACAGTGATGCAAGCATATTTTTGTATGGAATTCATAGTACATTTACTATAGAGCCTTGCGCATTTATATTTGTGTTGTAGACATAATAATGAAGCTATGTTCATGAGCATAGAGTTAGTTGTGCAATTGAAGTTGAGCTATGATGTTTCTAATTGCCAGTTACAGTTTTAGGAGATTATTTGTTGAGAGCTGGCAGTATTATATTGTTTATGTGGTTGCGCCTATCATTATGGTATGCGTGTTTGGTTTCATGTTTGATTGTGAGCTAAGGTTGTTTGGTTAAGAGCACATAATGTATTTCATCTTGAGAGTTAAGTTTTAGTTATTTTGGTGGAGCTAACAGTGTGGAGCGACATATCTACTCATATTGGGTTGCCCAGTCCTATTTAAGTTGCATGCTTAGTATAGCCATTGGAGTTATTGTTGGGGAGTTGTATTGTTTCTCTAATATGATTTCAAGAAGGTTCTAATAGATAGACTTGATTATATCTTTTGGAGAAGGCTACTTATAGTCGGTTAGTTGTGATTGTTGATTGTGGAATTATGGAAGCAATGTAAGAAGGTGCAAAAGTATTGAGTCAGTAAAGCCATATCAATCATCAGTTGAAGATCAATGTGAAGAAGTAGAGAGTGTATTCTATTCATTGGAACTGATCAACACAGTAGGTCTAATTCACAGTTCACCAAGATCCAGATATAGTGTGTATCTATTGTGCAGAAAGTTGTAGCCTTCACCATTTGAGCAGTGTGCTCCTGGATAGTGTGTCCTCACCTTTAACAGTGTTATTTATTCAAGATTCTTAATAGGGTCCGACCTTAGACCAAGTCATTGTTCTTCATGCATTGTAAAGATCAACTCATAACAGGGTTGTAAGATCTTCTAACAAGGATCATTATACTATATTGCAGTTTATAGTGGGTGCTTATTCCCACCGGGGTTTTTACCTATTTTGGGTTTTTCCATAACCAAAATTCTAGTGTTGTGTTAAGTGTTATCTTGTTGTGTTTATGCTTAATGTTCTTTTGTACTAATTTTTATAAATAATTGAATCTTGTAGATAACTAATTCAACCCCCCCCCCCCCCCCCCCCTCTCAGTTATCTCTTGTGACTATTCCTAACAATTCATATTAGAGCCAAGTGCCTCGGAGAGAAAGTTTAACAGCTTGAGGTTGATCAGATGGCATTCTTTAGAAAAGAAATTCCTAAGTTTGATGGAGAGAATTATCTAGATTGGAAGAACAAAATGATAACACATTTACAGTGCATTGGTTTTGAGATTTTCAAAGTAGCTACTCAAGATGTTCAGGTTCCCTCTCTAAAAGATCTTGCCAAAGAAGATGCAACTATTAAACAAAAAGAAATGTTCATTCAAAATGCAATTGCCAAAGAATCCCTTTTTAGTGCCTTATCTGACAGTGAGTTTTTAGAGATCAAGAAAGTAGATAAAGCGTACAAAATATGGAAGTGTCTAGAAGACATGTTTGAAGGAGATGTCCAAGACAAGAATGCACGCAGAAAAACATGGAAGAAAAGATATAATACTTTGGAGATGCTACCTGAAGAGAACATCGGAGCTTACAATCAAAGAATTAATGAAGCAGTTGTAGGAATCAAAAACAATGGTGGAGAGACCTCGGAAGAAGACATAATGGACAAATTAATGACTACTCTGATAGTAGAATATGAGAACAAGATAAACATCCTAGATGAGACTATGCAGTTTTCAAAAGACTTCAAAAGAGAGACCTTAATCAACAAGATTTCAACATTCAAGATATCAAGATTGAAAACATAGCCTAAAAGTGAAATAGCAATCAAAGCCTCATTCCATGGTGAGAAATCTTTGAGCACCTTTGGTAATTTTGATGATGAAGATGATGATAAAGAACTAGAAGAATTCATTGCTATGGTTGCTAAGAAAGAAAGAAAAAGAAAAGGAAAAGGAAAATACGAAGGTCAGTTACCATTTAAATGCTTTTCATGTAACAAGATTGGTCATTTTGCATCCAAGTGTCCTACAAGAGTCAAGAATTACAAAACTAATTACAAGCCCAAGTATACAAAAGAATGTTACTATGCTAAAGATGGAATGTCAAATGAAGATTCGGCAGAAGATGAAATTGGATTTATTGCAATTGAAGATATGGAGAAAATGTTTGATGGCATGGATATTGAAGATGAAAAGAAAGCAGAAGAGCTAGCATTGATTTCACAAGCAGACATCAGAACAGACTGGATCATTGACAGCGGATGTTCACATCACATGACAGGAGAAAAAGATAGATTTGTACATATGGATAAGTACAAAGGCGGTATGGTTAGATTTGGAGACAACACTCCTAAACCTATCATAGGCAAAGGAGCTATCACTTTGGATGGAAAGAACAACATTGATGATGTTCTATATGTTGATGGTTTGAAGCATAACTTACTGAGTGTTGGACAGTTACTTGACAAAGGATATCAGTTGGAATTCAAAAACAAGTGCATCATTAATAACAAAGTAGTAAAGATTGCATCCAGTTCAAAAATAAAAGGTAATGTTTTTCAGCTTAATTTAGAAGCAAGTTATTTTGTTGCAAAAGTAGATGACTATTGGTTATGGCACAAAAGACTATGTCACATCAATTTTGACAATATAGTAAAGATAAGCAATGTAAAGGTAGTAAGAGACCTCCCTAGTATTGCAAGACTAGTTGATACAATGTGCAGGGAATGTGTGATGGGAAAGCATGTTAAGAACTCATTTACAAGCAAGTAGAATTTAGTAGAGAACAAATTGGATCTAGTGCATATAGACCGATGTGGACCAACTCAAACAAGATCATATTATGGTAAAAGGTACTTTATTTTGTTTGTTGATGATTATTCTAGAATGATGTAGGTTGCATTCTTAAGAGATAAATATGAAGCATTTGAGAAGTTCAAAATATTCAAAGCTAAAGTTGAAAATGAGTTTGGATTAAAGATAAAATGTCTAAGATCAGATAGAGGAGGAGAATTCACTTCTGAAAAATTTTATGAGTATTGCGAAGAACATGGGATAAAGAGATAGCTAAGTGCACCTAGAACCCCTCACCAGAATGGAATTGCAGAAAGAAGAAATAGGATCATACTTGACACAACGTGCATTATCAAGATTGAAGGAAACGTTGCACACACCTATTGGAGAGAAGCAGTCAATACTGTAGTCTATACTATCAACATAATTCAATTAAGGTCAGGCGCAGACAAAAAACCTTATGAGATATGGTTTGGAAATGTACCTACAGTAAAATAATTTAGAATTTTTGGAAGTAAGTGTTACATCAAGAGTGGTGATGGTGCTGGTAAGTTTGATGCAAGAAGCGATGAAGGTATTTTTCTTGGTTACTCTACTAAAAGCAAAGCTTATAGATGTTTTAATTTGAGATTGAAGAAGATCATTGAAAGTGCACATGTAAAGATTGATGAAAAGTTTATGATTCAAGAGAGATTTTATGATTATGAACCTATGATCGAAGAACCTAGACCTATTAGTAGAGAAGAAAATGTTGAAGAAATGTTTGATAGCATTGATGTATTAATCAGTGAACCTGAAATAAGTGAAGAAGAATCATAGAAGACAGATGAGAGAGTCACACCTAATGTTCCAAAATTCACATCTAGATACCATTCAAAAGAAGATATCATTGGATATCCAACAGTTGATGAAGCGGTATGTTTACTTTCACAAATTGAACCTTTAAGTGTTGAAGATGTATGTAATGATTCAGATTGGCATGAAGCAATGAAAAAAGAGTTAGATCAGATAGTTAAGAATGATACATGGGAATTGGTCCCCAGACCTAGTAACAAAAATGTGATTGGAACCAAGTGGATATTGAGAAACAATATGAATGAAGATGGTACAGTAGTGAGAAACAAAGCAAGACTAGTATGTAAAGGATATGCACAAAGAGAAGGAATTAATTACTCTAATACATTTTCCCCTGTAAGAAGATTGGAATCTATAAAGTTATTTCTAGCCTATGCAACATTTAAAGACTTTAAAGTATATCATATGGATGTCAAGTCAGCATTCTTGAATGGAGAGTTGAAGGAAGAAGTCTACATAGAGCAGCCTGAAGGATTCAGTTTATCAGACAAACCTGACATGGTTTGCAGACTAGAGAAAGCCCTTTATGGATTGAAGAAAGCCCCTAGAGCATGGTATGAATGACTGTATGGTTACTTGACAAAGATTGGATTCAAGAAAGGAGCAACAGATTGTAACTTATTCATAAGAGAGACACTTGAAGGATTATTACTAGTTGCTATATTTGTTGATGACATTATTTTTGGTGGAAATGACAAGCTTAGTGCAGATTTTGCTCAAGACATGCAAAGCAGGTTTGAAATGAGCATGATTGGACCTATCAAGTACTTTTTGGGATTGAATGTGAAGCAGACTGACAAAGGTATATTCATTAATCAGTCTAAGTATGTGAAAGAGATATTGAAGAAATTCAAGATGGTTGATTGCAAGCCAATAAGAACCCCTATGATAACAGGAAGCAAGCTTTCAAAAGATGATGATTCTACAGTAGTTGACAAGACTCTATATAAGTCTATGATTGGTAAACTCATATATCTTACTCAATCTAGACCATATATTTCTAATGTAGTTGGTATTGTTGGAAGATTTGCAGCTAAACCTAAACAAAGTCATCTTATGGCAATAAAGAGGATCTTCAAATATTTGAAAGGAACTATAGACTATGGTTTATGGTATCCTAACTTGGAGAATGTAGAACTTCATTTGTACATAGATGCAGATTGAGTAGGTTGTGTTGATGACAAAAAAAGCACCTCAGGAGGAGCAATATTTCTTGGAGATATACTAGTTACTTGGACAAGTAAGAAGCAGAATTGTATTTCTCAGTCAATAGCAGCAGCATTAAATTATTCTACAATTGTTTAGATCAAGCAAATGATAAAAGATTTTGGAATCCAGATTGATTATCCTATTGTTATTCATTGTGACAACACTAGCACTATCAATATGTCAAAGAACCCTATGATGCATGCAAAGACAAAACACATTGAGATAAAATATCACTTTCTAAGAGAGAAAGTTGTAGAGAAAGAAGTAAAGTTAGATTATGTGAGTACTAAAGAATAGTTAGCAAACATATTCACAAAGCCATTACCTAAGGATACATTTGAGTATCTATGGGAGAAGCTAGGAGTAATTCCCTTCCCTGGATCTGATTAGAGTTTGAAGAAGTGCATTAGTCCTCAGTGACTAATGAATGGTGGACTACTCTACTTCAAGAGTAGTACCTGTACTCTTTTTTTTTGGCACCCTTTGCCATTGATGTCAAAGGGGGAGTATATAAATAATAGAGTTGGGGAGTATGAAGGGGGAGTATATAGTAAGAAGATGCAGCAGCAGATATTTAGAGCATTCAGCAATAGATGGAGAATTCAATTTTGGGGAGTATGTTATGAGGAAATGGAGAATGTTATTATATTTTTGGATTGATGGTATTTTTCATTTCATATGTTGCCATCAAGGGGGAGATTGTTGGAGATTTTCCAGCAAGTCAGTGTTGACTGTATGTTTGTCATTGATGACAACATATGGTATGTAGTGTGCATTGAAGTTATATGCAGAGAGCCTTGAACATGTGTTGTATGGATATGTTATCAACATGATATCATAGACGCAAAGGTTGATTCTAAGTGTAGATAGTTGTGCAGTTGTTTGTAACAGCAGTGTTCCTGATAGTATTGTAAGCAGAGTTTTGTATGGAATTCACAGTATGGTTACTATAGAGCCTTGCACATTTATATTTGTATTGTAGACATAATAATGAAGTTGATTTCATGAGCACAGAGTTAGTTGTGCAGTTGAAGTTGAGCTATGATGTTTCTAATCTCTAGTTACAGTTTCAAGAGATTATTTGTTGAGAATCGATAGTATGTATATTGTTTCTATGGTTGTGCCTATCATTATGGTAGGTGTATTTGGTTTCATGTTTGGTTATGAGCTAAGATTGTTTGGTTAAGAGTGCATAATGTATTTCATCTTGAGAGTTAAGTTTCAGTTATTTTGGTGGAGCCGACAGTGTGAAGCAACGCATCTACTCATATTGGGTTGTGCGGTCCTATTTATGTTGTGTGCTTAGTATACCCATTGGAGTTGTTTTTGGGGAGTTGTATTGTTTCTCTAATATGATTTCAAGAAGGTTCTAATAGGCCAACTTGATTATATCTTTTGGAGAAGGCTACTTATAGCCAGCCAGTCGTGATTGTTGATTGTGGAATTATGGAAGCAATGTAAGAAGGTGCGAAAGTATTGAGCCAGTAAATCCATATCAATCATCAGTTGAAGATCTATGTGAAGAAGAAGAGAGTGTATGTTATTCATTGGAACTAATCAAGATAGCAGGTCTAATTCACAGTTCACCAAGATCCAAATATAGTGTGTATTTGTTGTGCAGAAGGTTGCAGCCTTCACCATTTGAGCAGTGTGCTCCTGGACAGTGTATCCTTACCTTTAACAGGGTTATTTATTCAAGACTCCTAATAGGGTCTGACCTTTGACCAGGTCATTGCACTTCATGCATTGTAAAGATCGACTCCTAACAGGGTTGTAAGATCTTCTAACAAGGATCATTATACTCTAGTGCAGTTTATAGTGGGTGCTAATTCCCACGGGGGTTTTTACCTATTTTGGGTTTCCCTGTAACCAAAATTATGGTGTTGTGTTAAGTGTTATCTTGTTGTATTTATGCTTAATGTTCTTCTATACTAATTTGGATAAAGAATTGAATCTTGTAGATAACTGATTCAACCCCCCCCCCCCTCTCAGTTATCTCTTTTGACTATTCCTAACAAATCTCTCCTTAAGATATTCAATCAGTTGTAGTCTATCACCACCTTAGACTTTTTTTCTTTAGATTTGAGCTCTCTACTCCTTCTTTGATTCATTCTCTTCACTTTCTTCATTAGTTGCACCTTTATCTCCCATTGCTTTCTCCTTCTTTCTTTTTCCTATAATAGCTTTTGGTTTCATTGGTTCTCTTATTAGTGTAGAAGTCTTGGCAGCCTTGGATTATTTCTTTGCATTAGTTTTCACTAAATCTACTTCTTTAATTTATTTCTCCTTCTTCACTGTACCACTTCTTATTGCTCTACTAGTTGGGGCACTACCTATTGCACACACTACTTCCAAATCATCTTCTTTTATTATTGTACCAAAAATAATTGCTTGTTCTATAATGTTCTTGGCTCTTACTTTCTTTATTTGTTCCTTAGTAAAGCATATTTGTTCAAAAAACTGTTCAACTTCCTTATTTTTTTCTCACTGACTGGTTTCATCAAATCAATGTGTACTTGCAGGGATTTTTCATCATAAGTCCCAAACCTTGGAGTCTTGGAATCTAATTGTTGAGCTAACAATTTTTATGCATATAATATCAAGATGTCTCCTTCAACTTCATATCCCATAGGCATTACCCATGAGGTCCTAGGCTCAACTAACATGATCAAGCATGAATCAGCATCAACCATAAAGCAATGGTATCCTTATATTTTTCAACAATTTTTTAAGGTATTATTTCTTTCTCATGCATCCTTTTCTAAAAATCTTTGAAATATCCCCATATCTTGCTAGTAAATTCACTACCCAAGATTCTGATCATGTTATTTATCTGAATGCACACTGGAGTACCTACAATCCATGCTACACTACCAATACCGGGAAATATATTCTAAAAATAGAAGAATAAACATACAATCAACTGACCATATTTAAATTTTTTCCTCTTATCCTTCTTGATCTTCTTGAGATTTGGCATTAACTACTCCCTCGGTGCTTCAATGAGATCATAATTCTTATTTTCCTTGATCATCATGTGGGCAGTATGAATGGAACCACCAAGTATATTTTTCACCCAACTAGAGTGATAGATCTTGTGTCCAATCACCATTGATGCATATTTAATTTCTTCACCTATGATATCATTCACATTCATTGCATGCCCATCTCATTTATAATTTTTTTAATTTAATCACCTCTTCCTTGGGAATAGTATGAAGAATAGGTACATTACGATTTGTAGACAGACCAGTTACAACATGGATTGCTTTCTTAGTTATCTTATGCAGTCTATCCAACCATATGAACTGATCATATATCCTACTGAGAACATATATTATTTGATCATCTTTAAATTCATCAAGATAGTTGACAGCATGATGAAAACCTTTATTAGAAATATGTTTGTTCTCATCCTTTAATATCAAATTCTCATCACACAACTTCTTGCACAAATCATAGATAGATCTTGTACCAAGATCTTCTAGGTTGCAGTGAATATAAGCTCTTATATCTTCCACATGTAGAAACCCATAGGGTACACTGGTTAGGAAACCCATTAGATCATTTTCCATCGACTTGAATGGGTGTCATTTGAATTTTGGTCATAGTCTCTCAGTTATATTGATCAACTTAGAAGTGGCTATATTAACTTTCAATCTCTCAAACAGATAACTGGTAAATACCTCAAATTGTTCAAAACTAAAGTTTTTGCCAATAAAGATGACAACCACCACAACCTCTGATCAATTTTCTCTTTTAGATCACCACAATCAACTTATTTGTGTCGCTAATATCTTTGCAAATGGCCCAAAAAACTCTTCTTTCACTCTGTAACAAGATTCACAATATGCAAGGTAAAAATGAAATCGAAAATAACCTTTTTATCTACCTTCACATGTGAGTATTAAATGCACTAACTGGTTGAACATACCCTTTTCACTAGTTGATATACAATCTTATTACTGATTGACAAAACATTATGCAATTGATCAAAATTTTCTCAAATCAATTAAACATACCTCATTGCATCTATATATGTTGATAGATCTTACCGCACACTTGCAGTGGGGGTTCAGAAATGGGTTTTTCAATTCTTGCTCCCCCTAAGTCAAAGGTGACTTAGTTTGATGAAGAACCATCCACACCCTATGGTGATGTGGATCCCATCGATGTCTTGATGTCATCCTTCTTTTTCCAAATATTGCTCATTTCCTTTCTAGTCTCTTCCACATTAACAAATTGTTTTCCCTTTTTATTTGTTGGCTGGTTTACCGATTGATTTATCATTATACAATTTCTTGCTAGATGACCAATCTTGTGATACTGAAAACATGTCATACCAGTTGACCTTTAGGTAGAACATTACCTCTATTTTTCCTCATTCTACAATTCACAACCTTATGTCCATAATTCCCACAAATTGAGCATGTGACATTTAATTGTCTTTCCCTTTGGTAAGGGATTTCCTGGTTCACAGGTGGCCTTGGATTATTCACTCTTAACCTACATTCATCAACTTTGTGGCCATATTTATTGTATGCCATCAAAGCTACTAGATCTATTGCTATATATGGATCTACAATCATATGCATTGTCTCCATACTTATTGCAATTATAGAAATACCCATTAAAAGTGTTAGGCATATTAACCAACCTTCCTCTACAAACATTAGAAGTGTGACCCACTTTATTACAATTGAAACATACATGTTTGAAGGGTTTCTTACTAGGAATCCTTCGATTTACCTTCAATGGAGACTTTTCTTCTGATGGATTTTCATCCTTAGTTCTAGAAGATTCACCAATTTCAAAGGTAGTCTGACCAGTATATACTAGACTAGTTGTATCCTTGTTTCTTCTTTGGCTTCTCAGCTACTCATCGTATTTCTTGAAACTCTCATGAAATTTATTTAGCTTTACATTTACATTCTTCAGTTCTCCTTTTAATTGCTCATTTTCTCATCCCAAATTCTCATTACCCATCATCATATTGTTGAGTTATCCTCTCATATCTTCCAATTCCTCTTTAATCTCATGAAGATGTGCATACAAGGTTCCTACCTCTTGTTCTGACTTGAAAAGTTCATGTTCCTTATCCTTAAAGGCTTGATCTTTAGCTTTTAGGGTATCTTAGTAATCTTCATTACTTCCATCTCTTAACCCATCTTGATAGCTAATGCTTCTAAATCCCTCTTGATATTCTTCTTATCCTTGTGTAGTTATTTGTTCTCTTGAGAAAAGGCTTCATTCTCTTGAGACAAGGTTTCATTGGCTACTTCAGATTCCTCAAATCCACTTTGTTCAAACAATTTCTCAATGTAATCTTGAGTCTCATTGATTTGTTCAACAATCTCTCTTTGCTTGGCCAATGAATGCTTCAACTAATATTTTAGTTCATTGATCACCATTGTAGCTTCATCAAGTTGTCTTGGGTATCTCAAACCCTCCATGTTTTCCTTTAAAGACCTACCCAATCTATTAGGTTTTTTCAAGGGCATAAAGCTTTGATACCAAATGTTAGTATTATAAGGTACTGAGAGGGGGGTGAATTAGTGCAGCCACAAATATGAAACGTTTACAGATTATCTTTCCAATTAACCAACATGCAAATGTGAATATTAAGTAATAATACAACATATAAAACATTCACACATTTGAACACATAACACCAAGATTTTTTCTATGGAAACCCTTGTTAGAAGGAGAAAACTATGTGTGGGGATGATGCCCACAATATTTCACTAGTGCACTGGGAAATCATCCATGCTAGGAGCAATTACAACAACCTTTCTGAGGTCTGTACCCAATTAAGAGTATTTATAGTCTAGTTAAGAACTACAATAGTCCTATTAAAGAATACTTTGCTAAGGGATTTAAAAACTCTAGCTAAAGAGCTACCTTGTTAGAGGATTTTCACTTTAGATCTATTAGGATCCTTCTCACTCTAATTGGAGTAACCATATTAAAGGATTTCGCTTGCCAATCTGCTAGAATCAACAAGTAGAGAATGACTTGATATTTGTACTCAATGCATGAAAAATCCAATGAATTCTAGATCAATTATGCTACTCCAAATACTTTAGTGTCCCTGTACTATCTCCAACAATCATCACACAACATTGCAACTCTCTACAACATTAATTTCTTAACCATTTATATACTTGTTCTAGGTCAGTTCTAGAACCCTAAAACATTTTACAAGTCAACCCTCAAATCCAACTTATCATTATTGGTGAGCGCACCAAAATCAAAATTAAACATCCTTGATGTTTTCTTAAAATATTAAAACTCAAAAACATGTTGGCCCAACATAAACATTTAACTGCAACACCGATCTAACCAACTATGTCCACCAGTACACTGTCCTAACTACCAGTTTCACTTCAATCTTCAATAAATTTTAGAATACTAAAAAATAACTGATGTGGTTGTAGGAAATTGATAGATATACCTTTATGTTAACTGTATGACCGTGCACCTTAACTCGGTCATCTTCTCCAGAAATAGTTCATTGTTGTCTGCTTTATGTACTATCACCAGTTGACTAAACACTTAGTCATTCTTCAATCCGATCCTCCAATACCATAGGAAAATTTGTTTTCTTGACATAAACAAAACAGGTTGCCAGCAATGACAACACCACAACATACTCATGTGACCAAAACACATATGACCTTCATCAAATGCCAACATAGCTTATTACAATGAAAGGAATGCAATTACATTTAGGCACACAACCTAGAGCCCACTACTCAATTCAACCTTGGGCACCCACCCTAAGGAAGTCGCATTGACTTACATAGACATTCAAACTATAATCTGATACATAAATGAGCTGTAATATAGCATATCTCTATGCCTGATTCAGTTCCTTTGAAGAATAGTCACATCTCTTGTTGCAATTATTTCTTCCCCATGCAAAAAAGAAAGTTAACCTTTAGTAGATCTGAAAAAAAAATAAATAAATAAACTCCTAGCATTTGCAACAAAAACATCTCTTGTGCAACACACAGATTCAAACGATACTTCATCATGTTTATCAAGAACTAGGTTGACAAAACCTAATCTTGAAACATCCATCTCATAGTGCCAAAATCAACCATTAGGATCCCTGTGCACTTTCCACACATATCTCTGATCTATCTCAAACACCTTGAGATTGTATCATAACCCTAAAAAAATTTATTGATCTCACATAAGTCATTTTATGATCTTCCTTTAGCATGTCAGCCTAGAACATAAAAAAATTCTTCAAATTCAATGAACTTGGTCACCTTGAACAATGTAAATTGCCAACTCATTAGCCACATAATCCTAGATTATCCTAAGGTGTTGTTTAAGCTCAAACGAATAAAGAAATTCATCATCCTTTACAAATATGCCAGTAATTCTTACCCTCTTTCAAGAACATTTTTGCCCTCAAATAAAATGCTTGTAACTACCTTGTGGATTATCAAAAACACAAACCCTTTGAATGGTAGACATATTGATATGTCTTTTACACATTATTAACTACGGGAAGGTCTCTTCATATGTTCTTGCATGAACCCAAACTTTGTAGCTCTACAACTCTGTCACACTATCAAATAGGGACATAACTAGTCTTTATTTGTGACACCATAACTTAGCCAAAATATCATGTTAGCATCTGAAACTTTGCATACACCATGTAGACAACATCTAAATCTCCCCATGAGTTGTGCAACTCCTCATCTTCAATAACCTTTATTTGCAGCTTGTCTACATATTCCATGTTACTGGTAAAACTTCATAAAAATCATTCATACTATATAATAAACATGTAATCTATATGAATAGACATCCAAAATTTATGATAAGCATATTGACATCAAATAATATACATTTTGACATCGATGAAAACACATCCAACTTTCCAACACAAGCATGAGGAATTATTTCTCTTTGTCCATATCTAAGACCTTTTTTCTAAAAACATGTGAAATATTGGGCCTTGTTGGAATTCTTTGATTTTATGCTTAGTTCTTCATAATAAGTATATGAGGATGATGCAAATTTTATAAATCTTGCAAAAGGAATCTCATCATCTTTATAGCCTTTCATGATTATTTCTTCTTCCTTTTCCTTTTTCTTTTGGACTCTAGTTTCAACTACCATACAAATGTAAATAAAATATGGAAGTGTGAAGTGTTTGGTTGGATGAAAGGTTTAGGGAGATTAAGATGTTAAGATCTCTTAAGTGTTGGTTTGGATTTCTTGTTGATTATAATTCAATAGGAGAATATGGTTTCTTACTATGATAAGACTATGACTATCAAGATTCTTATCTAAGTTTATAGGTTGAGGATGATAGATCCTGATGGTGAAACTTGCTAAAGTATTTGTTGAAAATGATAAATCTTCACAAGCACTAGGAAAACCTATTGTTTAGAAATGGTATAGATGAAGGTATGAATTGTTAGATGACAAACTCAAAGAGTAGTCTCTGAAACTAATTTGAAAAGGCTCTACATTGGTATTCTATTTTTGCAAAAGGGATGCTAACCAAAATGGGTATTTGATGATTTTGCAATATTTAGTTTTCTACACCTAAAAGAAACGCGCAGAATCAAAGATGCACGAACAAAGTGTAAATGTGCAAGCCAAAGTGACAATTGTGTAGGATCAGAGTGACAAATGTGTAGCAGATTTTGTGGATGGATAAAAGATCTCAATAAATGCACAACATATTACAATAAATGTGAAACTTAGTGTTGCAAATTTATAAGTTTTTCTCAATGTTTTTATTATATTTTTTTCAAATTTTAGATTTTTGGGGATTTTTTATCATTTTTGACAGAAATAAAACATGCAATATAGACACAAAAGGTTGTTTTTCCTAAAAAACTAATTAAAATGTATATGTTCAAGGCTCAATGAAAGCCCAAATTTCTACTCATATATACACAGTGAAGACAATTCAAGCGCTTTCTAACCTAAGGAAATGACTTCATTGTGATATTTCAACCCACAACTTGGAGTCTCTATTGACTCAAGCAACCATGTCACACCCAAGGGTGTGCCTTCTTTTTTGTCTTTGTGAGAATCAATAGATATGGAATTTCTTCCTGTCTCTTGTTAAACTCAAGGGATCCTAATTGCAAGTATCTTGGGGGCAGATTCTTCCCTCCCCTTGTACTGAAAATATCACAATGTTTGGCTAAAATGGGGTAGGCTTCTACTTTAATAGTTTCTAGTTAGGATTCGAGATTACCCGCATTGTACAAGCATCCATAAGTCACTTAAGACTTTATCCAAACTTACTATGGGTGAATCATATAACTAAAGGTATGCCCCTTTTCAAAATAGAACAAGATGGTACACGCTAATATTGGTCAAACTATGGCTTTAGCCACATCCACATTTGTACAGAAGGCCAAATTGAAAACACTACTTAGGTCATTCCGTTGGCGTGATTATCTATTTTCCCACCAAGAAATTCCTTACTAGAGGAAAATACAAATGTGAGTTCTCTTACACTCAAGGTCCATTGGAAGGCAAGGAGAGAGGATAATATTATTTTTTATTTTTATCAAGGTTTTGAGCTAAACATAAAATGATTACTTTGCAAGAAATATTTCAATTTGTAAAGCTATCCAAACATGCTAAATGGTTGTTCTTTTTAAATCCAAAATGAAAAATGCAACTACTCTAGATTGTGGTAAGATGGTACACATCTACCAATTATTTTCACAATACATCTACTAACATCCTTACCGAGGAGGATTTATAATTCAATGCATCTTTAAATTAAATTAATGCTAACCTACAAAAATATCATTGACAACTAGCACTTCTTTTTACACGCAGCACAAGATTTTCTCATAATACAAATACAAAGGCAATCCATTAAGCATCTTATTGTTAACAACAACCACAATATAGTATGGTCTCTATGATGTTCCCCCTTCCACATACTATCAAAGGTCCGTATTGAACATGATAGAATCACACTAGTCACAAAACAAGGCCAACAATACTAAACAATTAGAATAGTCACCATGAACTAAAAAGGGGAAAAACTGAAATGGGGAAATCATCAATTCCAACAGTAAATCCCAAAAATGTGTGCAACTCAACAATCATGACAAATGTCACAAATAGATAGATAGAGAAATTTATGTGACTAATCCAAGCATAAGGAATACCAAAATTCAATACTAGCTCACACCACACATGGAATAATCCACCAAGAAAATAAGGTAAATCATCAACATGAAACACATTCATGTGACACCATGACTAATATCAGTCACATCAAAGGGAGTAATACATGATACTAGGAAATAAAACATCCTAGCAACATTAGAGAAGTATCCAGACACACCAAATAGTGAATCATCTATGATTCTAACAATATGCATCACTTTAAACATTATTAAATGTAGCAAAATCCCTTCATATTTTCCATGCAAAGCAATAATTTTATTATGTAGGGTTCAATCGAGAGAGGATTTAAGTACACCACAAACATATACTAAATGCACAAAGAAAGATCACCATGGCTTCATCATTTCACTCAATGCAATTTTAATATAGTGCTACACAACAAGAAGACATAAGATTACTCAAGAGATCAAGGCAACCATAAATTTTGGTGACATACATCATTGACCCAAATGATCTACAATATGCTAATTTACTCTTCATTACTAATGAAGTTCTCCTTTTGAATGCAATGGTGCATAACTATGGCTTTCCAAAGTGAAATGCAATTACAAAAATGTCAATATAATAAATATGAATCTACTCATTTTCTTTTACTTTTAATGCATCAATCACGTAAAATAGTACGTCATGCTCTACTAGAATTCATTCAATAGGAACTCAAGGCCATGCATGGACACCAATCAATCACCCTAACCTAGTAAGGTAACACAAACAACCAAGCCCCTCAAGGGCTACCAAACATCTGAAGCAACCAAGAATCAACATATAAATATTAGCATTCATGTTGTAACAAAGGGAAACATGACCATGATCACCAAGGCATCCACACACTTGACCATAAAAGAGTCTCAAATCACTCACAAACTAAGGGGAACACACCAAGAAAAGTTCTAAAATCCTTGGAGGAGGTTCTCACGCAGGGGTATCATCCATACTTGATAGGTCCAAATATCTAGGAGGTACTCTTCCTCAAGCACATACTACTCGGGTTGGTTCTTCTATAACCTCTCAAAATGCCACACCTAGACACCAAATCAATAAGCTACTACGACTAACAGCATGACACATGTGCACTCATGCACCAACAATATCAACTATATCGAAAACATATACCAAGAGATCCCAACATATGAACATGGGTTCTGATACCAGATGTAATGCCCCACCAAGTAACCCTCAAAACAAAAGGTCAAACATGCACTAAATAACTTTTTTGTCAACAACAATAACACCAATGACATAAGTGCATAACCATAACAATAAAGCATAATAAACAAGGAACAAACAACAACCACCAAGCGATCAATCACAAGTGGAAGTCTTACAAGTACTTCCAAGGATTCCAAGACAACCCCAATCACTTGGAAAGAATAAACAAACACATTCAAGAAACCACATGAGATTCTGGACTACGTCCACGAACCTCATGAGATAAGACCCAGCCATCGTCAACAGTCATCAATCAAAGAGACAAGTTCATCCTCAACACGATCCAAAACAAGGTTCATGATAAAACCCAAATTGAAATGTGATCTAAACATCATAATACGAAATGGAAAATGAGATACAAATACATTAAATCAATCCTAAAAATATGGCTAAAATAAGTACAACTCCACACTAGGAAGTGCCAGAATGCATGATTCGGGGTTGTACACACTTAATACCATGGATAACATCAAAAGATAACTAATCTACTAATCAATTACATGTACAAGAAAAATCACGAAATGACAAAGGATAGAAAGGAGCACATCATGCTCATAAATCTGTCACCATAAGGAGTATGCCATCTATACACTAATCCCTAATAGTGATAAAGTACAACACCACCCTACCATGTGGAACCATCAGACCCACCCCACCATTCCAACAGAGAAAGTCATGTGTCCCAAACAAACATAATGCACATACAAGAAGTAGGCTAACACTCATGTCATACAAGTGCAAGAATCAAGGAATGGTATAGTATCCAATTGAAATCACTCAGATGCAAATGAACAAGTACAACATGGAGAACACTCAACATGTAGATATACAAAATGTAAATATATAGTAAGGCACAGGAACAAGGGAAACTACTCAGAGCTATCAAGGCTATAGTATAGGGACTCGAGGTGGAGTGTCATTACGTGGCACATGATAGCCCATGTAGCATCAAGCCTTCGATCAACACCCATAAACAACCAAACTCGGTATGTATCTTTGATCAACGCCCTCACGTAGCCAAATATGATGCCTTCCATCAATGTCCTCAAATGGTCAAGCACTAACTTACCTTCTATCAACACCCTCAGGTGGTCATGTAGTCAATTACTCTTATTAATGTGTTTTTACCCAATTTAGTTTATTATGTTATCACTTATCAAGAACTTCTTCATGTAGCTTGTACCAGCCACTTATGGGTCGAGATCCATTTAAGAAGCCACTTGCCCCCACTACCCAAATAGTAAACTTGTCTCGTTCTACAATGAGGCACAAAGCACAATGCAACACAAGTGCAATGCAAAGTAAGACTCTCAAATTCATAAACCAAGAAGAAACATGGTAAGCTACATTGGTCTCAAACTAAGAGCACAGGTCGCTCTAACCTCATCATAGGAGCATAGCTCAACTACATGTGTGGATGTGGTCTCAACATCTCACATCTTCATATCACATGTGAGCTCAACTTAAGCATGGAGTGTGCCAAAAACAAAGGGAAAAGTAACAACAATAACCTTCTAACCATAAAAGGCTTAAAATCAAGCTTCCATCAATATACAAGAAGCACTGAATTCATCATGGACCAAGAGTATGAGTCTCTCAAGATCCCGCCATGTAGGCATGGCTCAACTATGCCCAAGGATGCAGTCTCAAACACATGCATCAGCGAATCCAAGGCAAGAATAATTAAGGCCAAGAAACCAAGGCAAGAAGATTGTGCACAAGCACACTATGTTGGCCTTATTGCCAAGAGCATGGATCCCAAGAAAATATGACATAAAATGCACACTGGATACTAACATCCCTAAATGATCCAAGATGTGTCACACATCTAGCAATCAAGCAAGAAGCTCAAAAGAATTAAAATACTAGATTCTGACAAAATCTGGTAAAGTATGAAAATTGTCATGTTAACATCAAAAATGTAAATTCAGATCGTGATAGCAATTATCTAGAATTTCCTCTATCCATTTTGATTACATAATCCTAATACTAACATGGAGTACTACTACATCTAATAATTTAATTAATCCAAACATGGCGAGAAACAGGATCTGGAAGGCACGCAGAATGGTGCACCCAAGAAAAAGCCAAAAAATCAAACTTGAAGCCAAGATGCGAAATTAAAACCCATTTGATCTCACATGCCCAACAACACACATTTCAAATAAAATTCATTTTTTAACCAACCATAAAAATTTGAGTAGCATAACATTACTTTTCCTCATTCAATTTTGAAATAAAATCACATAAGCCCAACTGGGCAACAGAAAGTAATGAAATTGTGGGGGAACACTAGTTCTCAACCCACGAACTAATAGCAATCAAGAGTGATTCAAAAGGCAAACTGAAAAGAAAGATCCAAATCCCTACCTCGCATAAAGAGGAAAAACACCAAAACAAAGGAGGAAATTCACACGCTCTAAGAAAAAAATAAGCATCCATGGAAAGTGTAGCAATCACGGCATGAATCCAATGAGCCACTACCCACAAGAATTTGTTAGGTAGAACTCATCCAACGAGCAAATCTCCAAAATGCTCACAAGAGGGTTGAGCAATTGTTGCTCTCCAAAATGAAAAAGTGAGAAATGAAGTCTAATTCTTCATTATAAGTCATTTTTTGGCCAACACCCAAAAAAGATAAAATTAAATCACTTAAATCAATATATTAAAACTCCCTAAAACCAACCCAACAATTTTAATTAAATGAAATAGCACTGTGACAAAGTTGTTTTGATTAAGGAAAAACACGTTTTGAAGGGACCCCAAAACCCTGTACAAGATGGTCAAAAAAGATATTCAAAGTAGCACTCAAAAATGAAATAGTTCAAGACCACAGTGAGGGTTTTACAATAGGTCCCACAACCTAGAGAGAAAAAAGTACCAGAAGAAGCAATATGGAACTCAGAAAAGAAAAGTCACTGCAAAAAAAGATAATTTAGCAAGAACTAGCAGCCCTGAAATTTCCAATGGACAAAAAAATAAATCCTACCAGCTGTCCACAAAGAAAAGCTCAAGAGAAATTATTTCTTCCTCTTCTAGGAATGAAGGGACATATCGAAAGAGGGCTAAAGTTTAGATTTTTTTTTTCCTTTCACAAAAGTCCACCCATCTTCCACTTTGTTATCCATATCCTGCCAAGAGAGCCAGTCAAGAATCGAGACACCCAAATTCGGAGAGTCAAGAGATTGCCCCAAGATAGGACCACAAGTATCCAAAGAAGCTAATTCGAGAGAAGAATCAGAAGAAACCATTCTGGAATGGACCAATGAAGCATTGTCAGTAGGAAGAGCAGAAGCCTCATGACCAACAAAGGTTTGAACAACTGGGGAGGAGCTAGCAGTGGTCCCAAGAGGCACATTGGCCTCATCAGACACTGGAGAAGAAGAAACAACCTGAGAGAAGCTTCTGATAGATGAGTCCTTCACAACAGAGTAATGTTGAGAGGAGACTCCCTTCCACCAAGAAGCAGGTTTTTTAACCTTTTCCAATCCACACTGATCCACTAAGTGACCAGTTTTAAAATCTCTTGCATCTGAAGGGGATTCCTTCATAATCCAAGGATTGGATCCAGCTTCCTTTAGGATGCTTCAGCATAATATTTTCTGGAAGACCCTTGGAAGAATCCAAATCAACTAGAATCCTAGCATAAGTGGAATGAAGAATATCAACAAATTCTTCATCCACCATCAGAAAATCCCCAAGAGCCTCCCCCACAGCCTCAAGCAGAGAGTCTACCCAAAAATGAAGAGGGAGGTTAGGCAGCCTCACCCACGTAGGAACCTTGGAGAAAGTCTCAGAAGATACATCAAAATCAAGATGCCAAGGCTTCATCATGAGCATGAATCGTACATCCCAACTACAAAAATTATCACAAAGAATCAGTTTCCTATCTGCAGGGTTCTCAAACTTAGCTATAAAAAATCCCCTTGCCAGAGAGAAAATGTGAACAGAATCAAAAATGATAGGATCCCAATGGCGAGTGATCCAAGCATGAAGATCTAGAAGACTCGGCCAGAAGCCCTTAAACTTGCAGATAATACCATGGTCCGAGAAGACAGAGGATGCTCCTTCAATGTCTTTCACAACCTCGTCATCTAGAGAGAGGATTAGAGGGTTAGAGACACAGAAAGGGGAAACACCCCTGTGATTGGAAGACAACTTGGAGACAGCAGACTTGAGCAGAGAGGAGCACCCAGGACCAGTCGAATGTTCCCCAGCAATCACTGGAGGAATAGACACACCAAGGGAGCCGACTTCCCCAGCCGCCAGTGAAGAACTAGTCAGCCTAACCTGACCAAAAGGAGGGAGGGGCGAAACCTTAGCGGACGTAGCATGAGCAGGCTGCAATGAAAAACCCTTTGCACACCCCTTAGAAGTTGCAGATTTTCCACAGGAGGGGAGAAGAGTGGCGGCATCGGGAGCCCTAGAAGTAGCAGTAGGTGACGCGTCTGGAGCCCTAGTTGCGGAAGGAGCAAGAGCAGGAAGGAGCAGGAAGGTCACTGCAACAAAATTGTTGGTAATACTAAAATAATCATTTAATAATTAAAATCAACATGCATAACAATCTAACTCATCTGTGAAAACTATTGTAACTAAAATGCATAGACACATTGTTAAGATATAGCTTCATTCATATATATATATATATATAATGAAGAGTTGTGATATATATTATTATATTATTATCATTATTATATTGTTAATATAGTAATGATAATATTATAATGCATTGATATTATAAGTCACGATGGAATCGTATTAACCAAGCATTATCAGTCACGATGGAATCGATATACATTACAAGTATTATCGGTTGTGCTAACAGCCGCTGTGTTAGCACAAGCGACTATTATTAACAGTCGCTTGTGTTAACAACAGCGACCGTTAACACAAGAGATGCATGGTTTAGTATGTGACGGTTCATCGTGAGAAGTCACGATCTTCCAAGACGTGACTAATCACGATATATATATATATATATATTAATGCCTACAGATGCGATTTGAATACAATCAGTCACAATGTTCATTGCTTATTCAATCTCATCTGCAGACATTAATATATTTCAGTATAATATATATCAGCATCAAAAATAAAGAGCAGTACAGTATATATACCAGCAGTAAAATTATATTCCCAAGATCTAATTTCCTAACATGGTATCAGAGCCAAGTTAAAGGGAATTAATTTATGAATTGTTCTTTAATTAGAATATAAAATAAATGGTAATATTTAAAGGAAACAGAGTTACCATAAATCATCAAAATGACTACCGGAATCAGAATGGAAGATAGATTGGAAGGAGCTTCAAATTTTCTATCATGGAAAATTCAAATCACCACACTATTACAAGAATTGGAATTAGAGTCATTTATAGAAGTTGAAAAAGAGATGCCTACAGACGAATCAGAGAAAACAACTTGGAAAAGAAGAAACAATAAGGCTAAGAAATTAATCGTTGATTCAGTTAAAGATTCCATTCTCCCAAGTATAGCAAGACTAACCACAGCATATGAAGTCTTTAAGAAAATTCAAGAATCATATGAAATAAACAATACAAGTCGAATATTAACCTTGAAGGAACAACTATTAAGCATAAAGATGAATAAAGGAGAAACAGTTACATCCTATTTCCTAAGAATTGTTGAAATTCAAGATCAACTATTCTCAATTGGTAACAATATAGAGGACATGGAATTATCTCTAATAGCACTAAGGGGATTACCAATATCTTGGGAGAATTTCATACAATGTATAAGCACTCATCCACCCTTACCAAAATTTGATCAACTTAAAAATGACTGCACTCAGGAAGAATCAAGACTCATCTCCAGAGGACTAGGTTCAAAGAAAGAGGGAGAAACACAAGCTCTCCACACCAAGTCTCACAACAAAAAGAAAAAATCCTTGAAACGAAAGAGGGGATACAAAAGAGATTTTTGTAAAATTCAATGTTACAAATGTGATAAATATGGGCACACTCACCGAAACTTTCCTGAAAGACAAAAGACCCAAGCCACTGGAGCTGAAGCAAAAGAAATTCCACTATTCTTTACAGCTCTCTCAAGTGAACTAAATTCAAACAATAGAACTTGGATAATTGATAGTGGTGCATCAAGACATATAACTGGATTTAAAAATTAGTTTGAAACACTTGAAAATTATTCAACCGAAGAAGTAACTATTGGGGATAACTCCACTTACCCAGTAAAAGGAATAGGGACATGTACTATCAAGTTAAAGAATGGAGTATCCTTACAACTAAAAGATGTTCTATTTGTACCCGAAATCAAAAGAAATTTAATTTCTATATCAGGACTAGCAGATCAAGGATTTCGTGTCACCTTTAATGAAGACAAAGTTCTATTATGGCCTAAGAATTCAAATATGAAAAATGCCACAATCATAGGGACAAGAGATGGTAGTCTATACAAACTATGTAAGGACAAGAAAGCTGCACTAACTCATGAAATTAAAAACCATAGTGAATTATGGCATAAGAGATTGGGACATCTAAGATATAATGCCCTACCTATGATAAACAAAATTACTACGGGACTTCCACAATTAAAAGCTGATCATTCTGGTATTTGTAAAGGTTATGCACTAGGGAAGAATATAAAAGGATCATTATCTACAAGTAAGCACAAATCTAAAGTAATCTTAGAATTGATCCATACTGACTTGTGTGGACCCATGTCAACACCTTCCTTAACAGGATCACTATAACATATTATCTTTGTTGATGACTATTCTCAGAAAACTTGGATATACTTTCTTAAGGTTAAAGAATCAAGTGAGGTACTATCTAAATTTAGAGAATTCAAAGCACTAGTAGAAAATCAAATAGACAAGAGAATAAAAGTAATAAGATTAGATAATGGAGGTGAATACAAATCTGACATATTTAAAGAGTTTTGTAATTCTGTTGGGATTAAGAGGGAGTATACTGTGCCATATAATCCTCAACAAAACGGAGTAGTAGAAAGGAAGAATAGATCCATAATCGAAGCAACAAAAGCCATGATGCTCGATCAAAACCTACATACTTCATTATGGGCAGAAGCTTCAAATACAGCGGTATATATTCAAAATCGGAGTCCACACTCCATACTAGAAAACATAACACCAGAAGAAGCATTCACAGGGATCAAGCCAGATCTAAGTCATCTCAGGATATTTGGATGTCCAGTATACATTCATGTACCTAAAGAAAAAAGGACTAAACTAGAACCATCATATAAGAGAGGCATACTTGTTGGTTGTAGTGAAAACACAAAAGGGTATCGAATCTATATTCTAGGACAAAAGTCTATTGAGATAAGTAGAGATGTAAAATTCAAAGAAAATAGCACATTTAAAAACTTTGAAGAGGATAACATCTCGGAGATAGAAGCAGATCACACAGCTGAAATTGAGAGGGAGGATATGGAAGAACCTGAACTACTAGTCATTGAAAATGAAAATACTGAAGTAATCAATGACAAGAAAAGGCCATTATGGGCAAGGAAAATGATTAAAGAAAATAATGTAGAACCAAATGAAATCTCTCATGAAAATAAAAGGACAAGAACTCGAAAATGTTATGCAGCTCTTATAACTGAAATCAATAATTCAGAACCATCAAATCCTAAGGAAGCATTATCTAATCAAGCTTGGAGAGAGGCAATGATTGAAGAATATCAATCCATAATAAAAAATGATGTTTGGGACATAGTACCTAGACCTAAAAACAAAACCGTTGTTTCTTCTAGATGGTTATTCAAAATTAAATATGCTCCTAATGGAAGTATTAAAAAACATAAAGCTCGGTTTGTTGCTAGAGGGTTCTCACAGAAAGCAGGTATTGATTATGAAGAAAAATTTGCTCCTGTAGCTCGGTATACATCAGTCAAAACCATTATTGCTATAGCAGCCTCTAAATGGTGGAAGATACACCAGATGGATGTAAAAACAACATTTCTAAATGGCACTATTGAAGAAGAAGTAAACTTAGAGCAGCCAGAAGGGTTCATTATACATGAAGTATCAAAATATGTATGCAAACTAAAGAAAGCACTATACAGATTAAAACAAGCTCCTAGAGCTTGGTATGAAAGAATAAACAGCTATCTTTCAAAGTTAGGATATTCTAAAAATGATGCAGATCCTAACATTTACTTCAAGATATCAGATGGCAACATGGTTATTTTGGTTCTTTATGTAGATGATCTTTTAATAACAGGAGAAGATCATCTTATTGCAAAATGTAAGCAAGAGCTAACTGCTGAATTTGACATGAAGGATTTAGGACTCTTACATTACTTCTTAGGATTGGAGGTTTGTTAAAAGAAAGACTATATTTTGCTAAATCAACAAAAGTACACTATTGATATACTAACTAGGTTTGGAATAATGGAATGTAAGCCTTTATCCACACCTATGGAAACAAATTTGCACAAACTCAAAATTGCAGCAGAGGAGTCTGAACCCACTGATCCTACTTTATATAGAGAAATTGTTGGATCTCTTATGCACTTGGTGAACACTAGACCTGACATCTACTATGCAACTAATGTATTGAGTCACTTTATGTGTGAACCCAAGAAAATACACTTAATGGCAGCTAAGCATGTTCTGAGATACCTATTACCCAAAAATTTCCTGTCGTTCATTTTCGGCCACAGTCCTGTTTTCCAATGAAATGCTCAAGTGTCGAAAACCTAGTGTGTTTTCAACCTCCTCTTTGCAGGCTCAGGATGTTTCTGCCTTTTGGTCTGAAAATTTGGTGTGTTTTCGACCTCCGCTCTGAAAATTTAGTGTGTTTTCAACCTTCGCTCGAAAACCTTCTATGTTTTCGACCCCTTCTGCACTTTACACTTCTCTGGCATCTGCAATTTTTCCCTAAGTGCACAACTCCAACAGGTGGGTCCCAGTTCCTCATAGCTGTGCAAGTGCAGTAGAAATCTTGTGGTTGTCACATGTTCGCAAGGAATATTCCTTGCCCTTACGATCATGCGACAACGGTCGGATTGGGTTCTCAATGGGTCTGAGTTTCGAGTAAGGTGGCATATTTTCTTCAAGCGTGCAACTCCAACCTGTGGGCCCAGTGGCTAGCTTTCCTCAAAAATCTTGTGGTTGTCGCATGTTCGCAAGGAATATTCCTTGCCCTTGCGATCATGCAACAGGATGACACCTGTTGGTGGGCCCATTCTCCGTCTGCAAAGGTTAAAGCTTGGCGAGATCTCGTGGTTGTCGCTACACCGCTAAGGAAAGATGTTGCTTGTTTAAGCGCGCAGTGTAACGATAGCTGTCAAGCTTCCTTCCAATGCGACAAGCCTTAACCACGGGTAGCATCTTCCAGTTAGTCGCATGATCGCATGGGCTCTTCCGAGCCCATGCGCCCATGCGACTAACCGCCTGTGGTTACGATGGTTACAAGCCGGCATCTTTGAATGCAAGGGTCACAAGTTGACATTGTCGCATGATCGCATAGGCCTTTCTGGCCGCATGTGATCATGCGACAAGTGGTAAGCGGTCCGGTTTTGAGCGAGGTGGCGGTCAGTGGCTAGCATCATGTGGTTGGTCGCATGATCACATGGGCTCTTCCAAGCCCATGCGACCATGTGACAATCCGTCAGCGGATAGTGTATTTTCAAGCGATGTTGTTGTGGGTCGAGCCGATGTGGTCAACTCCTATTGGGTCGTGTGGCAAGGTTTGACAGGTGGGATATTTAGCGGGGCCATGTGTCTTCCGTGGTGATGGTGGACTCAGCAAAGCTTGTCGCATGATCGCATGAAGGCCTTTCGGGCTCATGCGATCATGCGACCGTTGACATTTTCAAAGGGCAGAGGCAAGTTTTCAAAAAAGCTTGTCACATGATCACATGAAGGCCTTTCAGCTCATGCGATCATGCGACCATTGCTTTGTCAAAGAGATGTAGCCTGTTTTGGTGGACTCTCTTCCAAGGTAAACGTTGCGAGCGTGGGTAGTTCAAAAAATTTATGTCGCCAAGGCCATTGCAATTAGAGGAATGTGCAGAGATTTTTAGAGCGCCGTTTTGAGTCCTTTCCAGTATGGAATCAAATTTTGCGCATTCATGGTAGTATGGGCTTGCAGGGAGGTTGTTGAATCCAGGCTTTTGTGTCTACAGGTTGATCAATTCAGGGATGGACACGCAAATGAAATATCTGATCGGCCATGATATTTACAGAGCACATTTATGGTCAAAAGTGACTGTTTTAGGGCCAGATTATTTTATGCATACCTATGTAGCCTTAAGAGTTTGACTCCTGCCTGTGTGCAGTAGAGGTGTATATAACATTTTTTGGAGCTTGCAGAGCTCTCAGAATTGGCCAATTGTAAAAAAAGAAAGTTTCTTTCCCCAGAGGTTATTGAAGGCATTCTTTCTGCTCCTTAACTTTCTGCAATTGTAAAATTCCCATTGATTATTCAAATATTGCAAGTATTCTGTGATATTCTTGTTGTCCTCATGCTTGCTTGTCTGGATTATCTCTTATTGGATCAAAGTGTATGCATGATTTCAATGATATCTCAAGTTTCCTAATTCCTCTTGCTTTCTGCAATTTTGTGTGTTTCCTGTGTCTGATATGATTTAGGTGTTTTGTGGGTATACTACAGCCCCTAGCAGCCTTATCTCATTCCTACACCTAGTTGCAGAAAAGGATGTTTGTTTGCAGGTCATAGGTTGAGCCTTTGTTTAGACCCTCCTATGAAATACTTATGCAAGCCTATCTAGTGAGTTGTAACTTATTGGACCTGATTCTTTCATTGGTTTCATCCCTTTATACTAAGATCCAAACCCCAGTTTCGGTGCATCACCTAGTAGGTAGATTTGTTTTCCTGTCATTTCCCTTTCATGCACTCCTTCTATCCCTTTCCCCTCAAATTTTACTTTCCTGTTAAGAAGCAAATCAGGGTGATTATCCAAGAGGAACCAGCCTAGAATCTGGAGGTCTCATCTCGGTTAGCAAAAGGTCCCACAACCTTCAGATGATTCCCATGTTATACTGGATTATCAAGACTACAAGAGCTTGAGATCAGAGGTGCAAATTCAGTGTATAACAATTTCTGGCATGCCCGGTGGGACCGTAAAGAAGTTCATTTGTTGAAGATTGTGTCATCTTCGATATACAGGTTGCATAATACAGACCTTTAGAGGTTGTTCTATCAAGTATATCTGGCAACTCCACTGGTTTCAAAGATTCAGGCCAACCTTGTTTAAGGTTTATGAGAAAGATCGAGACTAGAAGCTCAAAGCCTGTTGAATTTTCAGAGTTGCCCTTGAAAAGAAGCTACAAAGGCAGGTCAACTCAGAGAGAATCTCCTGCAAGAAGAGTCCAATCTACACCTCCTGATACTTCAGAGAGGAGACCTTTCCTTTTTCATTTCAAAAGAAGAGGCAAATCTCTGACCAGAGATCTAGAAGAAGAAGAAGATCCAAATCTAGCAAATACAGCTCATATAGTTGTTAATCCTCAGGTTACACCTCCTACAATGGCTAGAAATTTTTCCTTTGCACCTTTCAATCAGGGGAGCCCATTAAATTTTGCAGTGCATCATGATGTGCCCTTGGTGGCATTAAAGAGTATACCTGATTTCACAAGGGAGGGACAGACAACAACCTTTGAACACATAAGAGATGTGACCACCATTTGTAGCATACACAACATTACTCAAGAGGATGTGGCCACCAAATTATTAGCAGCATCTCTGAAAGGTAAGGCTCTAGAGTGGTTTAGAACTTTAACTGTTGGTTCTATTACTTCATGGGATGAATTAGGGGATGCATTAAGCAAGCATTTTGAGGATAAATCAGATAATTTGTCTCTAGTTGAGCAATTAACAACCATAAAGAGAGACCCTCAAGAGCAAATGACAGATTATAATAGTAGATTCCTTAAAACATGGAATAGAATCCCAGTCTCTGTAAGGCCATCAGCTGACCATGCCTTCCTGTACTACTTGCAAAGTCTGAATAAACAAATCTCTATCATGATCCAGTCTATGGGTGGTACCACTTTACCCCAGGCCTTTGACACTACTGTCAAAGTTGAAAATTGTTTGATCCAAGCAGGCATGATACAGAGAAGACCTCCCATGCCTATCTTCCCTAGTCTTCAACCCATTGCACCTGCACAAGTACCCCCATTTACCCCTATTCCCACAATATCAACACCTCAAGCTAGTACCAGTGGTCAAGAACATGTTGCAACAAATTTCTCCCAAGAGTTGCAAGAGGTGAAGAGTAGTCAGCAAACTAGTATACAAGAAATGACAAACTTGCTGCAAACTCTAACCAAAGAGGTCACAAACTTGAAGAAACAAAACCAAGGCATCAGGCCACCCTTCCAATCACAAGGCCAAAGTCCTAATCAGCAATACCAAAATCAAGGATAGCCTTATCAACAAAATAGGCCACCATACCAAGGAAGCTATCAAGGGCAAAGACAAAATTTTAATCAAAGACCATTCCAACCATATAACCCTGCACCCCTTAATTCTGTAAACTCAGTTAGGGATATGGTTCCTAGTCAAAACAATATGGCCATGGATAATGAATGGTGTTTTCCTTGCAATCAGCCTCACAATCAAGCTACGTGTTTTAATGGATGGATGAACCAAGCACTAATGGTTCAAAATGCTTCACAAGTTCAAACAGAAGCTCCTTCTAGTGGGACAGCTCCTCAACAAGAAACACAAGAGAATGAGACTGCTCTTTTCAATTGGGAGCAACCAGATTTCAATGCAGTCAATGATGAGGCTTCTTTTGTTGCCTGCACAAGAGCAAAGAGAAGAGCCCAAGACATGGAGAGGGAAGATTCTGGTACTAAGGACACTACATCTGTAGAACCACTACAGCAAACTACCCCTATCACATCCAAGGAGGTCCCTGTCGGTACAAGCAAAGAGGGCCAAGTTCCAAAAGAGGCAGAACCCATCATAGCAAAAGCACAACAAAGGGTACACACTATGGCACCTTATAATATTGTAGACAACATGAAGAAGGTGAATGTCACCATGTCTATGTGGGACTCTTTGTCTATTCCAGGACAACCTCAAATTTTGGAGAAGGCCATGAGAGAGGCAGAAAATCCTCAACCTGCAAAAGAAACTGCAAAACCAGTGTTGGTCAACACTGATCAAGAAAAGGAGACTCCAACTAGTAACTCCAAGGCCAATACCATGCAAGGTAGGAACTTAAGGCCACCTCCCTTTTACGTATCTTTAATTATTGGGAAATCTTTAGTGCATAATTGTATGGTAGATAGTGGAGCTACTAGCACTGTAATGCCCAAGAAAGTGGCCGATCAATTAGGACTTAAATATGAACCCTTCCAAAAGAAGGTTACACAACTTGATGGATCCTCAGTCAGTACTATAGGTGTGGCCAAGGATACCAGTCTAATTCTCCATGCTAGTCCTAATTTTTCCATTCTCCTTGACATATATATCATAGATATTCCTGCATTGTTTTCCATATGTCTCTCAAGAGAGTTCATAGCCAAGATAGGAGGTTATCTTTCTTCCGACTAGTCTCACATGCTCTTTCATACAAGGTATGGTACCAAAGTCACCATTAAATCAGAAGCCTTAGCAATACATCATATAGAGCCATATGTGTCCAATTCCATCAATACTAATTGTCTTATATTTGATGACAATGATTTCCCAACCACTAGTGAAGCAAGCACCAAAATTGAGAATATCCCTGATATTCTCCTAGATGAAAGAACCTCAGAGATCCAAGAGAGTCTTGTTTGGGATTTTCGTTTGGGGAGTTATCTGATTCAAGAAAGTGGAGCCATAGAACCAAGCCTTCTCAAAGAATACACTAATTCGGATGATCGGGATAGTCAGGTCTGGGAACTATTTTTTGATGGAGCTAGAAGTAGACATGGTTCTTCTGGAGGTGCTATGCTGGTGTCCCCAAAAGGAGAAAGGTATTATACTGCCTTTAGATTCGGTTTTTCCTGTACCAGCAACACTGCAGAGTATGAAAGTCTGGTCAATGGACTAGAATGGGCTAGAAAAAGAGGGCTTAAAGCGTTAAAAGTATATGGTGACAGTGAACTTGTTGTCAGCCAAGTAAGAGGGATGAGTGCAACCAAAAATGATGTCATGAAAGCATACAAACATAGAGTTTGGGATGCAATTGAAGATTTCTATGCTTTCAATATCGTTGCTATCCCTAAAAAATTAAATCAAAATGCTGATAGGTTAGCTGCTATTGGATCTCAGTTTGACATTCCCAATAGCATTTCAAAAGAGGCAGATCAGTAGCACATCAAGATTATTGTCAGACCTTCAATACCTGATAATAATATTAGTTGGCAAGTGTTTGACAATGATGAACAAATTCTACAGTTCTTGTTTGAAGAAGATGTCTTTTCAAGGCACAATCAAAAGAGATTATCACAGAACTATGGTGATCAAGTGATACAACTTAGATCTAATAAGATGCCTAAGGGTCTTGTCACCTTAGAGACTATCTTCAACAAGGATGATGAAGTTAAGAAAAATAAAGCTGGCCTGGTAGTCCAACAGGAACATTGTGCTGAATTAGAGTTAGAACCAGGTAAGAGCCTACAATTTGGAAAAGCAAACACTAATTCAAAAAAGCAAGCTTACACTAAATTATTCAGAGAATTTAGTGATATTTTTTCATGGGGATATGAAGACGTCAAAGGTTTTGATCCTACCCTTGCTCAGCGCACTATTGAATTGGAGCTTAATGCTAAACCAGTAAGGCAAAAGCAAAGGCCTATTAATCCCAAGCTTGAACCACTTATGCATAAGGAAGTACTCAAACTAATAGAAAGTGGCATCATCTACCCCATCAAACATACTAGTTGGGTTTCCAACCTTGTTCCTGTCAGGAAAAAGAATGGGGAGCTGAGGTTATGTGTTGATTTTAGGGATCTGAACAGAGCCTCATTAAAAGACCGCCATCCACTACCCTCTATGGAACAAATTCTGCAATGTGTCTCTGGATCTGAGAGATTATCATTGTTGGATGGCTATTCAGGATACAATCAAATCTTAGTGAAAGAAGAGGATCAATATAAGACTGCATTTACAACCAAGTGGGGAACCATGGCATATCAGAAGATGCCCTTTGGTTTATCAAATGCAGGTGCTAAATTTCAAAAGGCAATGGATATGGCCTTTAAGGGCCTTATGTACAAGTTTGTACTGGTCTACCTAGATGACATAACTGTCTACTCAAAGCATGCAGTAGACCACATCAGGCATTTGAGGCAGATTTTTGAAAGATGCAAAGAATTTGGGATATCCCTTAATCCCAAGAAATGTGTGTTTGCAGTTCATGAAGGAAAACTATTGGGATATGTAGTATCCAAAGAAGGAATTACAATGGATCCTGAGAGAATTGCAACCATCTTAGAACTACCATTACCACATCACAAGAAAAGTCTCAAATCTTTCATAGGAAAGATTAACTTTGTTAGGAGATTCTTGCCTAACATTGCAAAGTTACTCAAGCCTTTGACAGCCATGTTGAGGAAGGGTTCAACCTTCAATTGGACCAAAGAAGGAAAAGTTAACTTCCAAGCTATTAAAGAAGCCTTAACAGAAGCTCCTGCTCTCCTAAACCCAAACTTCAGTAAGGATTTTATCCTTTATGCTTATGGGGGTCATGATGCTATATTTGCAATGTTGACTCAAGAAAATGTTGAAGGATTGGAGCAGCCTATTGCTTTCTTTAGCAAAGGTTTAGAAGAGTATGAACAAAGATACTCTTTTGTAGAAAAGAATGTTCTTGTTGTGGTAAAGAGCCTCAAAAAATTCAGACATTTGTTGACTCATAGCAAGGTGCATTTGATGGTTACTCATCCAAGTGTCAAAGAATTTTTGCTTTTTAAGGACCTAAATGAAAAAAGAGCTGGTTGGATCACTAAGGTGATGGAATATGACATAGATATTCAGATTACGAAGCTGGTTAGAGGAAGAGGTCTTTGTGAGCATCTGGCAGAAGATGGAAGTTCAAAGAAATTGGAATATATAGATGCATCTCTGATGGTGCATTCTATAGGAGAGCAAGCCAAGGCAGTTAGCTGGTTGCCTAATATGATCAATTATTTGAAGACAGGACAATGTCCTGCAGGCTTAGATTCAGCAAAAAGGACGTATTACAGGCTACAATCTATTCCTTTTGTGCTGATAGATGAAATTCTTTTCAGAAAGGATCACAATGGTGTCCTTCTAAGATGCATAGATTCAGAAAGGGTTGCAGATGTCTTATTTGAGTTTCATGACGGAGCTTCTAGTGGCCATTTCTCTCCTAGGACTACAGCTTTTAAGATCATGAGGGCTGGATACTATTGGCCATCTATCTTCAAAGATAGTCATGATTATGTTAGAAGATGCATCAAATGTGCTATTTTTGCAGGGAAAGAAAGATTTGTGACTCTGCCCCTACAGCCAGTCAAAACAGAGCAGCCCTTCAAGAAGTGGGGTATAGATTTCATTGGCATGATTAACCCTCCATCTAGTGCAGGACACAAGTGGATAATCACTGCAACCGATTATTTCACTAGGTAGACAGAGGAAGTTACCTTAAAAGAAGCTAATGAGAGTGTTGTTTTAAGTTTTTATGGTGACATCATTCATAGATTTGGCATTCCAGATTCTATAGTTTCAAACAATGCATTAGCATTTACAGGCCTCAAAGTCTCAGAGTGGGCAGTCAAGAAGGGCATTCATCTGAATACAAGTTCCAATTACTATCCTCAGGGGAATGGTTTGGCAGAATCAACAAATAAGAATCTGATTAGAATAATCAAAAAGACCCTGCAAGACAGTCAAAGGGACTGGCATACTAAATTGAAATCTGCCTTGTGGTTAGATAGAATTACTCCAAAGAAAATCATTGGTAATTCCCCATACATGTTGGTGTATGGTAGAGAGGCCAAGTTATCTATTTCAACTGAATTACCAGCCTTGGACTTGGCCACTCAGTATGCCTTGTTTGAGGAAAGTGATCCTATGCAAATCAGATATGCCCAGTTGATGGAGCTAGAAGATATCAAAGATAAATCAATGCAGGATATGGCATTCCATCAAAGTCAAACAAAGAGAAGCTTTGATAAAAGAGCCAGGGTCAGAGACTTCAAGGTTGGAGATGTAGTTCTCAAATGGGATGAGTTCAAGTCAAAACCTGGCAAGCACACAAAGTTTGATTCCTTTTGGGGTGGGCCATTTGTTATAACAGAGTGCAGAGGATCCAACGCTTTTCAGCTTTCAACCCTTTAAGGAGTTGCCCTGCCAATCTCAGTGAATGGTTTCCACTTGAAGCCTTGCTTTGAAGTTAATCCCTCTTTGTAGGTCCTTGTAAATCCTTGTAAATATTTTGCCTGCTTCCTTCCAGCTTTCTAGTTTAGTTTTTCCCTGTTTTCCCAAGAAGTGCGTGTGCACAGGTTCATCTTCCCGGTTTAGTTTTTGTCCTTATCCCTGTCAATTTTTTGTGCTAAGAATTGACCCCATGCCCAATGGATCCCTCTCTCAGAACTGGTCTAAATGTCAAGCAAGCTGACATCCCGCAGAGGTCGCCAAAATGTTGCCCAAAAATTTCCTGTCATTCATTTTCAGCCACAGTCCTGTTTTCCAATGAAATACTCAAGTGTCGAAAACCCAGTGTGTTTTCGACCTCCTCTTTGCAGGCTCAGGATGTTTCTGCCTTTTGGTCTAAAAATTTGGTGTGTTTTCGACCTCCGCTCTAAAAATTTAGTGTGTTTTCAACCTTCGCTCGAAAACATTCTATGTTTTCGACCCCTTCTGCACTTTACACTTCTCTGGCATCTACAATTTTTCCTTAAGTGCACAACTCTAACAGATGGGTCCCAGTTCCTCATAGCCGTGCAAGTGCAGTAGAAATCTTGCGGTTGTCGCATGTTCGCAAGGAATATTCCTTGCCCTTGTGAGGATGCGACAACGGTCGGATTAGGTTCTCAGTGGGTCTGCGTTTCGAGTAAGGTGGCATATTTTCTTCAAGTGCGCAACTCCGACTTGTGGGCCCAGTGGCTGGCTTTCCTCAAAAATCTTGTGGTTGTCGCATGTTCGTAAGGAATATTTCTTGCCCTTGTGATCATGTGACAGGATGACACCTGTCGATGGGCCCATTCTCCATCTGCAAAGGTTAAAGCTCAATGAGATCTTGTGGTTGTCGCTACACCGCTAAGGAAAGATGTTGCCTGTTTAAGCGCGCAGTATAACGACAGTCGTCGATCTTCCTTCCGATGCGACAAGCCTTAACCACGGGTAGCATCTTCCAGTTAGTCGCATGATCACATGGGCTCTTCCGAGCCCATGCGCCCATGCAACTAACCACCTATGGTTATGGTGGTTACAAGCCAGCAGCGTTGAAGGCAAGGGTCACAAGTTGACGTTGTTGCATGATCGCATAGGCCTTCCTGGCCGCATGCGATCATGCGACAAGCGGTAAGTGGTCCGATTTTGAGCGAGGTGGCAATCAGTGGCTAGCATCATGCGGTTGGTCACATGATTGCATGGGCTCTTCCGAGCCCATGCGACCATGCGACAAACCATCAGCGGATAGCATGCTTTCAAGCGATGTTGCTGTGGGTCGAGCTGATGTGGTCAACTCCTATTGGGCCACGTGGCAAGGTTTGACAGGTGGTATATTTGGCAGGGCCATGTGTCTTGCGTGGTGATGGTGGACTTAGCAAAGCTTGTCCCATGATCGCATGAAGGCCTTTCGGGCTCATGCGATCATGCGACCGTTGACATTTTCAAAGGGCGGAGGCAAGTTTTCAAAAAAGTTTGTCGCATGATCGCATGAAGGCCTTTCAGCTCATGCGATCATGCGACCATTTCTTTGTCAAAGAGATGTAGCCTGTTTTGGCAGACTCTCTTCCAAGGTAAACGTTGCGAGCGCGGGTAGTTCAAAAAATTTATGTCACCAAGGCGGTTGCAATTAGAGGAATGTGCAGAGATTTTTAGGGCGCTGTTTTGAGTCCTTTCCAGTATGGGATCGGATTTTGTGCATTCATGGTAGTATGGGCTTGCAGGGAGGTTGTTGAATCCAGGCTTTTGTGTCTACAGGTTGATCAATTCAGGGATGGACACACAAATGAAATATCTGATCGGCCATGATATTTACAGAGCACATTTATGGTCAGACGTGACTGTTTTAGGGCCAGATTATTTTATGCATACCTATGTAGCCTTAAGAGTTTGACTCCTGCCTGCATGCAGTAGAGGTGTATATAACATTTTTTGGAGCTTGCAGAGCTCAGAATTGGCCAATTGTAAAAAAGGAAAGTTTCTTTCCCCAGAGGTTATTGAAGGCATTCTTTCTGCTCCTTAACTTTTTGTAATTGTAAAATTCCCATTGATTATTCAAATATTGCAAGTATTCTATGATATTCTTGATGTCCTCATGCTTGCATATCTGGATTATCTCTTATTGGATCAAAGTGTATGCATGATTTCAATGATATCTCAGGTTTCCTGATTCCTCTTGCTTTCTGCAATTTTGTGTGTTTCCTGTGTCTGATCTAATTTAGGTGTTTTGTGGGTATACTATAGCCCCTAGCAGCCTTGTCTCATTCCTACACCTATTTGTAGAAAAGGATATTTGTTTATAGGTCATAGGTTGAGCCTTTGTTCAGACCCTCCTATGAAATATTTATGCAAGCCTATCTAGTGAGTTGTAACTTATTGGACCTGATTCCTTCATTGGTTTCATCCCTCTATACTGAGATCCAAACCCCAGTTGCGGTGCATCACCTAGTAGGTAGATTTGTTTTCCTGTCATTTCCCTTTCATGCATTCCTTCTATCCCTTTCCCCTCAAAGTTTACTTTACTGTTAAGAAACAAATCAGGGTGATTATCCAAGAGGAACCAGCCTAGAATCTGGAGGTCTCATCTCGATTAGCAAAAGGTCCCACAACCTTGAGATGATTCCCATGTTATACTAGATTATCAAGACTACGAGAGCTTGAAATCAAAGGCGCAAATTCAGTGTATAACAATACCTACGAGGCTCTATTGGATTCGGGCTAAAATATGAAAAGGTAAAAATCAAATTTCAAGGTTATTCTGATTCTGATTGGGCTGGAAGTACTACTGATCGGAAAAGCACTACAGGGTGTTGTTTTAGTCTTGGATCAGCTATGATCTCTTGGTTCAGCCGGAAATAGTCAGCAGTAGCACTAAGCTCCACTGAAGCTGAATACATGGCAGCATCCATAGAGCACATGAAGCTGTATGGTTAAGAAAGTTACTATTTGGATTATTTGGAAAACCTCTAAATCCAACTATAATTCATTGTGACAATCAAAGTTGTATCAAGTTATCTGTTAATCTAGTTTTTCATAACAGATCCAAACATATCATGATTCCATATCACTATATAAGAGATATGGTAGAGAGAAATATCATAAAGCTAGAGTGCATTAGTACTGAAGAACAGAATGCTGATATTTTCACTAAGCCTCTTGCAAAATTGAAGACAGAATACTTCAAAAACAAACTTGGCATGATCAAGTTGTAATGTATGGTTTAAATTCCTCTTACTTGTAAGTTTTTTATTCATGAATAAATATATAAAAAAATATATATTGCAATATTGTGTGAAAATGATCATTTTTTAAATGTGGGTTAATATTTCAAGGTGACGATCTTGTAAATAGTTAACCAAGATTGACTACTTAATTGTGTGTCCCGACTGTGCGGATATCTTCACTCTTGTTATTACTTGTGTAATAACGAAACCATATCATGATTGACTACTTAATTGTGTGTCCCGATTGTGCGGATATCATGATATTCAAGTCTATTTTCATGACGAGACTACAATTAACTTGTGTGTCCCGAAGTGGCGGATGTCATGATAGACTCTGATGTTTAATACTCTTTCGCTAAGAGGGAGTGTTAAGATATAGCTTCATTCGTATTGTTATATATATATATATTATTATAATGAAGAGTTGTGATATATATTATTATATTATTATCATTATTATATTGTTAATATAGTAATGATAATATTATAATGCATTGATATTATAAGTCACGATGGAATCGTATTAACCAAGCATTATCGGTCACGATGGAATCGATATACATTATAAGTATTATCGGGTGTGCTAACAGCCGTTGTGTTAGCACAAGCGACTATTATTAACAGTCGCTTGTGCTAACAACAGCGACTGTTAACACAAGAGATGCAAAGTTTAGTATGTATTAGTGCATCGTGAGAAGTCACGATCTTCCTAGACATGACTAATCACGATATATATGTATTAATGCCTACAAATGCGATTTGAATACAATCAGTCACAACATTCATTTCTTATTCAATCTCATCTGCAGACATTAATATATTTCAGTATAATATATATCAGCATCAAAAATAAAGAGCAGTACAGTATATATACCAGCAGTAAAATTATATTCCCAAGATCTAATTTCCTAACACATATACTAGTCCAACACAATATGCAAATGAAGTCTAAATTTTACCCACAGTACCGGAGGTATAATTCTATTAATTACGGATACACCGTCCATACAGGGACAATATTGGCTCACTATGCAAAATGGCCAATGTAACTATCTCTAATTTCACTACCAAGGATTAAAACACACTCAAAACTTGTAGCTCAAGCAGAATGATGTATAGTACATGTTCATTGAAACATGCACACATCAAGTGCAACTGTTCACAATATAAATAGTCGAAGCACGTGAAAATGAAATCAAACAATGAAGGAGAATGAGATGTCATGTAGATCTCACAGACAAGTGATTACTACTTCGTCTCACTTTGTACAATCACATCAGGCATAATCCATAATAATTATATGAGCATAATAGTGAACATCATTCATTTAAATTAACATAACATTTACAATAATATCAACGTATATCAGTGAAAACTCTAAATACATATCCATCAACATGATAAAGGTTGCTAGTGTTGAAGAAGGCTGGATCATAATTAAAGGCAAAAATTCTCAAAAATCCTCCTCGACTTTTGACATGACCCTTCGTTCTCATTTGAAGGGGAAAAAAAGATAGTGTTTCTTTTGTTGCAGATTTCCAATGTTTTATCTTTTGCAGTAGTGTGGGTGTTTCTTTGGCTGGGTTTTTTTGGTTGGTTTCTTGGGGATGGTGGCCTTTTGTTTTGGCTGATCTGTTGTGTTTGGTGTACTACTATTGCTATATCTTAATATTATTCTTTGGAAAGGGTTTCAGGTCCCTTCAAAACCTATTTTTTCCATTAATCAGAACATGATAAAGCATAATATCACTAAAAATCTGTGATAACATCATGATAACATATATAATGATCCCTAATCTAGATAACATTTAAACATGATAAACAATCATAATCTAGTAACCATTGGCACATACATCAGTGAAACCAACAAATCACATCATAAGCCATATAATCTACAATGTCTCATAAATCAAATGAACCAGATACCATCATAACCACATTAGTAATCTCGAAATGATCATGAGAATGAGCTAAACTAGGTGCGTTTCACAATACCAGTATAAAATCATAACATGAAAATAGTCATTGAATCACATAAAGGAATCAAGCTCATATCAAATCACCAAGAACACAATGAGTCCTCAAAACTCAGAATAAAAGCCTCAAAAGGTCTAGTAGCATGCATCAAGTATGCAACAAGCCACAACACAATGGTTCTCATAGCTAGGCATAAGGATATAAGAAACTTATCGATATTATAGCATAAGTCAGATCACCCCGAAGGTAAAAAAACTCTCATTCTTCCAACATGATCACACAATACAAGCATAGGTCCATCCAAGCATAAGGTGAGCTCAACCAATCACATGAAGCAACAAGAACATCCAAAGCCAAACAAGGCATCATAAGAGATCTCGTCCAACTACATAGAAGCACTAACACACATAAAGTCAAAATCACATCCATCAAGATGTCATGCAAAGAGAAAACAAGAGAGGCACTACAATCAAAGGAAAGAACTAAGACAAAATTTGTTAGAATGAGAATCATATCGTACCCTTGGATATTGCCGCATTCCTTTTGTTTGTCATTGGGTAAGAAGAACCCATTACCAATAATGAATGTGAATTTCAGTTAGAGTTCTTTTTAATGTATTAGCAATCAGTAATGTATACAAATTTTTGGTTAAGCAATAAAAGACAATTTTTTGTTCGATAGAGAACTGAAACATGGACCACTCTAGAACTGATAATGGGGAATTAGAACAAGTAGAAAACCCTATAGCTAAGTTGGATTGACTCCTAAACTTGATGAATGTAATTCACACTAGGATTATGAACCTAGAAAGACAAGTTGTTGGCCAACATGAAACTATAAAAAAACATTGATCCTAACTTAGGGAGAACTTAAATAGACAAGAGCATACTATGTGGAGTGAGTTAGCAACTAAACTAAACACTCGGATTCTCAAAAGGCCTCTATTCATCAAAAAAAAAAAGGCCTCTATTCATCCAAAGAAAAATGTAAAGAGGAATCAGTTAGCAACTAAACTTTCTAATGGCATTAGAAAAAATAAACCTCCTAAATTTGAAGGCTTTGTATATGGAGATAGTGTTGAGGCTTGGTTAATAGAAGTGAGAAAACTACTTTGAGATAAAGAACTACTCTGATAATACCAAAGTAGTGTTGGAAGGTTGTTAGTTGTCATGAGAGGTACCTGGTGGGAAAAATAAAAAGGTTGGTAGAAATTTTAGACTGGAATGGCTTCCTCAACTATTCTAAGATTTTAACAAATGGATATTCAAAATCTGAGGCATGGGAAGTTGTCAATCAATGGATATTGGGAAGAGTTTGCCAAATTAATTAAGTAGATACCTCAATACCTATAAGATGAGAATTGTTTGCATCAAGAAGTTTATCAAGGAACTCAACATCTATATAGGAGGCATAATAGATATTTTTTCTCCCAACACTATAGACAAAGTCTATAAGAAAGCAATTAAACAAGAGAAAGCACTAGAGAAGGATGATGCTTCTAGAGATAAAGGTTGGAGTGCCTCTCAATGGAAAATATCATTTACCATTATGTGCTTCTTGAAGAAATACCAAGTCGAGCATCAAAGAGAGTATTTGATTGATTTGGTGCCATGAAGGAAACATGTATCTAAAGCTCCTTATCGTATGACAATTGTTGAATTGATGGAGTTAAGGGCACAATTGCAAGAATTGTTAAGAAAGGGGTCTATCCAACCTAGTGTATCGCCTTGGGGAGATCTAGTAATAGTTGTAAGAAAGAAGGATGGAACTTTGTGTTGGTGTATAGATTACAGTATGTTGAATAATGATACCATAAGAAATAAGTAACCCTTACCCCAAATTGATGATTTATTCAATCAAATTCATGGAGATGCAGAGTATTTCGAGATTTCTTGGAAAAATTTGTGTTTGTATTTTATGATGACATCCTGATCTACTCCAAGATCAAGGAAGATCAGTCGTGACACTGGCATATAGTTCAACGACTGCGAGAACATAATTTATATGGAAAGTTATCCAAGTGCACTCTTTTCCAGAAGGAAGTATAATATTTAGGTCACATTACCTTCGCTAAGGGAATAGTAGTAGATCCAACTAAAATCAATACTATATTAGGATTGCCAACCCTAAAGAATGTACAAGAGGTGAGAAGTTTCATGGGGTTGACGACATACTACTAAAATATTGTAATGAGTTTCTCCTAAATAGATCACCCTATCACCACACTTTAGAGGAAAGGAAAAAGGTTTGAATGGATGGAAAAATGTTTGGAAGACCTTTGACTATTGGAAAGAGAAGTTAACAACAACACCAATCTTAAAAGTATCAAATCCAAAATACTTTGTGGTTATCGCGGATGCATCTAGAGAAGGATTAGGAGGTCTCAAGTAGGATGGCCAAGTAATTGCCTATGGGGGCAATGATTCACAAGGAGAGGATATATTTTCGATTAAGTGAAAATAGGTTTTGAAGGGGGGTTGAAACCCTATACAAGGCAGGTTTTAGGAGGAACCTGAAACCCACAACTAAAGATACTCAAAAATAGCCACAAAATGAATTAGAACAAAGATGAGGCAAAACAAGGCCAAGAAAAGAGGAGCAAAACTAGAGACCTTCCCCCACCAAAACAAATGGTTGCATGACAAATAAGACCATGAGAAACCAGCAGGCAATCCAACACAACCAATACCTCAAAAAACCTACAGTCTAGAAAGAGTAGACATACAAAGTTCCAACTACTCGAAGGGCAAAAAAACAATAGGGTCCCCCAACCAGGACCAACCATCCAACATTAGGACTTCCCTTTGGATCCCTTCTTATGGGATCAAAGGGTCATATCAAAAGGAGGAGGAGATCTCTTAGAATGTTTACCTTTGACCGTAATCCAACCTTCTTCAACCTTAGCAACCTCAACCTGCCATACCATTGAGTCCAACACAGAAAAACCAGCCCCTGAGAAAAGGTCAGCACAAAGCGAAGAGCCAACAGATCTAGGGCTAGACACAACAAGGAGAAGATATGTTGCATCCCTCTTTCATGAACTTTTTACATGATTTCTTAAATTGCATAATTAGAGATGTGATGATGTCATTTGAAGTTATTTGAAACATTTATTGATAGATTACTAAACTTTAAATTCTAAAAACTAATGCTTTTCTATATAGATATTTGGTATAGTAAAAAGATTATGTCTAACTACATTTGTGTGTCTAAGTGGATGCAAGAGATTTGATCACCCTCAAAAAAGGGAGGGAAAGTATCATCAAGGAGAGGGGTGCAAACACAAGAAGAGGTCAAAGTTGTCATCATTGCCAAGATCCTTGAGATAAGTAAACCTTATAGGGTTTGTTTGGTTACCCTAGATTTGAAGGGTCAGATTAGTGGTTGTAAGTTTCCAGTGAACTAGTTGGGCTTGTCGAGGTTGCCTACCCTTGTCAAATCATTTTATTGCAAAATCTAATTGAACACTTAAGAAGAAATTACAATGATAATTTATAAAAAGAATTGAATCCATAATTTACAACTCAAAAAAAAACATACAACTCAAAAAAAAAAAAAAAAACATGCTTTTATGATAAACAACATGGATGAAGTTCAAGAATTCAAAGTCATGTTATTAAATTTACCAAAGGAAACTGTTAACTAACTTGTATGTGAACAATTCCATGATGGTCATTAATGACTATTAATGTTAGTAGACATCTAAGTAGTTGGCTTGTTAGCAGGTTTCACTCCCTTGAAAGTTGTTAATGACAATTACTTTTAGTAGACATCCAACCAATTGGCTTGTGAGTGGGTTTCATTCACTTGAAGGTCATTGACCATTAATGTTAGTAGACATCTAAGCAATTGGTTTGTTAGCAAGTTTCATTCCTTTAAGTGTCATTAATGATTGGTAATGTCAGTAGACATCTAAGCAGTTGGTTTATTAGAAGTTTAATTCCCTTGAAGGTCGTTAATGACTATTGGTGTTAGTAAACATCTAAGCAATTTGCTTGTTAGTGGTTCCATTCCCTTTAAGATCTTAATGACTATTGGTGTTAGTAGACATCAGAGCAATTGGCTTGTTAGTGGGTTTCATTCCCTTGAAGGTCGCTAATGACTATTGGTGTCAGTAGACATTTATCAGTTGAAATGATTTACTTGCTTAGTGAACCAATGAGTTAGTTAAACTCAAGAATAAAGGTACAAGTCAAGCAAGGGTGGTGAACAATGACACTGTGTAAATTGTGTTTGCAACTTAAAAAGCATGGCCAAGGTGGTGCAATGTCTTGTATCATACTGTCAATTCACATGAGTCAAATACACATCCTAGTCAAATGGTCATACTAGTTAGGAGGTACCTATAGTGTGTGACAAAGGGTTGTGTAGGTTCTAAACACTAGGCTCAAATGACAATCAGATTTAGTCATGTGTTTGCACCTTTGTGAAAGGTAGAGCCACTTCCAAAAGGAAGGTGTGCGGGGGACCACCAAGTCTATGGTTGGAGGTAAAGCACTTGATGATATTCTCTCTCTCTAAAAATGCCAAAGCTTGTAAGAGATTCCAAGATGGAAAGCAATTAATCAATAAATTCTAGCTCTTTCCTCTATTTATTGCATTCATTTTATGAAAACAGAAAAGTGCACTTGTATTTTATCATTTCGAAATTTATATGCACATAAGGAAAGATTTTATTTCTATTCCATTACAAAATAAATAGAAAAGTGCAAATTTCTGATTTTATGAATATAGTATTATATAAAGGTGGAGATTGAATGTTTATTTATTTTGAATTAGTCATGTTACAACACATCCAAGACTGTGTCCTTTGTACCCTTGTTTAGAAATCATGTCAAATATAATATGTTTACAAATGTGGTGTAGGGCTTTCATCATAGAGCTCATTGAAGTTTGTTGTGAAAGTACACTTTGGAGGACCAAAGAGATGAATAGAGAAAGAAGGATGGATCCTTGTAGGAGGATGCAAAACCTTATTAATATCATTCATATCCACTTGGGAGGTAAGAGAATCCTTTTGCATTATGTTATTGGGTTAGGGGGGATTTTGTTTTCATCTAATGTTTCATTTCTACTCAATGTAATGTTAGGTGACATATCATTAAGGAAATGCATAACATTGCATTGTCTTGAGTCATGTTGATGGTTAAGATAAGATTTAGGTGAATAAGAGGAATGTAAGGTGATAGATGTGTTGAAAGTTGGATTTTTAATGTTTGAAGCATGTCCATATGTTGAGAGTTGGATTTTTAATGTTTGAAGCATGTCCCTCTTACATCAAAGTAACCTTATGGGAAGAGAATCCATCATTACATTTACATTGAAGAGATCATTGATAGAAGTATTAACTATTTCTTTGTAATTAAGGGATGCCCTAGGAGAGTTACAAGCATTATTCATCTCAACATCATTTATAGGAGTATCAAAGGTATTGCATTAAACATTTACTAGGTTTCTAATGAAATCCAAACATTCTAGAAACATCTTTAAAAATATCATCATGTAACAGCATAAAATGTGTATGAAAGCCTTTAGAAATGAACTAAATGTTAGAAACATCTTTGAAACCCTCAATATGCAATACATTAAAATGCAATGAATCCATGCAACCAACATGAAGGTCTCTTTTAATAGTGCAAACAATATTGTATGTATTTCAAAGTTGGGATCCTCTCTCAACTTATGGAGTATCATAATTTTTATTATCATATGTTTTAATTTTCAATAATTTTGATTTGTTTGATTTTTATTTGGAGTTATTATGATTTCAATTTGCTCTCGTCTTAATCCCTCTTCTTTGGTATTGGGTGCTCCAAACTTGGTTGTGGGTGATTTGGGAGTTCCTGCTTGTGGTAGGGTTTTTGTTGGAGTGGTGCATAGTAGGCACTCTTCACAAAGATCTAGTACTAGGTCTACTGAAGGCCCCCCAAAGCCTCCCTCTATTGTTGGTGGACGAAGTTTTGTTCGTCTTGTCGAATCTATTGTTGTTATTGCTTTAAAGGAGAAATCTCGACATCTGGCATGTGCCAAAACATCCCCTATGGTGGTGTGTGGCCCAGACGTGTTGGATAATGTGGATTTCTACCAACATTGTGAGTTGGTTTGTAGATTCGTTGGTTTCTAGCCCTCTCTTTTAGACCTGCATCTCTAGGTGACGGATTCTTGGAAATTTTTAATCTCAAGTAACATTGAGCTTTTCCCTTGTGCAAAGGGGTTTTTCATTGCTACTTATACTTTTGTTGAAGAACATGGTTTGGTGTTGAGCAAACTGTGGGTGTAGGGGAATCACTCTCTCTCGGCCAATCTCTGGACAATCTCCATTAACCCTCTTACTGAACCGCCCAGTGTGCATCTAATGTGGATTCGTCTCTCCTATCTTCCCCTTTAGTTTTGGTAGAATTCTTGCTTTTAGGCCATTAGCAACTCTATCAGTCAATTCTTAAAGGTGGATGAGACTACGGCAACGATTGGCCTCTCTACCTTTGCTCGCATTATGGTTGATATTGACATCTCTACATCCCTTCTGAGGGATGTGGTTCTCATGGTTGTGGACAAGTCATGGACTCCTCCGTTGGATTATGAGGGCCTCCCTTTTCGATGTAGGCAATGTTTATCTACTAGGCATCTGGCTACAGACTATTCTCTCACATCATAAAGATGCTGCCACTTGATGGAAAGACACAAATGATGATCATTTGACTATCTTGGCCTCCAACTCTTCCTTTAATGACTCTTTACAATCTAATGAAGTCTCCCCCCAGCATGTTACTACTACTGATTTGGCTCCTCTGACCCAATGGATCCAACTCCACCTCTTACTGCTAGTACAATCCCCTCTAGTAGCATGGACCCTTCTCCAACTGTTGTTGCTCCTGATTTGCTCTACCCTATGGCTGATGAGGCTCAACATTGCCAACAATTTGTTCCTAGTGTTGGTGCTTATTCTCTTTCATTGAGGGTCCCATTGCCTTCCTCTTGTGTTAGGGACCCTTTTGAAAGTATTGTTTGGACAGTTGTTCGCCAACAAACAAAAAATCACTCTTCAGTCTCTCATTCCCCTGCCCATGATGTGGGTACGTTGTCTACCCACCCTTGATGTGGGTTACTAGATACATTGCTAGTCTGCTATCAATGGTCTATTCTTGACCTCGTTGTAAATAGTCATTTTGGTTTGTTGTTTAAACACCTTTAGGCTGTAGTTTTGAAAGGGGCAGCACCCTTGTTTTGCTGCTTTTAATATCAAAATCAATTCCTCTTTTCCTTCCCATTTTTTTGTAATTCCCAATGCATCAAAAAACATTAACACGCAAATATTTAACCTTTCAGATACAATTGCAGGCAAATTAAGGAATAAACAACTATAAATACATATTTATAGGATTCCCACAACATAAGATTCATGAAGCACCACCAATTTGAATCTTACCTCAAAGGTAAAAGCCAAGACTCATCTCGCGCTCAAACTAAGTGCAATAACAGCCCAAAACGACACCTCCAATACAACTGCTGATGAAAAAATAATTCAAGTCTTACATGATATATGTAATAGCTGAAACTATATAATATCGACTAATGAAGTACACCACATTTTTAAGACTGCAAGACAAGGGTATTTACATTCTCCCACATAACAAACAAAGTTACGTCCATCAATAAGGGACAAAGTTTCATCCATCCATAAGAGATAAATTATGATGAAATGACGAGCAAGAGGAAGATAATTCTCTTATTTCGCTGCCTTGTAGCAAATCCAACATTCTTTGAAAACTTAAAACATGATGTACATAGAATTTCTTTGCACTACAATAGCAAAAGACCCTTCTCAATTTTTTTTGTTCATTTAACATAAGAAGACTTACAAGGCCTGTGCCACAGAAGCATTATGGGCATCTGCTTTTATTGATTTGGTTTGGTTGTTAACCCCCTAAAAGATTTTTGACACTCAATGGAGAATAAGAATATATTTTTTAACCTGTTAGAACTTATTCACAAAAGAACATCCTATAGGATAAGGAGATGATCAAGTGCCAGATTCATTATTTTTAAAGTGCTGAGTTATTTCCTGATGCTGAATTTTAGTAGACCAAGGCTATGGTCCAATGGAAGGTTCAACAATTACCTAAGTTTTTAGAACCCTCGACAATTGATCCTGCAGATTTAAAGCAGCTAAAAATTTAGCTCAGAAGTTTTTGGAAGTTGGCAGCTCCATGGAATTAAATGCAAATAATTGCAGATGCTTTCAAAGGCAAAAAAAACTCTATACTAGTGGACAAAAATTTCCAGCTCCACCTCAAAGGCAGATGCTAGAAATCTGACAACTAAAAAATGATGGCTCCTATTTTGCAAGAAAAAATTCCAATTTATTCTATAGCACTTTTTTTAAGATTCCCTCGTCTCATTAGACCTCTCACTCCAAAAAAATAGATCTTGAAGTCCCTACATGGGATCATTTCCTAATTATAGTCCAACATTTTACATTGAACTTGAGCACATATAATAGAAATGCTGATATTTAATGCCTGATTTTAAACCAGAAATCTTACCACTCCAGGTAAATATAGGACTTCCATTCTCAAAGATATCTTGGTAGAAAGGCAAAAATTTTGTGACTAGTTTAGAAGGGCATAGCAAAGCCATTTCTCATTGGCCCCATGAAAAACAACTATCTCAATCAATGGGTAGGCTACCAAAGAAAGATAATATCAAGAAAAGGATGCAACCAAATCATCCCTAAAGAACTGTATTACTGCAAGTACAAACACTACTAGGATCATTTGAACATAGAATTTTATACACTCCAACAATTGTAGAGAAACCAAGACATTTAGAAAGCAAGCATAACTACCGTCTTGGCAAGAAAAAGTACAAACATAACTAGTTAGGGATGACATGGCAAAGCCAATCCTTATCAGCCCTTCAAAGAACATATATCTTGATCAATAGTAAGCTGTTACATAAAGATGATATCCTGGGAAGGCTAAATTTGTAGAATCCTTGAAAACTGTACCTATGCTAAAATGATTATTTGAACTTAGAACGTTATCTACTTACAGCAACTGTTTAGAGATTTCGCAAGCAAACATCTTAACTAGTATATTGATGCAAAAGTACAAGATAGCTTCAAGGGCAAAAAAAATTTTGTCACTGTCAAGACTCTGAAGTATTTTTACAACACCCCGAATATGTGCAATTCTAAAAAGCAGCATCTCAAAATTCGATCCCATACATTGACAGGACAAAACATAAGCAGGTGAAGATTGTACAGATACAAGAAGAGACTAAACATGAGTTAGGCTGAGAAGTTGTATCAAGTTTCTAGATCCGAGGAATTGATCACAAAGACTGACAGACCTAAACATAAGCAGGTAAAGATTGTACAGAGGCTATAGAAGACTTAACAGAGTTTAGCTGATGAGTTGTATCAAGAATTAAGTATCGCATATTCCCCGGAACTAACCTTCAAGTAGCAAAGGATGCAAGTTAATTTTGTTTGAAAGAACTTTCTCTGATGTACAAACAGTTGCAGAGTGAATGCACAATGCAGTAGTTTTACATCTGAAGAACACACGATCCTGCACTAGCACGTGAACAGCAAATAACACACATGGACACCCCACCCTATCATAGAGCCAATGCTAAGATAAAGAATGCTATTGGTGGGCAGGTTCAGGGACAAGGTCTTGCGTATATGACCAGAAAAAGAAGGCAGTTCCCTGATATGTATCCATCAGTAGCTAATGACATTATTTGGCTTCCAAATCTCTTGATTCACTGGAGCTTTTGCTTCAAAAGAAGCTCCTCCACAAGAGTAATTCCTTGTCCATAAGGTACCTTACACTAGATACTAGAGGCCTTTTGAACTTCTCAAGCGGGCCTGCTGGCCTTCTAATCTTGCTTCTAGTAACTTTGCCTTCAAACTGTTTTCCCGTATACCTTTAGACCGATCAAAAGAAGTTTTGAATCTTTCAGAATCAGGAGAAGCATGATGATGATTCCACTGGCGTGTTGGGCTAGCTAATCCATGCATGGGTGCTAAGCCAGTATCTAATAGGTGGTCTATACCACTGCCAACAGATTGAAACCTCCATGATGTCTGACTTGGATAGAATTCAGTCATATTATCTGGATCCTGCTTTGCAACGCTGCATTCTGATTGAACGGATTCAGTCCTGGCTAAATTATTGCTTCCATGCTTTGACATTTTCCCTTGATCTTGGGTGTCATTTCCCGAGTTTTTCTTGCTAATCATTCCCTCCTGATTATGCTTTCCTTCAATCTGAGAAGACCTATTGCTTAAATCCTGCTTGTTTGATTTTGCTCTGCCCCCTTCTGCTAGCCTCATAATATCTACCTGGCTACCTTTGAACTTCTCCAATAATTGTGTTTTGCTTCTGTGCCATGACCTAGCACTCCCTAAGTGATCTTCAATTGATATCTGCTGCTCACCAGATACATCACCCTTGGAATCTTCCTGGAATGATATCTTTTGTTCACGTGATTTTCGACCCTTTGTTTTCTCCATGCTTCCAACAGATGCATATCCCCATTTGTAACTTCTAATATTATTATCATCCACACCGTCCCTGTTTATTTCAAGGGAACGAAGGTCACTATCTGCAGAATCTTCATCACCGGCATCTTGAGGTGCACTTACAGTCCCATTTAAGTGCATTGATTCAAGAGATTGTCTTCGGAACATATCTGTGTGTCTATCATCCTTTTGGTACTGCATCTCATTCCTGAAGTTGTTAGCTCTTTTGGCTTTCAAAAAGGACTCTAGTCCAGTTCTCAGCCTATCCACAATTTCATTTTTTTCGTCAGGATCAAAATGAGCTTCAGCCAGCTTCATTTGAACCCTTTCTTCCCTCCAGATTTCAGCCAACTGAAGGATTTGCTGTCCACTTGCAGCCTCCTTTCTGACCTTGGCTGATTCCTCCTTTTCATCATCTGCCTCTGACTTCTCCTCCAGAATTTCCGTTGTCAATTCATCACAGAAATCCTCCATTAATTCTTTGGATTTCCTCTCCCTCTCCATGTCTTGCAATGCCTTTGCAAATGCTGTTTTTATTTCAGCTATCTCTCGTGCTAGCTTTCTGTGTAGGCTTTCTGATCTCCTTCGCAGCTTCCTTTCATCTTCAAGCTCTTCCCTAACAGACTGAACAGCTGCTCTAATCTTCTCTTGCTCCTTGCTTTTCCAAACCATCTTCTCATCTGAAATTCTTTTGATTAAGTTATCAATTTGATGACGATCAGCTTTCTGTTCTTGCATCATTTCTTGTACCCGGGCTCGAGCATGATCTAACTCCACTCGTAATGCTGTTACCAAGGACATGCTTGATGAATGCTGCTCTTCAAGGCTCCATATACGGTTCAAGACCTTCAACAACTCTGTTGAAGTTGCCAAACTATAGCCTGATTCTCTTGGTCGTATCTTTAAGTCCAGGGAGCTTGTTGGAGTGATAGCTTGATTATGAGCTCCAACCTGCCACAAAATATATGAATAAATCTTAAGGCTTAAAAAAAAGTTTAAAAAATAATTATCATTGAAAAGGTATTCAAATGGTGCATGGGCATGTGGTCTAATCTTTAGATTTTTAGTTGTCAAGAGAGTTATCCCCAGTTCATGTCCTGTGGTAGGCATTTGTTGTTGATTATGGTACTTAATGCACAAAAGTTGGCCCTTAGTGGACAATCCATTGTGTTGTACAGGTATGAACCACATTAAAAAAACCCTATCTAATTAAATCCAAAAGAAAAGGTTATTCCATTGGCAATCGGTCTTAAGTACCATAAGGCCTATAAGATTAACGCTTGAATAGCCCCAAGCAAATGACTACAGATCTCAAACTAACTGCTTCCAGATATGATACATTAACCTGCACAATTTCTCCAATGCACACCAAATACAAGCATTTCATAAAGGTATCGACAGTTCAGATGGGTATTCTTGTCAACCAAATCTTAATTTTTATATCAATGTATGCAAAGAGCAAAGGTAATCTATGGATTTATTTCTCATGTTCTGTTTATCCACGTTACTGTAAACTTTGAATGGAGATATGGAGTGCTTCCCACCTCTTGACACATTTCTAAAAGAGGACAGCTCAGAGGCTGCCTATATGTTCAAAGCATTTTCCTTAACCATGCAGCTCTAGCATGACTGGTTGCAGAGATGGTAGGCCTGTTTGGTAGACATTCATGCACAAAAGCTAACTTCATTTTCGAGTCCCCCAACTATGGTGTCATCAAAACCCACATGTTCAGCTAAGTGCTCAAAGGAGCGTGTATATTGGTAACAGAAAATTGCCAGATGAATATAAGTAGCTCAGAAGCTAATCACATCCCAGTGCAGGAGTATTCTGACAAACTACAAGATGAATTTATATAATGCTTAATGATTAAAGAAAATCATATATATTTAGGGAGTGGAATAGAACAGGAATGAAGAAGCAGAATTCTGAGTGGATGGGGAATAGAGTAAAGCAGGATATATTTATTTCATTTTTTTTTCCTATTTTATTTGTGTGGAATTAGGAGTAAAAATTTTCCATCAGTTTTGCTTTAATCTTCCAAAAGCAACATCAGAGAAAAAAACAAGTTTTTTTACTGTGTGCGCCTCTTTAAAATTAAGAGAATCTGTCATTGTAATTTACTTTTATATTGGTTGAGAATCTGAGATACCAAAAGACTAAGAAACACAGAGATCACACACAGGTACTCAGTACTGGAACAGAGCTGGGGTATCAGTCCATATCAGAACTGCTGTATCATTTTTTATATCAGAGCTATTGCACCACATCCATAATGAAACCAAAAAGATAAGGGGATAAATACAATACCTCTACCGAGCTGCTACAGCTTGCTGGTGATAAAGGCTGTAGAGCACCACCATTTCTGTCAATCGATCCTTGCTGTTGTATCAAAGAGGAAGCAATTTGTTTTCTGAGGCTACCATTACTTGGTGCTACCTGAAGTTCCAAGTGAATCATCAGTATGTCACATGTGTCTAAAAATTAAACCCATATAAAAATGTCTGCCAAAATATATGTACAACTTCAAAGCACAGAGACAAAAAGAGGCAATAATAAAGCAGCGAAAACTAGTAAAAGCAGCTTAAAAGATAAAGCATGTACACAAACCGCAAGCATCCACTAATTCCTGAATAGGAGTAAAAATATAGAAAATCTGCACCACAAATTACTGAACAATTCATAGTCAAGAATTTGACGCATCAGCATTGTCTCAGAATCCATAGCCAAGAACAGGATATATAGATATTTTCTCAGTAAGAATAATTATTGAAAGAATTCTAATATAAGAATTTGACATCATTATAACTGCAACATGATTAGCAATGTGGAAAATGTACAATACTATTTTAAAACATGTAAAAAGCACAGTTTCCACTTTCCAGCATTAATATGCTTACCAAGACTATTTATAACAGAAATGAAATGAATTTCACTCTTAGAGCCTATGCTAAACAACATATCAGGATGATTGCTTGGGAAAATAAATCATAGACAGACAATGCACAATTTCCAGCATTAATATGCTTACCGAGACTATTTATAACAAAAGAAATGAAATGAACTTCACTCTTAGCGCCCAAGCTAAACAATACATCAGGGTGATTGCTTGGAAAAATAAAGCATAGACAGACAATCCACATATTCAATGCTTCAAACTATCATATGTTAATCTCCATACTAAGTTATCAAGCGAAGGTGAAAAACAAAGTTAAAAAATTCATCAAAGTATTTCTTGAACTATGCAGATGAATAGATATTTCATATTAATATTGATGCCATTTTTCGAATATCAAATACATGTACATTGTAAATAAATGGTAAAATCCAAATTGTTGTCCTACTAAGTATGCAATGAGCAGATTACTCAATTTTGAATAAATGACAAGAGAATAAGACAGTGTCTAAGGAAAAATAAATACATTGAAACAACTGAAGAGATTCATTACAGAATGAGATATATAGGCTAACCTCTTTTTCCCAACTGATGAGTTGATTAATACATCATTATCTCCAGAGCTCATCAAAAATAGGCCACATTGAAAGTGATTTAAGTAATTTTTTATCAAGAAGAAATTACATTCAATAAATATAAAAGGTCCAAAAGGATTATACATGATTTGTCACAAAATGAACTCAATTAGGTGTACTTAAACAGAAAATTAATTATCGCTTGATTAGGTTCCTCCACAGACCAAAATGAAGACCAATATGTAAAAGCCACAACCATAGAAAAAAATTACTTAAAAAGAATCTCCACAAAAGAAATGCTAAATCCAACTCATCTATAGACCAACTTGAAAACTCTGCAACAGCTTTTAAAAGTTGGCTAGAATGCTATAAGAATCAACTCACACTGGCTATACAAAAACTCTGCAATAAGCACACAGAGTTGATTCCACTTCATTTCCACAAGAAACAATTCAAACTCAAATGTACCCTATGACTCATGAATTTTACTATAAATTAGCTCTTATCAATTGATTACTCATTGACATAAATTGTAACGTTTCTGAAAACAACTGTGTGGCACTTTTTTTAATAGACATTTTAAATCACACCCCATGATCCATCATCAGGGAGAGGATGAAAATACGCACTGCTTCCAGAAACTTTACAATTTATGTTATGGACTGTGGAAATATCAAGTTTTAATCATTACAAGTCAAATGAACCTTTGCATTTAATCTTATTTGGTGACGATCTAATAATAGATGCAGTCTTAAAGCATTCATATCTATATAATCTCTATCCATAACCATTCTCCAAAAACAAGTGAAAAAACAAATAAACCTTTAGGTATCTATCTGAAAACAAGATTTAAGCACTATTGCTACAAAAAGGCAAACATGCTGAAAGTGAGATTCAAGACGTCAGCCAATTTAAAGCCACTCAGTTCTCGTACCCTGTCACTAATGTATTGCACAACAACACTGAGTACATTAAGCATCCTACACCATGGTGATTTGGTATGTATTTTTGGGGCTCATAAATGAGAGATTACAGGTTCGATACTCAGGAGAACAAGAAAACAGCACTGTTTTTCCTGAGCTTCATTAGCTCAAAATCAAATCCACTGCCCCAATCAAGCAGAATTCAACGAACATCAAATACCCAACTGAAAACACACAAAAACAGGCCAAACACATTCATTATTTCACCCTATAATCATGAAACGAGCTCCTATTGTCAAATATCAAGGCTTTTGTTAACGAGCGGGATTCCTATATGATTTAAAGATTAACACACACTGATCCCGAATGACTCTCAGTAGAAGTGGACAAAGAAAGAAAATAATGAAAAATGAATATAATCTTGGCATTGATGAGTTAACATTAAATCCACAGCTCCACTGCAATCCAAATTCGAGAAACATTCAACATCCATATGAACAGAACGAAAAAGCTTATGCATCAGGATTCAAAATACAATACACATCTCCAGTCCAAACTAACTCCAGAAACATCGAGTACTGCAAGAACAAACACCAACACACAACAAACCCACTGACTGTTTCGCAACAACAACACTAACTATTCAAATACCAAACCAATTCCAATCTATCCAAATTAAAGTGACATCAAACCACCCACATCCACAACCACGGAAGAAGCATCGCATTCAACAAAAACGCTAACTTCATCCAATGATACGAACCCAAGACCACAACTTCAACGTAATCCAATTCAACAAAAGCCAAACCCCTCACATTTACAAACACAACAAGCATTTCAAACCCACTAATCATTTCACTAAAACAACACAAATCAAGTTCACATCACCTCACCATTCACAACCAAGACAACTTCAGTGAAACTAAATTCAACAAACAACAAAGCTCCCACATTCATAAGCACGCCAAACCCTCTAATCATTCCACCACACCAACACAAAATATTCATAAAACAAAAGACAAATACCCCACTAATCTTCAGAAACCCTTACCTGAAGCCTGGGACTGTGAGGAGGATCAGCAAGATGCGAAGGCAACTGCAGCAGCTGCGATCTATCTTTTCCTCCTCCATCCCTTCCAGAAAGCCTCCCACTTTTCTTCATTCCCCCTGAAATTGTCGGGATCTCCTGCAACTCCCACAAATTAGCAGCCAGCTTTCTTGCAGAAACACACTCTTTTCTCATTACCGTTGAGGGGCGGGGCTCCTCTTCAAAACCCCTTAACCCATTATCATCATTACCATCGTCAAAAGACATAATGGGCGTGGTGCAGGGCCCGCCCCTTTTCCCTACAAAAATTGCGCGCTTCAACTTTATAGCACTGTTTGCTTTCGAACTTGCTGGCGAGGATGAATAGTAACAATAAGCCGCTCTTCGCTTCCTCTGCATAATTTCTATTTCATTACACAGCTGTATATACTTAAACTGATGTATACAATATGGGCGTATAATCACTGCATCTCTACACCACAGGACCTCATTTTTGGGCCATTTCGGAGCCAAATTCTCTCCATCCCACGACTTCGAGTCAGCTCGAGACGACCCGTGACGTCGATTTGTGCAGTTCTTTTGCAGAAACTTCGATCTTCATGATAGAATGTGACAACTATCACTGTTCGAATACTATGCATTGTAATTGTTCCCTGTTTATACCCTTTTTATACTGAGCTCTGATTTTTATTTTCCACTCTTTTCTTTTCTTTTTCTGTGAATCGTGACTACATTTTTTGGGGTTTCAGAATTTGTTGGTATTTATTGAAAGCGGAAAAAGGGAAAAGGAATCCGGAGCGGATTTGAAATGGGCAAATTAATTACATTTGAATCCACGCTGGATTTTGGGAGCCACGTCAGCGCGTTAGGGTGGATTTAGCACGGGTTTGTACGGGTGTATGTGACACCTGGCCGTTGACTTGGTCATGTTGGCAGTTTGACTTCCTAATGTAGATTTTGATGGTTTGCACATATCTATACAATTTTATATGAATATTGTATGAAGCTCAAGGTTTAAGAAAGGTTGTCACAAGGGTATGTTATATGTATTTGGGAATGGAGAGTTCTAGCGTTAATACGAGATTAAAACGTCCTTTTGTAATAAACAACTCTAATTATAGGTTAAAAAATATCAATTATGTTTTATCTTTGGGAAAAAAAAAAATCTATTGATATATGTGATATTATAGAAAAAAATTAGTACAATATAGTTTAATTTTTAAAAGATATTAAAAGAATGGAATCCCCATTATAGTATAGGTCATTTATATGTATATTTCACTTAGGAGAACTCATTTCTCTTTAGAGTTGGCAAATTCATGAAATAGTGTCCTTAGATCGTACATTTACAAGTTTGGCTACTAGGAAGACAAAAGGTGAGTAGATTTTTGGGTACATATTTTGACAAATTGATCTTATACATCACATTTTACTTTTACTCGTCAAATCAAGTCTTTGTTACTTCATATCAGCCCTACAATTCTCAAATCTAAACCACATATTTATATGAGATCACCTTGATTATAATACAATCATCAAACTAAAGACAAATTTTTTGGGTAGTGGCAAATCAAGTTGGACAATATCTACATTATTCTTGCATCATCATTTTCAAAGCTTAGTACGACTAACTACTAATTTAATTATTTTATTAAATATAACATTTAATGCAATTCAATTGTCAGTCCCAACTAATTAATGTAAGTTAATTATGCGATTATTTATGTACCCTAGATTTATTTATGTAGTGTAATGTCATATATTGTATCCTTGTACATTTACATGCTTGCCTAGTCTACACGTTGATGTTTCTAATTTTTGTGCCCCCTAATTTGACTAATCCTGCTCACCCTAGGGCCTGACATTATTTGCATAATGCTTTTCTAGTTCCCCCTACCTCTAATCCAACCCTCTAGAACTGAACTATGGCGCTAAGCACCAGTGTCCAGCCAAAAAGGGCCCATTTTTTAATATGTTAACAATCAGATTTTGGAGAGCGAGAAAACATTGTCCATTTTTGCCTACTTCGAGGTTTTCACACGTTTCCTTCAGGTTAGTGTAAAAGGAGGCATCCCCCTCCTCATTTGAACATCCACACATCACAAGTTATCTCTTTCATCAAATATTGAACAAATATTTCAGTCATTTTTAAGGCAACAAAGAAAGGAGATTCAAGCATTAAAGAAGTTTAGCAATTGAAGACGACATCCATGATCAAGCTCTTATGTTTCCTCCATGAGTGGAGGCATACATGAGCTCCCTTCCTAGCATCAACTACCTTTCATGAAGGCTTCAACACAAGGAGAATTCATTAGAGAATGTATATCATTATGATTTTTTTACTTCAAATTTGAGGTTATTTTAGACATTATTGTTGTAAGGAAGGTTGAATCGTCCCGGGGTTTGATTGAGGCATGCCCCTATACAACACAAAGCACCATATTTCTTTTTTTTGTGTGTAGGAAAGTACATCAAGAGGTGAAATGTTGCAAATCTAGAAAAGGTGGATAGAACCAAAAAGATTCAAAAATAAGGACTTGGATGCTTCTAAATTTTGCACATAATTCATATTTAGCAAATTAGTCATGCACTTTTCAAATATTTTTTAGAGGAATCATTAGAGTGACTTTCTAGTTCTATATCCACAAACAATATCATTTTTGGGTTTGCCGAGATAATGACGCCTAGCAAATTAGTTCTACCAATTTGAGCCTGAATTTTAGTGATAGGTTCCTCTTTGACTCTTCTTTATAGATCTTTGTTTAGTATTGCTTTATCAAACCTCTAATTCTGTATTTATGTTGATTAGTGTTCAATTTCATGTCTTTTACTTGGTCTTATTATATCAAATCAATTCATATAAATCAATAAGTAAAAATGGGCAGTGCATCATTCTAAACCACTTTGCACCTAGCTCCTACCTATCTCAATGGGGAAGTTGGATCAAGTGTCAACCTCCTCTAATGAAATAGTTGATGGGAGTACCTATTTAATCTCTAGTTTGCATGATTAGATTACATACCCCTTTTCCTTCATTTCATTTGGTGAACTCGATGTAACATGCTCTTTATTTTTTATTTGGATATTTAGATTTGAGTTTGACTACATTGTTTATGTGCTTAGAGAGCTTAAATAGGTGGTAAAGGAGTCATTTCTTTTATATCTTGCATTGTTTGATCACTTGTTTCATTATAATTGCTTGTAATTGTGTTAAGAGCATAATAATTTATCTTAGCCCTATCTTTCTTATGTATGAGATTCAATACACATTGTTCCAAATCCAATATCATGGTAAGAATAAGTTATAGACTTATGGCTTCCCTAGGTTTATATACTAAGTGTATTGAGACTAAGTTGACTAACTCATTTCCTAGGAGCTTGGGTGAATCCTCTTCCCTTAATACAACACCAACATGCCTACCATTGTTGATAATTCATCTCCTCATACTTCTCATGATGAGACAACTCTTCTACTCAAGTGTCTCATGAACAATTGGGGAAGGTTGACAAGAAATTGGAAAGCCTTTAACAATTTGTGACTCAAGGGCATGTGGGTAAAGAGGAAATTCCCTTGATTGAAGGTTTAGGGAGGTTGATTCAAAATGATGAACATGGTGAGGAAGTTTTAGGTGGGATAGTTTACATAGAAGATGAAAACACTATGAAAGTGCATGTTGTGTTGAGGTGCTTAGATAGTCAAACCCTTCAAATCATGTTGAGATGTTTGTGCCTATTTCTACATGTCTTCCTACTATGCCTATATATACCTCTTTCATCATGGCTACTTCTACACAAATTTTTTTGATGCTACACATATTAGTGGTGAGGGAGATCTTATACACTAATATGCTTATGTTCCACCCTCAACAAGCCTTCCATTTGTTTTCCAACCACCTCCTTTACCCACATACCATAATGGCACAATTTTCAATCTTCCGCCATAATCAAACTCTTTTTAAGCCAACCCAGCCATTGAAGCTACAAGTAACCATTTGTTATAAAATGTTACATCCTTGCAACAATAATTGGATTCCATCACTCAATCCAACTCCAACTTTCCTATATACTATGAATCCAACCCTCTTTCCACTGAGATTCTTCATACACCTCTTCCACAACACATTGAGGTTAGTTGCTGGAAAAGTGTAATGGACAAGGTGATCCCAACACTCATGAGAAAATATTTTAAACTTTGTATACTAACTTTAGCTATGACAAAAATCTCCTTGCAAAACTATTTATCTTTACATTAAAAGATAGAGCTTTGGAATGGTTTTTCTCTTTTTCTAGATATTCAATTACTTATTTTCAATAATTTGTTGCGCTTTTGTTCAACGATTTTAAGTTAATATTGGTCCATAAGTTACTTTGACTGATTTATTAAATTGTAAATTTATTGTCACAAAATTTTTCACCCATGCTTCGGGTATGACCCCCAAGCAACCTTGTGAAACATTGAATCAACCTCCAAGTGTGGGACTTGCACTTTGAGGCTGAATCTCCAAAGAAGGTCAGCTTCCTTCCAATTAGGGTGCACCTAAACTAACACTTTGAGGGAAAAGGGAAGAAGGATTACATAAATGTAAAGGGGGTGATACACCAAATTGAATCTTTGGTTCCTCCATGTCCATGAGTGCACATAACATTAGCAAAGCACTCAACCTACATAATTCTCACTCTAATCTACTCTCATAGGACTCGTAGGCAGGTTACAACTTAACAGATGCTACAAGGAAAATTTATTCACAAGATAGCAACTATCAAGAAGATTTAACAAAACAAATAAACTAAGAGAACACAAAAGAAATAATCAACACTAGGAAAAAGCATGCACAAGATATTAGACTAGGAAAAGAAGTAAAAATAGATATTTTCATTAATATATGACAAGAGAAAAGTTACGGTTGTAAATCATAGCTACTGCAAAGAACCAAAAGAGAACCCATAAAATATGTACAAAGCTTGCCTTTATAGATCAGGCATAACTGATATTTAGCATGAGTTCAAACCCAGAACTAATTGGAGTCAAGTTACAAAAATGCAAGGTCCAAGAAATATAAGATAAAATCTGATTGTGTGTGTATATTTGATCATGAAGTGACCAAAAACGGGCAAATAAGTGGCCCCGCAGTCAAGCAAATCAAGTCCATACCCTCTGCAAGTGGCAACAAAGGAAGAAAAAATGTGTATGTCGCATGTAGAAGCCAAAAAACTAAGTTTGGCATTAAATTTTCTATCCTTGGGTAGTATCTCAGTCACCAATAAAAATCTCTTAGGTGCAAAAACACAACATTTTCACATCAGAGAGACAACAAAATGTTACCAATGGTGAAAACACACAATATTTTCAACCACACACCTACGCGCTTAACATTTTGCACATCTTATATTTAATCGCGCAAGTGCGATAAAATCTAATCCTTTGATCTTGAAAAAGGTGATCGACATTTAAATCTTTTAAAAACAAAGTAACTGGGACCCATAATGCAAAAACACACAACATTTGTGTTGCACACTTGTGCACTTAACATTTTGCACATCTTAGATTTAATTGCACAAGCGCAATGAAATATGAGTTGTTGGTCCTAGAGAAGATGATGGTCATTTAAATCATGTGGGTGCGAAATCACACAACATTTTCAACCAAAATCACATGCCTCCAATGATTTCCCGCATGTTCGCATCTGGACATAGTCCACATTTTGACATACTTTTTTTGCGAAGGCATTGCGGATACGTGTGGTGCAGAAAACACACAATGTTTTTGCACCCTCGTGAAAATAAATAATATTTTCACCCACCTGAATAATGCAAAAAACACATTGCACTTTTTGTGTTGAAAAGATACAACACTTATCCCGCAAAGGTTTCTCAGATCAGATATTTGTGTGGACTAATGGTAGCGAAAATAGCCAACAATAAATAAGGTGCTAAAGATAAGGCAATTTATTTCATTGTTAGATATAAACACTTGTATTCACAAATTTCATATCCTATTTGTGATGATGATGTTCAACTAATTTTCTTTAATAATTTGTGAAAAGAGATTAGAGATAATCTTTTGTTTACTAAATTCACTTATTTGACACAGTCGTGCACTACACTTCATAAATATCAACATCAAATAATTCAATTTGAACCCCCTTTTTCATTAGCTTTGTTTGATAGGATTGAAGATGTTCCCTTTCAAAAGTTTAGAAAAAAATCCAAGAACTTCATCAAAATCACAAATAATTCTTCCAATTATGTTCAATCTCAAGTGGCAACTGCAACTTCCATTTCCACTCTCTTTGGATCTAGATTCAAATCTCATAATTTTACACCTCTTTTCAAATTATTGGAATCTATCATTCTTTGATTCATTAATAATGGTGTGTTGAAGCTTCCTCCTATACATCTCATAGATACCTCTAAGGTCTTACCACCGTCTTTTAAACAAAAAGAATTTTGTAAATTTTGTCGTCAACCTAGCCATGATAAGATAAATGTATTTGAAACATGAAATCCAAGACCTTATTAACTCTAATGCTATTGTGGTGGATGTTGTGAATGATAAAGGAAATACATCTATGGCACCTTCTAATCAAAATTTATAAACCTTCACTAATCCTTTGCCTTCCCATTCTACCAACGTTGTTGAGCATAATGATTCAAGCTTCATTATTATCAATGATATATCTAATGAAACGATCAATGTTATGAACCTAATGGATAAAAATAAGACAAAGTGTGAACCTTGAATTACCTTTCACTTAGGGGATATCATTAATGCACCTAATGGACCATTATACATTATTGTGAAGATTAAAGATAAGCTCTCCCAATGAGTGCTCATAGATTTAGTATGTATGTTGAATGTTATTATTGAAGAACATCTCTATATGTAATAATTCCATCAAGATACATATGATAAATCTAATGTTGTGATTAAGGTGCATGATGCTTTCACATGTCCTACTATAAGTTCCATCACCATTCTTGTTAATGTTGGTTCTAAGTACTTAGATGTTACCTATGTTATATCCCTAACTCGAACCAATTTTGTGTGAAATTAGGATACCCTTGGTTCAATTAAATGAAATATATTCGCTATACCATCAAAAAAGTGTTTGATATTTCTCAATACTGGGAAAGTTATAAAAATCAATCATAGTCTTTTTCAACCCTTAGCTAATCATTAAAACTTTACACTTTATTACTTTTGGCCTAGTAAACTCCAACCTTTGAGACCTTGTGAAGATATTCTTTTCTTATATTATCAAAATTTCAAGGCTAATAAGATCTTCCATTTGTCCTTAAGAATCCCTTCAACTTATTCTTTCTTGTCCATGGATATGGATATGTTAGATAACTGAGAGGGGGGGGTGAATCAGTCAATTCCAATTATCCTACAGTCCCAAATCTCCCAGATGTATATATTCAAAATTTTCAAACAAATTATCAACTCGGTAAACTATCAACAATAGCTTTCTCTTCATCTACTGATTGACAGTCATTTCAATACTGTGTTTACCAATCAGACTAAATATGAAATGTGTAAAGTAAAATAACAATACAATAGCATCAAATACACATAACACATAGATTTTTAACGTGGAAACCCTGTCAGGGTAAAAACCACCTAGGACCAGTAACCCAAAATAATTCAGTCTTCTGAAGTGAGCTCGGTTAGGAGCCAACCCTGTCAAAGGTTACAAAACACACTGTGAGGTGTGACTTGGTTAAAGGATTTATCACTAACAATTTAATTCTTGACTAGCATTCACTATGGGGTCAACAAGAAAAACAACAACATTCTTTGAATGTCGTATTGAAATACAAAAAGAATGTTAAGTCCACTTGGTTAAGAGATTTTGTTGTAACAATGGTTAAATTGATACAATAGTGATATGATTCAATTACAACTTAGATTGCAGATTTTCAAATCTATGCTAAGCTCAAAATACCTCCTCTGATCAATATTTAGTTCAATCCTTCATATCCTCCAACTTGTTTAGCTCAGTGAATAATACCATGATGCTCGGTAATGCCTACAGCTCAACTCAGTTCTATCTGTAACCAGTTTGATCAATGGTGCATGAAAATAGTCATTTCATGTGAATTCTCCTATAATGTCAATAAGCTCCAGAATCAATAATGAATCTCATGTCTCTTTAAATAGACTTCATAAACCATTTTCATATCATCTGTTAGATTTTGCCTCTTAATCTCCATCGTTCCTTTTGTCGCTTCAAGCTTCCTTGGCAAATGTCTCTATAACACGTTTCATCCTTCTCCATTCGATCAATCTTGAATTTTGTCATCCATTAGATCATCATAACAAACTTTATCTTTTACCTTGGAATCATAAGAAATCATCCAATTCATCAATTCAATTGGTTGTTATAAACTTTATTTGTTTCTCTCACTTGATTAATATAGAATGTGTCAGTGATAACTAGCTTGATTATTACTATTACTCGGTATACACAACACTAGCTCGATGTATACTGAAATCTTCAATTACCGACCACATAGACTTGTTCAGTTCTAATCTTCAATACATAACAAATTCATGTAATACAATCAAGTCAACAATATGATGCCATAGACTCATCAATAAGTTACCCAATATATACCTTAGTCATATCTTCCATATCCATCTCATCTTCATGTAGATAACTCGTTCCTTTATCATTTTATTTTTTAGATATTTGTAACTATCATGATAAGTACAGTCAAAACTAGTTGACATCAATGACAATACATTGAATGATTTAATTGCCTTACATATCACTTTAGTAGCACGATGATCTCTAATCACTATCTTATACTTGTCCATTCAGTTCATCAAGATATTAAATCAATTGTAGGTTATCAATCTCTCCCTTTGGCATTGATGGCAACACAAATATGATATATGCCATAGAATACCAAATATCAATCTACAACTCTGTATAAATGTTGTAGCTCGGTAAGCTCTCCCTAGCTTGTTCATTTTATATGTTTAATCACTACATAGCATTTCAGGAAGACTCTCCTTGTTGATTTGATCTTCTTTGCTTCTCTTTTTCCGAATTCTTTCTCTCCCACTAGATAGATATTCTCATGTCTCTTTAAATAGACTTCATAAACCGTTTTCATATCATCTGTTAGATTTTTCCTCTTAATCTCCATCATTCCTTTTACCTCTTCAATCTTCCTCGGCAGATGTCTCTGTAACACGTTTCATCCTTCTCCATTCGATCAATCTTGAATTTTGTTAGTCGTTAGATCATCATAAAAAACTTTATCTTTTACCTTAGAATCATAAGCAATCATCCAACTCATCAATTTAGTTGGTTGTTATAAACTTTATTTGTTTCTCTCACTCAGTTAATACAAAATGTTTTGGTGATAACTAACTCAGTTATTACTGTTACTCGGTATACACAACACTAGCTCGGTGTATACTAAAATCTTCAATTACTGACCACATAAACTTGTTCAGTTTTGATCTTCAATACATAACAAATTCATGTAATACAATCAAGTCAACAATATGATGCCATAGACTCATTAATAATTTACCCAATATATACCTTAGTCATATCTTCCATATCCATCTCATCTTCATGTAGATAACTCGTTCCTTTATCATTTTATTTTTTAGATATTTGTAACTATCATGATAAGTACAGTCAAAACTAGTTGACATCAATGACAATACATTGAATGATTTAATTGTCTTACATATCACTTTAGTAGCACGATGATCTCTAATCACTGTCTTATACTTGTCCATTTAGTTCATCAAGATATTAAATCAATTGTAGGTTATCAATCTCTCCCTTTGGCATTGATGGCAACACAAATATGATATATGCCATAGAATACCAAATATCAATACTACAACTCTGTATAAATGTTGTAGCTCGGTAAGCTCTCCCTAGCTTGTTCATTTTATATGTTTAATCACTACATAGCATTTCAGGAAGACTCTCCTTGTTGATTTGATCTTCTTTGCTTCTCTTTTTCCAAATTCTTTCTCTCCCACTGGATAGATATTCTCATGTCTCTTTAAATAGACTTCATAAACCGTTTTCATATCATTTGTTAGATTTTTCCTCTTAATCTCCATCATTCCTTTTACCTCTTCAATCTTCCTCGGCAGATGTCTTTGTAAAACATTTCATCCTTCTCCATTCAATCAATCTTGAATTTTGTTAGTCGTTAGATCATCGTAACAAACTTTATCTTTTACCTTAGAATCATAAGCAATCATCCAGCTCATCAATTTAGTTGGTTGTTATAAACTTTATTTGTTTCTCTCACCCAGTTAATACAAAATGTTTTGGTGATAACTAACTCAGTTATTACTGTTACTCAGTATACACAACACTAGCTCGGTGTATACTAAAATCTTCAATTACTGACCACATAAACTTGTTCAGTTTTGATCTTCAATACATAACAAATTCATGTAATACAATCAAGTCAACAATATGATGCCATAGACTCATTAATAATTTACCCAATATATACCTTAGTCATATCTTCCAAATCCATCTCATCTTCATGTAGATAACTCATTCCTTTATCATTTTCTTCTTCAGATGTTTGTAACTATCATGATAAGTACAATCAAAACTAGTTGGCATCAATGACAATACATTTACTGATTTAATTTCCTTACATATCACTTTAGTAGCTCAGTGATCTCTAATCATTATCTTATACTTGTCCATTCAGTCCATCAATGTATTCAATCAGTTGTAGGTTATCAGGATATAGTTGTCTCGCCTCCACATCCAAGACCTAGACTTCTTCCTACTCCTATTATTCCTTTGTATTGGCTTAAATTTTACACCCCATGTAAAAGGTCATTTTATCATTTCCTCACCTTATCCTAAGGCTCAAGTTCCATGCACTCCTCATCATCTACCACCATCATTCAACTCATCACCCGCTCCAAGATTCTTTCAACACAACCCTAACAGTTTTGGACAAGTGTGTGTTGCAGAGACATTCACACAACATGCTAACATCCACAAATATGTAGACGTGTAGGTTCTCATTGGAGAATTACAAACTATCAACCTAAATTTGCAATGCCCCAATGATGGGCTTGAATGGACAAGATTTCATCTGAAGGCATCAAAACCCCCTCATTTTACCTTCATTTGGCCTTCTTGGTGATTAATTCAACTTATTGGCTACTCACTTACACTTCTTTGACTACTTACTTGATCATTCACATTTTTCTTGTCTCTCTATACACACCACTTTTTGTAGGTTCCTCCATTAAAATCTTCAATCTCTCACATGCCTTGGCTCCACAATTCTCCTTTGGGCTACTCTCCTCCTTAGGGGAGTCTTCTCATCTTTTATTTGATTCCTTAGAGCATATAATCTATCATATATATTTCTTGTTTACATTGTTTAATTTCATCTATTTGGTTATCTATCACTAGTTTTATAGTGTCTATATGACTATTGTAGAGGTGGAGAGACCAAAAAAGGGACTTGACTAAGGCAAGTCTCCAAACAACCACCCAATCCTTTTTTGTTATTTCTTGTGTGTAAGTTTTTCCTAGATTTGTTAGATTTGATAGGATCATATTATCAACCTACATAATCAGGTTTCATTCCATCCTTCCTTCTCATTATTTATATTACATATAGCTTGTTTATAATCTCATTTTTCAAATTATTTCTATTATGCATTCATAGTTTATCATTTTATTATTTTGTCTTTATTTTACGTTCTTAGAATAGTTCTCCATTATCTAGTTTTGCATTTTTTCTAAAGTTATGTGTACCCTATTTCTATAAGATGCTAGCATGTTGTGTTGGTGTCTGAATTCTACACTATAGTCCTAGACTCGTGTTATTTTCTAAGATAGTGAGTTGGCGGAGCTCTGCATTTATTTGTTACACTTAGCTCTTTCATTTCCTGTAATTATAATATTTTTAGCTATTCATTTGCTTTAGTTATAACATCTTATTTATATTTAGTTAATTAAGCCACATTAAAATATTCACATTTAATATCTCAATACAACCAAGTAAGACTTCCTATCATGTGTGATCTCCCTGGCACTCCTAGCTAGCAAAGTGAGGTGGTGCAAGGAGATAGTCTATCCCTTGAGACTTTAACCAGTCTCTAGATCAGTGCACTTTTTGCTTCTCCCTATTTTGGTAAACCCTCCATGAACAAATCTTTTGATAAGTCTGGATATGCTGAAGATCTATGAGCTTTACAACTCAAACCACTTCAGAAACTTTTGTGTGAAGGTCCACAAGACATGGTGTTCCTTATGACTAGTATAGTATTGCTAGACTAGGGTCTTTGTTCACTTAAAATAAGGATGTAAATGATCTAAGTGGATTAGATTTATTTTTAGGTTTGATCTTAGGGCTTAACACCTCACCTAATTCGGGGTCTTTTCATTCTACACCTAATAGTTCTCCACCTAAATCCCATGTGTGGTAGATCTTGATTTATCTCTCAGAGTTGAATTCAATAAGATCCAATCCATGGAGGAGAACTAAAGAACCTTGAAACGTTCCTCAAGTTAAAAGGTGCCCATCCTAAAGCTATAGACATCACCTATAACTTAAAGGAATTATTGGAGGTAGATAAATAATGTATTTAAGTACTCCTGACAATAGGAAAGATAGTAGAGGAAAACATACCTCTCCCTCATCCTATCCAATAAGGGACTCAATTGGACCTTACCTGAGAATAGATATACCTTACCATGCTTGGAGCATCTGTGCACATGGTAGAGCCTACTGTAGACATCAAAAAATGGACAAGTGCTTAAAGAATCATTAAAATTGCAAAATCTTAACAAAATGCTCTAATTCTCGTCAAAATGGATCAAATCAATTTTTAAATGGACATTTATTAATCAAAATTGGACAAAATCATTAAAATCAAAGGAAAAATCAAATAATGACATTAAATAATTAAATACAAGCTTAAAGGGGTCAAAAGCACTATATAATTGATTTTAATCAATTAATTGTATAGTTTTAAATCAAAAATCAAATTGAACCGATTCCCTTACATGGCTAATTTAATTAATTGATGGAATTTAATTAATCTTAATATCTTTCAACAACATTTGAGCAACCAATGAGAATTGAGAACAAAAGCACATGGATCACTCCAAAATAGTTGAATCTCAATCACACATTTCAACTTTGAATCTCATCCACTCAATTTTGTCTTCTTGTCCAAACCTTTGAGACAAACATTTAAATTGTCCCCCATTTGAAAACATTGTAAATTTTTTGACTCAACCAAGGCTAAATCATGATTAAATAACGCTACCCCCCTACCCTTGGGATTTTACTATAAATAAGAGGCATTTTGAGAGAAATAATCATCTTAGAAATTCATTTGCAAAGCATCACCATTATAGGCAATTTCATAGCAATTGAGAGAAATTGTGAGCATTTGAATTATCTTTGTATCACATTTGAGAGTTTTGAGAGCTAGATTAAGCATTGTACTATCATATTTCTCATTCTAGGATTGTCACTAGTGGAGAATAGGCTGAGAGATTCACTTACCAAACTTAGATAGAGAACCATGGGATGTCATGGATGTTAATTTCAATTCTTAGCTTAAATTTGCATTGTATTTTTCTAGAATTGTAGTTGATTATCCTAATTTCATGAAGGTGTTAAACATACACACACAAATGGCACCCACCGTGGGGCCTTGAGCCTCATTTCTAATATTTTTTATCAAATTTTATGTGTTTTTGTCTTCACTTTTCCATGAATTTTTGTAGAAAATAGGAGAAATGATGCCTATGAAGGATTTAATGACGCCTGTGAGCATTCTGCCAACACCCGTCAGTAGTTAACTGATGCCTGAGTGATTCTTTCTCTTCTATTTTTTAATTCTTTTGACATCTGTGAGATAAAGTGTTATGCCTGGGAGTGTAAAGCGACACCTGTGATCTAATAACTAACGCCTATCAGCTGAAATTTGCCGCCTGTGATGACTTCTACTGCACAATTAACTATGATCTGTTATGCCTAGTATTCTTTAATTGACACTTAGTAGTTTTTATTTGCCACTTTGAATACTTTATTGTACGCAATTTTTAATACTTTTAACACCTGTCAGTTAAAGTGTCATGCTTACTGATCTTTAAAATCTGCTTGAGTCACTAGAAAGTGATGCTTGTGCATTTTAAAGTCACGCTTGCTAATTGTTAATTGACGTGCTTTAGTTGATAAATGACGCTTAGTATATTCTGCTTCAATTTTCTATCAGATTGTTAATTTCTATTTTCTTACTCTTTGTCTGTATTTTTCCTGCAGATGAGTAAACACAGGAAAGTCAAGAAACCAAAAAGCAGAGTCACTCAAGCAAGCAAAGAGGTAAGAATCCAAATTAAACGTGAAAAAGAGATTCATAGTGCTGCAATTTTAGAATGTTTGGGATTAGAAGAGAAATTGTATGCTCATTACATTAAAGTGTTGGATGCATACAAGATGAAATTTCCTACTTTGAGTTAAATTTGCTTACATTAAGTTGTTGGAATTTCTTGGAAAAATCTTGTCAAAAACACTTAATTTGCAATTTCAATTGTTCATTTGGTTTCCTTCATTTTGTATGGTTGTGTTGGACTAATTTGTTGGAGGAGGGAGTGGGAACAATTGCCACTAGGTGAATGAGCAAAATTAAAAAGCCAAGAAACCTCATAAAAGTGCCTAGCCTTTGCTAGCTATAAAAAGAGGTGTTCATCAAATCAAGCTTGCATTTGCTTAAATTGTGGCTATTCATTGAATCTAGATTAATAGAGAAACCTTACTATTTGTCAAATTGAAAAAGCATTAGGCATATGCTCTCCATTTTTCGAAGTGGTTCAAAATCATGTTAGTTCAATTTGGTAGAAAGGAAGGGAGGAATTAACCAAACACTTCATTTATTAAGAATCTCCTTGTCAAGAGATTGAAAAAGAACAAAATTTGATTGAAGTGTTTGGAGCAAAGAACAACAATAGGGATATGCTCTTCACTTTCTAAGTGAACCAAATTTCCAAACTTGTTGAACTAAGTTCAATTTCTTGCTTTTCTATACATGCTAGTTAAAATAGAGCAATAAAGGGCCTTACCTCTGGAGATTTTCCTTACGAGGACGGTGAGAGGGAACAACCCAAGTGGGAGACAATCGCTTTATCCATGGTACTATCCAACCCACTATAAAAAAAATACACTCTTCCTTAATAGGGGAGTGACTAGGTTATGTGCAAGTTTCTTCACTTCCTCTAGCAGTCCTTTTGGATTGCGCCAAATTGTGTTTTTGTGCGTGTGGGAAGCCCACAAGTGGGAAAAAGAACTTGACATGATTTAGAATGGAAATATTCATTAAATCCTAATAAGTAGTAATCTGCCTTGTAGAGCCAAACATGTTAAAAGCCAAATCTGACACTAGGTAGTTTTCTTGGAAGATATTCTTGTTGATACTTGTGAAAAATGACCGAGAACATACACTTTTAGTGTGGTTTTAGAGATATGGTGCAAATTTGATGTGTGTGGTGTGTTTGTACTTCATTTTCAAGCAAGAATATATTGTAGACCTGATCTTACAATTTTTAAAATTTGAAATTTATAACCTGGTGTACAAAGTGCCACCTACACACAGAGAAAAACCACGTATGCACAGTAAAGTCACGCTTGTGACTATTCAAAAAATGTCTGTCAATAATGAAGTCACACCTATGACAGTTTAAGTGATGCCTAGAAAATTTAAATCATGCTTATCAATAAGAAAAAGCCGTATGCTTACCTGTAGAGTGCCGCCTAAGAATATTCCAGTCACCTCCTACTAAACTTAAAGTCATGCCTACACACAGGCAAGTGATGCCCAGGATTAAAAAAGGGAAAATAGTGAACATTTCTCGAGGGTTTCAAAATTTTTTGATTCCATATTCAGATACCCTTTTGGTTGTTTTATTTGTTCCAGTATCCTGCCTAGTCAGAAATCTTGGTTTTGAGCAATTTTGAAAATTTTATAAGGATTTGGCCACAAGCAAGTAAGATCAAGCCCATATCCAAGAGCTTATATGCTCATGTTAGCTTTCACTTGATCTTATTATGTAAAGAAAACCTTGCAAGTAGATGAAACTTATCGAAGGCAAGAGCTTCCTTTCCTGAGTGATACTTTTACCACCCCAAGAATACCACAAGAACCCATTAAAGAAGCGAAAACCAACATGATGTACTCTGGTAGCTTGGGTAATAACAACAATGGAGGTATTGACCCAAATAATTAGGATAATACCAATAATAGAGGAATAGACCCTAATAGTCAAGGGATTAACAACAATAATAATGGGGGCAATGCTGAACCAACTGATGATGATGCAATTGATGAAAGGTTAGTGAAGCTATACAAAGCTCGTACTTCTTGAAACTCATGGAGAAAGCATTGGAAAGAGACAAGGAAAATTACTTTCTAGACTTAGCCCGAGCAAGCCTTAAACTTCCTCGTGACTATGATGTTAATCAACTTAAGAAACTAGAAATTGAAGAGAGCCCGATCGATATCATGAATAAACAATTTAAGTTATTTGAAATGCAATTGGACATAATAAAGCGAGGCTCCAAAGCGCTTTTCAATAGAAGCATTATTTCCTTTTCCATTTGACAAGAGTCTAGTCATGGTACCATTCCCTATCAACATAGTATTTCCTAAGTATGACAAATACGAAGGAACATATGATCCTCAAGATCATCTACGGGAATTTTGTGCATTGAGCTTAGAGTTCATGCATGATACAACTTATTTAATGAGATTATTTCCTAGGAGTTTGGGAGGTATGGCCATGGAATGGTTTTCAAAATTACCTTCCGGCATTCAAACTTTTGAAGAGCTAGCTTCTAAATTTGTAGCACACTATTCATACAATATCAAACATGAAGTTACAATGATCACCTTATGTAATACCTGTGTGCAATAAATGTGTCACACTTCTATGGATCATTACATGCAAGGAAACTCAAGAATGAGCCCTCACAAATCGATCCATAGCTCCCTAGGCATGGAGTGCAAGGGTTTTAAGAATGCTCTCAGCTAGAGCTATTAAGCCAATAACCTTGCTAGTAAACCATGCAATGGGAGATTCAATGAAGACAAGGGCAAGAATGCCAATATCTCCAATGAAGCCAAATGTATGCAATGCAAAGCAAATCTATATGACAATGCAAGTTAATCTATTGCATAAAAGGAAATCTAAGCTAAGAATGCCATGAAAATGAAACTACTATGCAAGAAATGAAATCTAACTATGAAGCAAGAAAGCCATGATGATGCAAGAATGAAGACAAGAAGATAGAGTGTTGATGAAGATCCAAGATGAATGCCAACAATGCTCCAAATCTTCAAACCCTAGATGCAAGAATATCTCCAAAAGCTCCAAGATGACCTAGAAAACCTGTAGCATAACAATAGCATAAAAAGTTGGGGATCTAGAATGAAGAAGAGAGCTCTTCTTTTATAGGAAATGAGGAGAAATGGACCATGGAGATTAAGAGGCAAAAGATTTAATCAACGGTGGAGCTTGAAAGAGGAGCAATCCATGTGCACAAATATCCTCCAATAGGAAAATAAGAGTTGACTTTTGTGTCCATATGAGACAAAAAGTACTTTTCTCTTTTTATAAAATAAGAATAATGCTTTATTTGTGCAACTTAGGATAAGAGGAAAAGTGGGGGTTTTTTATTTATTAAAAGGGGAGGAAATATTCCTTTTAATAAATAAAGACTTAGGATAAGATGGTTAGCCCATAGAAAATAATCGAATAAATGATAGAACTAGGATTTGATCAAGAATAAGCAATTTATGATTTCGCAAAAGGGGCTAATAGTCTAGGTGACCATTTTTAGGTGTATACATTTTGCCCCTCTTTGACTAATGTGTGATCGATCTGGGAACACATGTAGTCAAAGAATAGATCAGCCCAGAAGGCAAGCAGACAACCAAGAAAGCAAGCAATAGCGATTTTGATAGATGTGAGATCGATTTGGGATCACATGCAGTCAAAGAATAAAATAGCCAAGAAGGCAAGCAAGTAGCCAAGAAGGCAAGAAGATAGTGATCTGACTCCAAAGAATGAAGTACAGAGAGATAGAAAATCCTGCATGGTCAGCCTGGTAGCGACAGTACTAAACACTTAGGAAAGAGATAGCTAATAAGATATGATGTGTCTGCCCCCTCGGGATCGAAAGCGAAATCAAGTAGAGGGAATGCAGAAGCAAGAGCAACATGATCAAATCACTAGAAATCATAATCGAAGATGAAAGATAATAGAATAACCATCAACCAATGAAGGGATGCCCCACACATGGGACACGGGGCACGAACCTATCGGTCCCTCAACCCGTAAATGCCATAGAGGGGGGAATTGGAACTTGGGATTTGAATGAAAGACTAGAAGGTTGAAAGAGATGGGGATGAAGAGGTTATGATGCCCCAGCGAAGATCAAAGGATCAGGCCTCAAAAGGTCAGCCAACTGTGCGGAAAAAGGAGAAAGGGTCAAGGTGAATGTGGATTTCATTTTGGATCCCGAAATGAAGAGAAAATGATGTGAGATGAAAGACAAGAAAGTGAAAGACATGATCGAGAAGAAGCAAAAGGTGAGCGCAGCTGATTAACAAGTCCATGAAAAATGAAAGGAGAGCTCTCTCCATATGCAAGATGCAAAACTAAACTAACATGAACCTAAGAAATGCAAGCTACATGAAAAGTGGTTTACTTGCAAGGTTACAAAGCCAATAGACATCTAATATTCATCATCGAGCGTTATTGGTAGCGTCGCAAGATCATACAATACACACTAGCATAACTATGTGAATATGAATATGATCTTTATCAGATAGGAATGTGGAAATCTCACCTAGACATCAAAGACATGTAGGTCAAGATGACTAGCATAGTGAGATTACCTAAGTTTAATATAGCAAGATTATACTCGCATCGAGACACAAGGAAAGTCAAGATGGCTACAAGTATGCACTTGCACAAAAATAGTCAAGGATAATACCCTGTCAATCCACAGTGTCAAGTAAGACCAGCATAAATGCTCATGACAGTTAGGATCAACAAAATATACCCACAAGCAGAAAAAGCAATAAAACATGTTCTCATACCCTCAGTCTTCTAGCTATGCATCATCGAAAACTTCTCAGGGAGAGACCACTCAGCAAAGAAATCATCATAGACAGCATGCAAAGAAATAAATTCAAACAAATCTCAGCAAGTCAAGTGCGTGTGTGTAGGTCATAGAGTCAAACTTTGAGTATTGCATCTACAAATGAGAAATATCACATCATACTAGACTGCAGGTAGGACATCTGATAAGTGTTGAGAAACACTCGACGCAAGGGTAGTGTTGAAAAACACCATTGGGGTGGTGTTGAAAAACACCATTGGAACCAAGTTGCCCAAGAAACCCAGACGCACAAAGAGACCCAAGATAAGCTTAAAGCAACATATGCCCCCTAGACTAAGACAAGAATCAATTCCAGGCTAGGAGAGGCAAAGCGAGAAGTGGAGCGAAAGAGCGCCACGCAAGACTGATAGACATAGGTGCAGAGGGTCTCAAGCAGCGCCTGTTTCCAGGTTTTCACCACTTGATAGATTTTTTCAGGACTTTTTAATAATTTTTTTGTATTTTTGCTACCAAGGCGCCTGTTTCCAGGTTTTCACCAAGGCACTTTTTCTATTTTTTTTGAATTTTTTGAATTTTTTGATTTTTTTTGGTGAGACATCAAAGCGCCTATTGCTAGGTTTTCACTAGGATGCTCATTTTTTCAGTACTTTATATGCTTTTTAGGTTTTTTTCAGCATCATATATGATTTTTTTTTGGTATTTTTTCAGGATCATAAAGTATGTACAAAGAATGCTCGAGACAGAAATGGGCATCAAGAATCTACTTCCTCTGATGTAGAGAACTGATAGGCCCTAGGCCCAAATGCTACAACTGTGACAATAGGAGGTCTCAACCAGTTCGACCAATAATAACCAGCCCTGAGCAATGTCTGAGCTAGTGGAGGATCGTTAGAATGTGATCCACATATGCCATTGTGGATTTTAGCTAGCACTTTTTCTGACTCCTCTATTTCTAGACACTTAAGGAGAGTTCCATCTAGACCCTTCCTATACAAGTCACTAGAGACAAAGGCAAAGTGTAAGGGATGGCGGAAGGAATGGCGTGGTGGATTTGCAAGAGGAATATGAGGTGGAAAACATGGAAAGATGGTAGGATTGTAAGATTTGTGAGCAGGATAGCGTAATTCATCCATCGGGAACTTGAAGTGAGATTTATGATTTTTCATTTGTAAGATGGATATCAAAGTAACCAAGGCATTAGCAACTCTTTTCTCAGCTTTAGGAATGGGCTGAAGTATAACAGTTATGAGATCATGCTTGAAGTAATGCACCATTTGTTTGTAGAGAATCAGCTTCTCATCTTTTATTTTGGAGTCATTATTTTTGAGCAAATTTTTATCTTTACTTTTCTTAGGTTCAGACACCGCCACAATGTGGTTTTCACCATCCGACCATTGCTCTTTTCTTTTGACTTGATGACTATGATGCTTGATTTCTGATTCAATCTTTTTTGTTGCTAGTTCGCTGGTGGAAGAAGTAACAGGTGTTGATGAGAGATGAAATAGAGTGACTGGTTCAATAGCATTTATGTGAGGGATGTCATCTCTGGTAACAAGAGAGGTTGAGCCTATAAGGTAGGCTCCAAAAGTAGCTAGATCTAGACTTGTCATAGAAGGACCAACATAGTCTACTAAGGCAATACGGGGAACAAACTCATCAGACCCTACGTGAGACTCATCAACTACGTCGGGTGGGTTACAAGAGGTATGAACCACATCAACATCCATATCTATCATGGGAGGATCTTCTGGAAGAGGCTTAAGATGCTGAGAAGTAGAGATACTCATGTCATTATGTGAGAGATCACCTCTTTGTAGCAGTCGTGCAATGTTGCGACGTTGTCTATCATAGTGCAATGATTCTTTAGGCACATAGGTTCTAGACATAGAGGCCTCAGCCATATCATCAGTAGATATACATTCTTCTCCCCAAAGGAGTGAAGTAGAAGGAAGATCCTCTCCCATTTGAGCCATAGTGTGTAGCGGTGACTCATCTGTATCTGTGTCTGAATTACTAAGCATGGGGGTATTTCTAGAATCCTCTCTATAGACCCACTCTTGAATAGCTTATTCTTCTCTGTCTGCTTCTAAAGGAACGGATGAAGGAACAAAAGTATCAAAGATCACCATAGCAGAAGTGGAAGGCTTCATGTGATCAGAAGGTCTCCCATATGACCTAGGAGAAACAGGTATAGAAGCAAAGGAACCCAGTTTATATTCACCCATACCAAGGCTCATCATCTTAAATGATTTCTTAGCAGCAACTAGAGATATACTAGGATCATCAGTAGGTTCATTGTGAGGAACAAATTTTTTAGTAGCAGCAAGAGCATTGATAGCAATAGTATGGTCTCCAGGAATCACAACCTCAGTGCCATTGTACGGAAATTTGACGCACTGATGATAAGTGGAAGGAACAGCCTGCATGTCATGGATCCAAGGATGACCCAAAAGAATGTTATATGCGAGTGGGATGTCCAATACTTGGAAGCTAATATCTTTCGTGATAGGGCCCACTCGGACAGGCAGTGTGACAAGACCTTTGGAAGATCTTTCCACTTCATCATAAGCTTTTATAGTAATCTTCTTCTTAGAATCCATAGCCAATTCTGACAAACCCAATTGTTGTATGACATTGAAAGAAATAATATTTAACCCTGCACCATTGTCTATCAGGACTCAGCGGACTCGGGTATTGTAGACTAGAACTTCAATGTGTAAAGCTAGATTATGTGGGTGAGCAATAGATATGTCATCTTCTATAGAAAAGGAGAGAGATAGCGGAGATGAAATGTGGTTGACCATAGCCTGAAATTGATTCGGATCAATGTCATTGGGAACACGTGTTGTATGTAGAGCCTCATCAAGAATCTCTCTATGAGAAGAGGATAACCGAAGCAACTCAAGGATAGATATCTGTGCTGGTGTCTTTTGTAAAACTTTTCAAACCCACCAAAGAGGAGAAAGACAAAGCTAAAGAGGATCGTTATAAAAAAATGAGTGAGATGATGCACACATTTGAAAAATAATGTAAAATCAATTCCAAGGGAATAGGGGAATATTTTGTTTCCCTATTTGACTTACCTACATCTCCAAGAACACATGGGAAACCTTTTAAGGAACATCTTCCTCACAAATATAACTCTTATTTTGTAAGAGAAAGTGACAGGTCAGTATTTTCCAAAGAAGAAGATGAAGTTCTCCAATGGCTCTATCAAGATGAAAATGATACCTCAAATACCCTCATGGAGAGAATTCAGCACATTGACATTCAAACTGACCAATATGGAAAAGGGTTTGAATTAATGCAACAAATGGGGTATAAGGGAAGAGGACCCTTAGGTAAAAGAAATAGAGGTTTGGTAGAACCTATTGAACCTTCTTGGAGGTCAAAAGAAGAAAAATCAGGGGTAGGTTACCAGCACAAAGGAGAAAGTTCCATCCCCATGCATGATTCCTATCCACAAGTGAACACAGTGGAATCCAATGTTGATAGTGATGACTCCTGAGAATATGAGTGGGACACTTTATCCGAAGACTCGTGCCATGATAAAGAGATCATTGAAATACACTCTTTTTCTAATGTCCTTAAAGTACAAATTCAAGATAGTGAAGATTCAGAGACACCTTCTACATACATACAGCCCAGTCTACAAGGATCTAACATAGGGCAAGCACATATTACTCATTCATGGATAAGGGAACCTCAGATAGCTTCATGGGAAAGTGATTTGAATGTTAATTTTAACCCACATGCATTCTTCCCCATAGAAGTCTTAGAGGACAATACTCAAGATGATACTCAAATTAATGAAGATCCAGAGAGACTTCCAATAGGACAAGCACATAATTATTAGTGGGTAGGTGAACCTTATATACCTTCATGGTGGGATGATTCATATGGTAGGTTTACCCCGCATTTTTTCTCTCCCAGAGAAGTCTTTGACGACTCAAGTGAAGAGGACTTCGATCCTTCTTCCATGGACCATCTTGAGGAAGCTCACGTTATTGACCTTAATGATACAATGTATGAACCATCCAATGAGGTCATGTCCTTAAACCTAGCTGATGACACTTTTCCCATTGACTCTCTATCCTTGATGCATCCCAACCTTATTGATTGGGAACTAACCGAAACAAGTGACCTACTATATTTTCCCAATGACCAAGCAATGACCCAATACTTAAATGTGATTGAGCCCTCTTTCACCAATGAGTTTAATCCGAACATGATGAGAACAACGAGGGTCCAACCTCTTAATCCAAAAAGATAAAAAATGAAAAAAAGTAAAAAAATGAAATGTTCTAGTGGTGAAAACCACTATGTGGCAGCACTAGAACCAGAAAAAGTAAAGATAAATGATGTTTCCTATGGTGAAAACCCAAATGTGGCACCTAAGGAAGAGAGGTTGGATACCCTACCAGCACATGAGGAAGAAAGGTCACCAATTATCATAGAGCCAATGGAGAAGGTCAACATTGGAATAGAATTGGATCCTAAATTCATACACCTAGCAGCTTCACTTACACCTTTAGAAAGAAAGGATTTTATCAAGTTTTTCCAAGAAAAACAATTGAACTTTGCATGGTCTTATGCCAACATGCCAGGATTGGATCCCGAATTCATCATGCACCATTTGAATGTTAAACCAGGGTTTAAGTATGTCAAGCAGAAGTTGAGGAAGATGCACCCACATATAGCTCTCCTAGTCAAAGCAGAATTGGATAAATTTTTGAAGGTGGGGTTTATAAGAGCAATTGCCTATGCCGAATGGATATCCAATATTGTGCCAGTCACCAAGAATGACAAATCCATTTGTGTATTCATGGAATTTAGAGACTTGAATCTTGCATGTCCCAAAGATGACTTCCCACTTCCAAGCATAGATGCAATAGTGGACTTAACAGCTGGTCACTCTATGTATTCATTGATGGACGGTTTTAGTAGATACAATCAGATTAAAATTGCACCCAAAGACCAAGAAAAGACAACGTTCACATGCCCTTGGGGAACTTTTGTTGGAATGTAATGTCATTCAGCCTCAAAAACATCTGAGCTACTTACCAAAGGGTGATGATCACTATTTTCCATGATATGATGCACACCTTCCTAGAATATTATGTGGATGACATATTGGCAAAATCACATCAAAGAGAAGACCACTTTCAAATTATGGAAAATATATTCACACGTTTGGAGCAATTTAAAGTGAGGCTTAATCCAAAAAAATGTGCCTTTGGTGTTCAATCTAGCAAATTGTTAGGCTACATAGTTTCCGCAAAAGGCATTGAAGTGGATCCCAAAAAGGTTCAAGCAATAATCAATATGGAAATTCCAAAGAACATAAGCCAAATGAGGTCTCTTCAAGGGAAGCTACAATCAATAAGAAGGTTCATTTCTCAACTGGTGGAAAAATATCATTCATTCACAAGATTGCTACACAAATATACCATTTTCACGTGGGATGAAGAATGTGACAAAGCCTTCACTTTGTTGAAAAACTTATTTAATAAATCTACCAATTCTAATGCCTCTTATCAAAGGAAAACCATTGTTGTTGTACATATCTGCAACCGAGAGGTCTTTAGGAGTTCTTTTGGCACAAGAAGATGATCAAGGAAAAGAAAGAGCAATCTACTATTTGAGTCGCGCATTGATCAAGTATGAATTGAACTACACATTCACGGAAGGAGCATGTCTAGCAGTTGTCTTCACTTCACAAAAATTGAGACATTACATGTTGATGCACAAGGTGAAGCTTATTGCAAATATTGTCCCTCTAAAATACTTTCTTAGCGAAACTGCCTTAACGGGTAGAATAGCAAAATGGGTCATGATATTAAGTAAGTTCGACATTGAGTATGTGGATAGGAAGGCCATTAAAGGAAAAGTGATAGCAGATCACTTAGTAGAAAATCCATTGATTTCTACGCAAACCATTCAAGTGGAGTTTTTGGATGCATCGATTGTCAACATGGAAGCCAAGACATGGAAGTTGTACTTTGATAGATCGTATACACAAGGAGGTTCTGGAGCTGGCATTTTATTGATTACCCCTCAAGGGTATACTATTCCCAAGTCATAAAAACTGTTATTCCTGTGTACATACAACATAGCCAAATATGAAGCTTTAATCATTGGTATCAAGATGGCTTTAGAATGGAACATCACCGAGCTACAAGTATATGGAGACTCTCAATTAGTAATCAATCAAGTCAATGATGAATACAATACCAAAGATGAAAAACTAATGCCATACAAGACAATGATTGATGCTTGGAAAAGGTACTTTGCTTTGATAACTTTTGAGCAAATTCCAAGAGAGAAGAACAAAGTAGCTGATGCAATGGCTACGTTGGCTTCATTACTATAAAAACTTGATCAAAATGAGAGGTACGAATTCTTGGTGGAAGAGTTGGTAAAACTGGAATTTGACCTTCCCGATACCCAAATTGTGGCATTACTCAATGGACATGACTCACCTTGGTATGGCCTATATATACATATCTCAAAGACCAAGTGTTACCTTTAGACCAATCTTGAGCCCAAAAACAAAATTTCATCTAACAATCAGCCCGTTACATTATTCTTTCCGACACATTGTATTGAAAAGGTCTTGACAAAACTTTACTTAGATGTCTAGAGGAAGAAGAGTCTAAGGTAGCTTTATGTGAGGTTCACGAGGGCATTTGTGAGTCACATTCAAGCAGTTTAAACCTAGCTAAGAAGATCCTTCACATGGGGTATTTTGGGAAAACCTTAGAGAAAGATGCTTGTCACTTTGTTAAAATATGCAACAAATGTCAATACCATGGTGACATGATACATGTACCGGCACAAGAATTACATCCTTTTGTTACACCTTGGCCATTCTATCAATGGGGATTTGACTTGATTGGAGTAATTTATCCACAGTCATCCAATGGGCACAAATACATCATCACGACTACAAAATATTTCACTAAATGGGTAGAGGTCATTCCTTTGATCACCGCCACGGGCAAACAAATCTCCATGTTCATTCTCAATCACATCATTTGTAGATATGGTATTCCTCATGCCATCATCACTGACAATGGATCACAATTCAAGAAAAAAAATGTGGATGAACTTTGTAGTACTTTTCATATAACCCATCACTCTTCTTCCATTTATTATCCACAAGGAAATGGACAAGTCGAAGATACTAATAAGAACATTTTGAAAATCTTGAAAAGATCGGTAAACAAATCAGGAAGAGATTGGCATGTGCAAATCAACCCGGCATTATGGCCCTATAGAACTAACATCCGGACACCTACAGGAGCTACACCATATTCATTGGTTTATGGAGCCGAAGTTGTTCTACCTTTGGAGGTTGAAATCCCATCCCTAAGAGTATCATTGCAAGGATTGATAACGGATGAGGATTATATAGTTGCCCAACTTCAACAATTGGAATTGTTGGAAGAACATCAAGAACAAGCCCATGAACATTTGAAAGTTTATCAAAATAGGATTTCAAGAAACTACAATAAGCATATCAAACCAAGAGTCTTTCAAGCAGGTGATTTAGTGCTAAGGGAGAACCCTAAAAATTAGGTAGAAAGGGAAAAGAAGGGTAATGGGAGGCAAATTGGCTTGGTCCTTTTGTCATTGTTTCTTCATTTGGAATGGGGACTTACAAATTAGCCAATTGTGATGGGGAAGAATTACAAGAGCCCATTAACAACATCCATTTAAAGAGGTTCCATACCTAATTAGATGAAAGAGTATTAGAAGAAAGAGTATCAAACAAGTGTGTATCCGATGAATCAAGCATCACTCTTGTACATGAGAAAATCAAAAAGATCAAAAACATTGAGAAAAGTTCAAAATCCAAAAAAAAATGAAAAAATGAAAAAAAGAAAAAGAAAAAAAAAATGAAAAAAAAAGAAAGAAAAAATTTGAAAAGATAAAAAAGTGCGTTGGTGAAAACCTAGCAATAGTCACCTTGGTAGAAAAAAATGGAAAAGAGAAAAAGAGCAATAAACCAAAAAGGTGAAAACTTGGCAATCAAGTGCCTTTTGTTCCCTAAGTCTTTTCTAGTTGCATGTGTACATATTGCATTTCCATCATCTCACTTGTAAATCTTCATTGCATCCATCATTTGTGCATAGTCATAATAAAACCTTTCAGCTACATTGTTGCATTGCCTATTTGCCCTAAGTTTGTCACACGATCACATTTATCACCTGGGGGCAAGAAAGGATTGGATTTTTGGTACAAATAGATTCAATTAGTGCTACATTCGGTCACAACATCAAAGAGAGAATTATCAGAGCTTCAGAAGAGAGATATTTTTTGTTGAACCTTTGATGGATATCATTGTTTACACCCAAGTATGTTGATTCCACAACTTGATCCTTGAGCCTTCATTGACTTTATTATTCGGGATTAAAAATTGACAACACTTTAAAGATCAGAATGTTTGGAAATTCTTTTTGAAAATCTTGATACATTACAAAAAACTTGAAGCTTTTTTTATGATCTTTACTGACTTTTATCACATCTTTTTAGCTAATCGATGATGTTTCGACTAGATTGGCAATGATGGAGACATGATATTTTTCTTGCCTTTGAGTGACTGTCTTGAGGGAGATCCATCAACTTATGTGAATTCGTCTAATGACATGGTCATCAAAGAACCATCGAGGACTATCATATAAGGTGGAGGATTGACTTTTTCTTGTTTACGCAAATGGATACCTTGGCTATTTAGATCTTCCATATCTTAATACCAAAATTCACTTGCAACATTGAATTCATTGAAACCGGTATTCATACTCCCATAGTTGGTTATTCAACTAGTGAGGGTTGTACTAGTTTCCTAAAGGGTTACCAAAAGTGATATAAAGTGGGATTCATATCATCATGATGTGGTCAATGATGGTTGTACTTGCTTTCTGATCCCACAATGCTCAATGATGAAAATATTTCTCTATGGCATTTCTTTGCTAAAAGCTAGTGACAATTTAGTTGCATTGCATTGCATTTGCATGATAGATTAAGTGCATTGGTTTGTAGTTATTTTTCCAAGGGAAAAGGGGTTCATTCATTATCTTGATAAAAAACAAGAAGAAGAAGGGTGTTCAATTAAACACACTATCCTTGGTTCAAATCAATCATGTGAGATAATCTTTTGTATTCATTCATATCATTAGTCATTAGTCATTATCCTTAAATCAGAAAAAGAAAAGAGAAAGGATTCATTACTCATACATCATTTGCATAAAGAGTTGCATACATTCAAAAAATCAAAAACATAGTTGCATTTAACATTTGCATCCATACATTGAAAACCATAAAGTATATAAAAAATTACATGATCATTTGCATCCATCTATCTATATCATATATGAGATACATTGCATCCATAGCATAATCAAAAGTAAATGCATCATAAACATCACATATAGCTGCATATAAAGATAATCTCACATGTAAACATCAAGAGAATTAAGGAAAGCATATCATCATATAAATGTCATAATATCAAATGATCCAACAAATCTGTATATCAGAGATACAATGTCAATAAAAAAGTGGTACATCCAAGTTCTGATCAATAAAACATCAACATGATACAATAAAGTCATCAATGAGGAGATCCATAATCAATAATCATGATCCTATTGGGCCACCTGATCCATCTGGACCCCTATCACTTGATCTATCCTGAGTAGGAGTCTAACTAGTGCTAGTAATACTAGGTCTTTAAGTCATAATGGTCATAAACTACTGCATCATAGTTACAACCTGATCTAATCTACCGATAACTGCTGATAAACCTACCTGTAAAGTCCTCACATCCTGTGATATAGTATCCATGCTAGGAGCAGTCTGAGATGTCTGACCCATATCCTGTGATCTAGGAATTTGTGGAGGCACCTGCTATGCTGGAATTTGCTCCTGTTGTGCCAATGCAACCCGCTATAATTGAACCAATGGATCCTATCCTCCAGGAACTTGTCTAGCAGCATCAATATGCACCTGTCTCCTAACTCTTTGTTGTCTTTGTTGTCCACTGTTACAACTCTAGGATGAACAAACCCAGGTCCCTATCCCTATCTAGGTCTCTATTGTACCTACCTGCCATCTCTATCCCTAGCCCTGACATGTCCACCCCATACACGTGGCCCATCTCGTCCTTTACCCATAGCTCTAGGAGATCTCTATCCTCTACAATGATGCCTAGGTCTGCCACCATCATCCCCATCATCATCTCCACCATCATCCTCTAATCGCTCATCTCTATCCGAAATAGGCTCTGCAGGATCGATAAATCTCAAAAATCTATTCCGAGACCACCAATCTCTGAACTCTACAGACATCCCAACATCTACTACATGCTCTAATATATCACATCTACAAAACATTATCCTGACAATCTAATCACAAGAAAACTAAAAATCAATCTGAGCACCCCACATAGATCTCTCAGCCTGGACTTGAGCATACAAGACCATACCCTGCGACATATCCTGAACCCTGTCATACTGTCAAGAAACTCGGCTGAAGCAAAATCTCTATATCACAAGAGTCGATCGACCAATCATCCAACGTGGAGAAAACATATAAGGGAGCTCATCATCATCCTCCCTCCAACCCTCGCAGCCTAGATAAGGTCTCCAGATGACCTGATCCATATCATTGATCATGCGGCGCCAGTACTCTAACTTATCCAGATGATGTTGGACAACCATGCCGCTATATAGAAATGTATAAGGAAAACCATGACGTCTGATATGATCTAACAATGGTCTCATAATGGGAAGATGTTCCCATACCCACACCTGCAATATCACAATACCTACTAACAAGGAAGCACTAGATATATAAACCACCTCATGCAAATCATGGTATAGTTATGCTAGAACGTAAGAGCCCCAATCAAAATGCTGAGGCTGTGCAAGAAAATCCTCAAGAATATGACCCCATCCAATAGAAAAACCATGACCTTGTTGGTCAGGAAGCAACAATCCACCTATCAAAGCACCCAAAACTGCTGGCAAAGTAGGAAATGAAGCAAACTGTGTCCAAGTGATAGTATCATCATCAATGGTGTTATCTCAAAAAACCCATCTACAAACCATGCTATCATAGATTGAATCATAATATACCATCTCACCCCAAGTCAGAATGCGCAACAATCTGTACACATCCTCTGGAGTGATGGTCATCTCCCCGAAAGGTAAATGAAAGGTATTGTGGTCAAAGTGCCATCTCTCTACCACAACTGTAAGAAGACCATGGTTCAGCTGAAATCATAAGATATCAAGAAGGAAACTCAAGCCACACATCTCGATGACGTGGTACTCTACTGGGGTCAAAGCCTGACCTAGATCTATAACCCAAGATACAACGGTCTATATGTAAAGCTTACGAAAATGTGCCTATTTGGAAAATCAAGGGAATCATATCAATATTCTATATCAGTGGATTATTTTAAGTCAATCAATCCTATCAAAGAATCAAAGTATCAATCCTATCTGAATCAAAGTACCAAGCAATCACACCTATTACCATTTGTTCATGTCTCTATGTCCTAAGAATGAATTATCAGTATCTACCTATCAGTATCCTACTATCAGTTTTTATATCCTATCAAATTGACAAATCAAACATTCATTGGTACCATTATCCTGATATCCTAATCACTTGTTTTTCTTAACTACAACAGACCTGTCTATCTTGGAAATTCAATCGATCATCTAGAGTTATCAAAATTTTTATCATAAAATCAAGTTTGAGTTTCAAAAATATTAAAAATCATGTAGGCTTCATTTGCCTATTAGGAGGCGGCATTTAACCTTAGGTGGTGCAAAAAATTGCATACGTGACATTTTAACAAGGATATGCAGTACTTCACATTTCACGCATCATTTTAAAGCTCTAGGCGGCATTTTATCATGCCTAGGCATCATTTAAAACCCAGGGTTTTTAAGAGGAATATCATTTATAAATTAGCATTAAAACCCTAGTTCTATGCGGCATTTAAAATTTATTGGGTGAGTTTTTAACTATCCTAAGTGACATTTAACTACACGGAGGCGTCACTTAAATGCATGGATGCATCATTTCACAAGCCTATGTGGCATTTTAGATATACTACGCGACATTTTGTAAATTCTAAACTACAAAATCATGGAAAAAATGCAATAAATGCATAAAGAGGTTCAAAAACACTCATAGGAGGTCTGTAATCCAAGGGTCTTTGATACCGATGACCACTCTCGAACCGATGCTCTTAAATAGGCACAACCATTGTGATCAGGTATCTCAGGATCAGAGAAAAATTGCAATAGTGAAAAGTGAAAATTAATGGTAAATTTACATTTTTCAACCTATTTATGCTAATTTGACCTAATTTTTGAGGTAATTTTTCACCTAGTGACCTATATCAACATATCAATCAAACTGGGGCATTTGTTGTAATCTAAATATCATCAATGTTTTTCAGAAATGAAAACATATTGGATCAATAATAAATCAATATCATCAACTTTTTCTATCAAGCAATCAATATGTTTCATTTCTGAGGGGACATCATAAGAGTATCAAATTGGCATCAAACATCATGGAATTTGGGGCATTAAAATTTTGAACTATTATCAGTGGGGCATGTGGCATCATTTTTCAAATCAGAGTTGTGTATCAAAGCAAGACCTAAAAGTGATCAGGACTTAAAAATTTCTTTGAATCAATGCGCTATGCACATTAATCCAAAGAGGGGCATTTGTAGACATCAAAAAATGGACAAGTGCTTTAAGAATCATTAAAATTGCAAAATCTTAACAAAATGCTCTAATTCTCGTCAAAATGGATCAAATCAATTTTTAAATGGACATTTATTAATCAAATTTGGACAAAATCATTAAAATCAAAGGAAAAATCAAATAATGACATTAAATAATTAAATACAAGCTTAAAGGGGTCAAAAGCACTATATAATTGATTTTAATCAATTAATTGTATAGTTTTAAATCAAAAATCAAATTGAATCGATTCCCTTACATGGCTAATTTAATTAATTGATGGAATTTAATTAATCCTAATATCTTTCAACAACATTTGAGCAACCAATGAGAATTGAAAACAAAAGCACACGGATCACTCCAAAATAGTTGAATCTCAATCACACATTTCAACTTTGAATCTCATCCACTCAATTTTGTCTTCTTGTCCAAACCTTTGAGACAAACATTTAAATTGTCCCCCATTTAAAAACATTGCAAAGTTTTTTACTCAACCAAGGCTAAATCATGATTAAATAACTCTACCCCCTACCCTTGGGATTTTACTATAAATAAGAGGCATTTTGAGAGAAATAATCATCTTAGAAATTCATTTGCAAAGCATCACCATTATAGGCAATTTCATAGCAATTGAGAGCAATTGTGAGCATTTGAATTATCTTTGTATCACATTTGAGAGTTTTGAGAGCTAGATTAAGCATTGTACTATCATATTTCTCATTCTAGGATTGTCACTAGTGGATAATAGGCTGAGAGCTTCACTTAACAAACTTAGATAGAGAACCATGGGATGTCATGGATGTTAATTTCAATTCTTAGCTTAAATTTGCATTGTATTTTTCTAGAATTGTTGTTGATTATCCTAATTTTATGAAGGTGTTAAACATACACACACACCTACTACTAGCACTACTTCTAGAAGTGGTACTACTAACCCTAGTATCACAATGAACTGCCTCCTCATCCCCCTAGCAATCTAGTTCTAAAAACTATATTAAAAAAAAGTCAACTGCAACAATAGTTAGCCAATCTGTCGATTGTAAAATGCAAGTGTTAAGTACTCCATTTCCACAAGGGGGTTGAATTCCTTAAGTTTTAAAGGTACAATGATGATGGAGATTCACATATCCACATTGAGTTCTTTCTAACTCAATGCAATGACTATCACACTATGGATTGTGTGCTACTTAATTTATTCTCCAAAGCTCTCAAAGGAACTACCATGGAATGGTATATTTCCCTTCCTAAATATTCTATTGGGACCTTTGACCACTTGATGGATGTCTTTCTCACTTGGTTCCAAGCTAACATTAGAAGCAAGGCTACTATTGTTGATCGTGTACATTATAAGCAAAAACCAAACAAGAAGGTAACTAATTTCATCTATAGGTATTAGTCCATCTCTACAAGGGTACCTTATGCCCTGCCTGATATTGATCTCTAGAGGATGTTCATCGATAACCTATAGTCAAGTCTAAGGTAAAATTTGTCCCTGAATTAATATCAAAATTTTACTTGTCTCTGCAACTCACTAACAGATTATCACTACACCATAGCTCAATTTGGTGAGTCCTCCTCAAATGCTTATGGAGGGGCTTCTACTTTTGGGGGATCTTGGAAGAACAAGACTATAGCTAGTGTTATGGAATTACCACAACCCACTAAGAGGAATTACTTTTCAATAGATCCTCAAAGGAACTAGACTTTCACAAGAATAGTGTATTCATATTATAGCATCTTATAAAAGTTTCTCAAAGAAAACTTAGTAACTCTTCCCAAAAATTAGACCCCTTCTTGACAATCACCCCTATCCTTGGTGGTAGCACAACTCAAAATTCTATCAATACCATCATGTTCATGGTCATGATACAAAATGTTCATGGTAGTACAGATCTACAATTTTCTATTCGTCTTATCAATAGATTTGTTTACCTTTGGCTTCCTCTTGTACTGATACTTTTCCAATGTATTTTTCCAACTTCATTACAACTTCCTCATCATCCCCTCCTTCGCTAAGTGATAGTCCTTACATAAATATGGTGACCATCACTCCAATTTCCCTGCAAGTCAAGAGGGTTCCTTAAATGACTATCTCCTTCAACCCTCTGGATGAGAAATACAATGAAGTGCCTTCTCCTCTGTATGTCTAAGATTCTATCAATGGCATCGCCATCAAGAGTGTCTTGGTAGATCCCACATGCCAAGTCAACATTATTACGAAGGAGGTCTTATTCGTAAATGGCCTAAATCAAGGAAAATATGATAATTTTTAGGCTACCATATGAACACATAATGAGTTTTCCTTGCCTCCCTTTGGGTCAACCACCCTAACCATTTAGGTGGGACCCAATGGGGTCTTTTCAACATTTGTGGTGATCCTAGAGTTAGACCTATCTAGAGTCAAACTAGGTATCCCCTGGTTGACTTCCATGGGAGTTCTCCCCTTGGTTATCCACAAATTCCTTAAGTTTCTGCATGAAGGGACTATCCATAGTATCTAAGACATTGGATATCATCCCCTAGTGTCCTATGGGGGCTTTTCTCTTGATCATTTCTAGTCAACACCAATAGGGCCCATGCATCCTTGGCAAGATGTCGCATTCCTTTCATATAGAGCATATAAAGTTGACGAGATGAGATTATGATTTGTAGCACCTTTCGCTAGCTACTTTTCCCTCTTGTGAGGCTTAGTGTACTTCCTCCTCTACCCCTTCTTCATTGGGGGCTCAGAGTAAGTGAATGCCCCATGGGAAACCCCCTCACCCACTGAAGGTTTCACAAACTTCAATGGTGTATTCTATTCCTACATCCACATCTCATGTAGATAAGGGAAAGGCACCCATGTTGCCTAAGCCCAAGGTGTTCCTTCCTCCCACCATCCCCATCATTATAAAAATACATTTCCCTACCATTTTTGGTACTGGTAAGAGACCTCATAAGACCATATGATCTCCCTTGGCACCGACTACTCATCCTTTGAGGGAACCACCTCTTTGTTACAACTAGTGATTGTCATTGCACCAAAAGATCAAACTGTTAATGCCTAATACGACCTCCACTAGAATTATAGAAGACATAGGAGGTTGTTAAATTATGTCATGAACCACTATTATGCTGAAAATGCTAAGGAGACCAAAGGCACAATCATTCTTACTCACCATTGTAACAATCCCCCTAGCACAAGCTCAGGGTTTGAACCTGTGACCAAGCTATGATACCACTTGTTACAACTAGTGGTTACATTTGCACCAAAAGATCAACCTATTAATTTATAATACAACCACTAGAGTTATAAAAGATACATGAGGCTTTTAAACCATGTCACGTTGTGATGGAAATGCCAAGGAGACCAAGGGCACAATTAGTCTTGCTCACTATTGTACGTAACACAATTCCCCTATCTTATCATAGGGAAAAAGGGGGAAAGTAACCCATGGCTAAGCCTCTAGTGCCTTCATCACCAACCCCACCTCCTACTTTTTTATTTGGGCCTTATTTTATGTCAATAATGACATCGATGACCTCTCCCATGGAGCAATATGGCATTGTGCCCTTGTCAACTTCTCACCTTGGTTTACACCTACATTAGAACCAGCTTGTGCATGATCATACGCATCATCAATGGGAGAGTGATTTGGATCATGTGGTTGTTGTAAGGGAGGATAAGGCATCTTCTAATCGTGTGTCTTATGTGGCTTCATTATCTGCTTCTAGCTTTACTCTTGCTTCTTCTACCCCTCATCCTACATCTACCTTTTCACACTTCTCCTTACACCAAAAGTGATCATCGAACCTTGTGCTAAGTGGGTCTAGGTGTTTGTTTTCCCTTTGCAAGAGTCATCATTGATCACCACTCTTCTAGACATCTCACCATTTCCTGAACTATTGAACATGTTGCACATACAAGTAGTATCTAGTGTAGTAATGTCTACTCAGGCTACATCCATTTCATCTCATGATTGTCATGCCAACTTCCTAGGTGTCCTAAAGGCTACTACAGTGGATGAAAGAGCTTCACCTCCATCCTTCAATAGTAATTTCAAATAGGGCCATATCCTATAGTTTAGGTATCGCAAGTCTTCTCTAGCAGACCCTCTTTTCATTTCAATTCTTGTAGTGGAGAGAGCTCTAACTTCTCTTGATTTCATCTTTGCCCCTTTCACAGAGGTTGATAGGGAAGATTCTTCATTAGAACCTCCATGTGGATCTCCTTCAAGTGTTGATGCTTGTATATTTGATTCATTAAAGGAAATTCTAGCATTGACAATGATCTTTACACAATCCCTCTCACTTGCCATAGTAGACCTCCTACATGAGGAATTGTCGACTTCTTCATCCTTAGCTCTAGTTGTTGGTAGTGTGCCTAGGGATGACATCATAGATGTACCATTACAATCTTTACCTCCCTCCCCATATGATTGATCAATATTGGGAGGATAAGAATCTGCTAATGGATTACCTATGAGCGAAGTACCTACTTCTACATATTTAGATTAGAGTGTGTTTGCATGTGTTCCCTAGTGCTTGTCTTTTAATGGTGTTCCCTCCTAGAGGACCCTTGTACATCATTGGTACCTAGAAATAGGGGGTTTTATATCATGCACCTTCTTTTATATGTCCTCTATTTATTCTATCTGTCATACTCTTGATTTTTGACATTTGGGGATAATGTAAAGTGTTGGGGGCATTTAGGAATCCCTTCCATGTTGACCCAAAATTTTATTTTCTTTTGTTTTCATGTCTCATTATTCAAATACGAGTCTTGGTTGGTAGTGATGAAATATCCCCTGAGAGTAGATATATGTCTACACTTCTAGGTTCTAACATCAATCCACCAAATCCCCATGTCCTTTTGCAGATGTGGTGGAAACTCATGTCATCCGTTAGGAAGTGATAATTCATGACAACATCTTATATGTTGGCATTCCATGATATCTCTTCCTTCCTTGGAATGATCCATTCTCCCCTCTGAAAATCATAGTCCATCCAAAGGGGGGTTGTGGTATCTATGTATTTGATTTGATTTTTACCTAACAATATCTATACACCATAGGTTTTCCTCACAAAAAAATTTCAAAATTTCACATTATCTACCTTTGTGGGGGCAAAAACACTATCCATGTGTCTTGGTCTTTCTCTATCATACACCTATCTATCTTAATTCTATTCATATCAACATGATCTTAAGATGCCCTATCACACGCCTATCGAGCTTAACACTATGCATGTTAGTGCAGTGTGTCTAGTATGCCTTATCACATGCCTATCTATCTCAACACTATGCATGTCATTTCACTATCAAAGTCTCCCTATCACACACCTATATAGCTTTCTCTATATATGTCAAATATTTTCAAGAATCTCCCTATCACATGGCTACTTGGAATAACACAACTTTCCAACCATATCAGCATACCATCAATATTATCATATCTAACATGTTATCTTCATCATCTAGCATACTCATCTATAGCTTGTATGCTAGATGTTTCTCATCAACAATTTAGGAATTCTTAGTCGGGGGCAACCCCATGTGACAAAATTCATGTAGGTAAGTCAAGTAAGACTTTCTCTTACTTTAACTTCACATCTTCTAAAGATAATATGCTCGCTAAAGTGGGGGCAATATGTAATGGTTTAAATTTTGCACCCCTGTATAAAAGGTTATTTTAGAATTTCCCTACCTTATACTAAGGCATGAGTTCTATGAAATCTCTTTCACTTGTCACCATCAAACAACTCATCACTCGCTCCAATATTCTTTCCATGAGGCCTTGATAGTTTTGCACAAGTGTGTGCCACAAAGATGTCTATGTAGCGTGCTAACGTCCACAAATCTATAGATGTACATCTTATCATTAGATCATTACAAATTGTCAACCTATATTCATAACAACCCAATGATGGGATCTCCTATGTGGGATTTCATCTGCAGGCATCAAAAACTCCTTATGTTTCCTTTATTTTGTCTTTTTGGTGATTGATTCAACTTCTTGGCTACTCGCTTACACTTCTTGGACTACTCACTTGATCATTCTTTTTTTTCTTGGCTCTCTATACACACCACTTTTTGTAGGTTCCTCCATTTAATTATTTAAGCTCTCACATGCCTTGGCTCCATGATTCTCCTTTGTACTACTTTCTTCCTTAGGGGATTCCTCTCACCTTTCATTTGATTCCTTGTAGAATATTATCTATGGTATCTCTTTCTTGTTTACATTTTTTATTTCATCTATTCATTTATCTATTACCAGTTTTATCATGTCTATATGACTACTATGGTGGTGGAGATACTGAAATAGGGACTTGGATAAGGCAAGTCTCTAAACAACCATCCAATACTTTTCTATTATTTATTGTGTGTAGGTTTTTTGTGGATTTGTGAGCTTTGATAGGATCACATTATCAACCAATATAATCAAGTTTCATTCCATCCTTCCTTCTCATTATTTATGTTGTGTATATCCTTTTTATCATCTCATTTTTCAATTATTTTTATCTTACATTCATAGTTTATCATTATCTCTGGGTCAATGTACTTTTTCCTTCTCCAAATCCTCCTATACATGTCATTATTCTGAGCCACCTAAATCATATAGATAAAAGTGTCAATCATCTTCCATTTCTCAACCTAACTTTATTTCTTCCATTCATCTTTCTATTCCTAGAGAAAAGGAAGAAAGGGAACCAATGTTGACTTATCCCAAACCTTCATCTATGAAAGTGTTGGGTCATAATAAAAATAAATCATACTTTTCTTGCTAATATTTTCAGCTTTTTTTTCGGCCAACATGTTGTAACCAATTCTAACCCTAAAGTGGCAAAAGCTTATATAAAATGACTTAGGGTTAGGGATTCATTATGATGTATGGTTAGTACTTGTAGTAGGATTGAGTTGTAAGGGATTACAGATTTTAATCAGGTTGTAATCACTGGATAATAAAATATTGGACTCCCTGTTGGTGGACATAGCCCAAGGATTGGGTGAACCACATTAAATCTTAGTGTCTTGTGTTCTCTTATGTGTGGTTTATTGTTTTCTAATATTGGTTATATTTGCATGTAACTATTATTTCTATCTTGTTAATCCTAATAGTTCCACTACCTTTGGGGAATATGGTCAATTTGATACAATCATACTTGACATACATTATTATTAAATGTGCATAAGGACCCTGGATAATGGATCCTTTATGTGTTCTTTTTTGTTTTGTGAATATCACTCTTTGATTTGACTTTGTCCGAGGGCATCTCATTGAGGTGAGGTGTTTGTCTTTTAGATATATTTATGCTATCTAGAATTAATTTCTCCTAATAAGGCATACACAATAACTTTAACATGGAGCATGCACTCAGCTATAATTTTTAACTTTGTACACACCATGAGTTTTAGTTTGTGCACTTTGATCATACACCATGAAATGTTTGGTGCATACTGCAACACCTATTTTGTAGTTGATTTTTTAGATTACTTTGAAAGTTGAGGCTTTATTTTGTAATATGTGTTTGGTGCATGCTTCAACACCTATTTTGAAGTCACTCTTGTTTTAAGTTATTTGAAAAACCAAGGTTTTTCTTTGTAATATCTAGAGTCAACTACCATAAAGAAACCTTACTAGACTAGTTTGACTCTTGTGTTGCTTACATGACTCATGGTAAGAAACACCTTACTAGGATATTAATTATTTTGTTAGTATCTTCTCTTCTCATATGGATCATATTAAATAGAAACTTACTATCCCAATAAGGCATATTCCTTATCTTATTTCCTTATGTATGATCTATATGTGTGTAACATGTGTTGATCATATTTCTCTTTTTATCTTGGCATTTGGGATAGATGAAATCTTAATTCCTTGGGGGCTTAGTGTTCTCTTATCTCTTCCATGTCCTGGCAGAAGTATTTTTATGCCTTCCTATACTTTATTGAGAGTATGAGTGTGAGGTCCTACTCCACTGAATTAGGGGCTAAATATAGTGTTGTAAATTGTACACTAATACATTGACATGCTCACATATCCCTCATATTAGCACTCTTGATTTTATCCACCCTAATTTGACTAATCTTACTCATCCCAAGGCCTAGCACTATTGTATAATTATTTTTCTAGTTTATCTAGTACCCTAGTTTTAATGGAATATGGCGATAGATTCCATAGCCCCCCTAGAATATGGTGCTAAGTGCTAGTGTCCAATATAAAAGTGCCCATTTTTAATATGTTAACAGTCAAATTTGGTCAGTAGGAAAACATTATCCATGTTAGCCTTCTTTAGGGTTTTTGCATGTCTCCTTAAGGTTTAGTATAAAAAAATACCTCCCTCTCCTTATTTGAACATCTAACATCACAACTTATCTCTCTCATCAAGTATTGAGCAAGTATTCTAATCATTTAAGGTGAAAAAGAAGTTTATCCAAGCATTAAATAAGTTTAGAATTGAATATGGAATCCATAATTGAGTTCTTATATTTCCTTGATGAGTGAAGACATACATGAGCTCCCTTCCTAGCATCATCTACCTTTCATGAAGGCTTCGAGACAAGGAGAGTTCATTGGACAAGTTATATCATTGAGGCTATTTTATAAATTATTGTTGTATGGAAGGTAGAATCCTCCTGAGGTTTGATAGAGGCAAGCCCCTATACAATGAAAAAAAACTATTTTTCTCCCTCTTGTGCGCAATTTCATAGATCCAAACATGTAGTGTTGCAGATCTAGAGAAGATGGAATAAGACAAGAAGATTGATATTCTAAAATAGGGAATGGAATTTTCTTGAGTTTCACACATGGTCTATGGTTAATTAATTAGTCTAGCTCTTTTTGGGAGATTTTTAAGATGAAGCATCAAACTAATGTTCTAATTTTGAATCTTTGGAGGATATCATTTTTGGGTCTACTAGGATGATAGTTCCTAGAAAGTTAGTCCTACTATGTTGAGATTTATTTCAATGATAGGTTCCTCTCTAATATTTTTCTCCAAATTTGTGTTCAATGTTTCTTTATTAGACCTATAACTCTCTAGTTATGTTGATTAATGTTCATTTTTATGTCTTTTACTTATGCTTGTGGTATCAAATCAATTCATATTAATCAATAAGTAAAAAAGTGGAGTATTTCATTCTAAATTAATTTTCATCCAACTCTTACCTATATTGATCAATAAGTTTTAAGTTGCATCAAGTGTGGATTTCCTTAATAAAATACTTGATGGGAGTAGGTTTGATCTCTAGTTTCCATGATTAGATTACCTACACCTTTACCCTTCATTCCATGTAGTACAATTATTTTCATATAGATATATTACAACCCTTCGAATGTTACCTTATACATCTTGGATTTCAAAAAAAATTAAAATTTTATTTCTAGATTTGGTTATGATTTGATTACATAACTTTGAGTGATCATTCATTTCTCTACTTCCCCCAGGGCTTTGATTTATTATTATGTAATCATATTATTTACCAAACACATCATTAATGTATTAATAAGACTTAATTTAATAATTTAATAATTGACTAATATATTGAATTATATCAAAGTATAATATTGTAAATTGTATCCCTATACAATTTCACATTCATTTAGGGATCACTTTGGTGGATTTCCTTCACACTCATGATTCACAATTGTTTAATCTCATTCTATGGTTAAATCTTGAATCTCAACACGTTTCTATTATTATTAACCCAATTTCATGCCATGATGTTAAACCAAGGTGCTAGGTGTCATATACCTCCTAGACTGTGGTGATAGATGCCATAGTTCAGCCATTCTAGACCCAAATTTGAACCTATAATTATTAGAAAGTTTTTGGGTGATAAAGTGCTCCCAATGTCAATATTTTTCAAAATTTTCAATATAGTTTGTGAACTTGTGTATAAATACAACTCTCACCCCCTCATTTTATCATCTTCCAGTTATAACTCACATCAAGCAAGTTCCAATAGTGCAAAGAAATCAGACATCTTCAAGGTAATGAAGGAGAGATCTAAAGTCAAGAATTGAATCTAGCTCCCATGATAAATATTATATGTTTCCTCTATGACTGAAGGCATGCATGATCTTCTATCAAGCAACACCAACCTTTCATGAGGCTTCAAGGCAAGGTGATCATAACAAAATGTCACTTGTGAATTATGCATTTCCTTAAGGTTTTCAACCTCTACCTACCTATGGTAAGCTCTCTTTTCTAATCATGTTTTCATAGGTGAGGTCAATTCCTACCAAAGGTTCAACTTAGGAAACCCCATATGTAGTCCATTATTGTTTCCCTCTTTTATATGTGTAGGTTCTAAATCCAACAACAAAGAGTAGCAATTTCACAAAGATCAGACTAGAACACACTTACATATTTTGAATGGATGAAAAACCTTAGTTAAGGGAGTGTTACTCTACTGACCAATGCAATTTTGTTTAATTTTTTGGAGAATGATCTATAAAGAATCTTCATAAAAAATCCACACAAATCCTATGAAGACAACTCTATTCAAGGGAGCTTCACTCCTAAGATTAGCATTTTTGTAACCAGATTTCATACACGGGTTCCGATACATCTCATTTCCAAATTTGGTCTCTTAATTTTGTAGTATATATATGTATCTTTCTATTTATGCTAATTTTGGTAAATTTCCTTAGCATTTTACCTAGTTTTTGCATCATTTCTTATCTTTGTCATATATAATCATATCAACCTCAAAGGAGAATAATTAATCATAGTGTACATCTCTCTTAAGGGACTGAAGTTGGGCCCAATTTTTTATTATCCAATGAAATTGAGAGGGGTTGTAAATGATTCATAGTTTCATGTTTAGATTAGTGAAAATCTAATATCCCCTTTTTCATTTTTTTGAACCCGACATAGCTTGCATAATTTCTAAGTTATATGTTCAAAGATGAGTTTAATTGGAAATAGGTTTTAGATTTAGAGACATTAATTGAAATTCATCATTTTTTAATCTCATATTGATTAATTAAATAGTTAATTGGTCATTTTATTTCTGTATTTCATTTCTTAATCACTTGTTTCATTGCTAATTAATTATTATTTTCTAGTTTCGTGCTTTTTCATTCACAATTGTATAAAAGGCATTGAGAGTATAAACCAATTCTTTTACCTTCATCTCTAACCTTCCTTCTATTTGATATGTTTTTTGAGTCCCTTTGAGTATATTTGGATGACACTATTGTAAAATTCATATTCTATGTAATATAAATTTCATCTTAACTATTGTCATGTCATCTTTGGTACAAGTTCTTCATTCATCTCCACATTGTTTTGAGGGGTTGCTATATTTAATTATGACTAGGACTTTTGGTTTTTTTGTGGAAATTTTACCCATTGGTATGGTGAAGTTTGAGTAATATTGAGAGACATTAATCATTATTTTATTCTCTTAAATTCTTGTCATAAATAGGAATATTTCATGCATGAACCTTTTGTGTTTATTTCTTCATAAGGGGAGTTTTTTTTTTAATAATTTATAGATTATATTGAAAATTCATAGTTAAACATCTATGATTGGTACAAGAGATTCCCATTAAGGGGATATTTATTTTTCACATGGTGTTTGATCCTTCTCAACTATTTTGAATGGGGTTAGATAGCCTTCCTTTATTCGTCCTATCTTGGGGAGTTTTGTCCTGTATGGTTTTTATTTCTCTTCTTTCTAATGGAATCATTTTGAACGTGGATACCGATTAAGGATAAACATTATTTGGGAGACACATATACATATTTCCTATGCATTCACTAATGGTAGTTTTGGTACTTATTATTTATCTTTTCTTTTAGTTAATTGTATTACATGCATGTAAGTTAAGATAAAATTTCCTAGGCAGGTTACATTTATATCATGGGATTTGTAATTTATTATTTTTTTGGAGATGTTGTGCACACATATGACTACATCTCCTATTATATCTAATTCTTTGTACATTCACGTATTTTATTAGTGTATCTTATATATAACCACATGTAGATCATTGTTGAACATCTATCTTGTGTCACTTTTTAATATTGTGTCTAACATTATTTTACCATGTTGGTCTTTTTATTTCTTTGTGCAAAAACCTTTAATCCAAAATAATATTTATATAAGTCTATGTCACGACTTTATCTTTTTAACCCTAATGGATAATTCTATAACTCCCATATTGTTGAATTATTTCATGATCATATCATTGGCACCTTATCCACCTTATGATTCACACCCCAACTTTATGAACTTCAATTTGTGTATCCTCAACTTATAGATTGAGACTTAAAAGACCCTCCAATCCTAGACATCTTTCAAAATGATAAATCTAGTGTTAAATCTATGGGAATACAAGAAATTATATCATTAGGATATCAAAAGGTTGGTTTTTCCAAAAAAATAAATGATCAAACCTATTTTGGTGAAATTATTAAAACTTACAAACATAGGAACCAAGAGCTAAACATAGTGGAAAAATATTTTAAGATAAATTATAATGAGACACTACCCTCACATGAAAACCTTCTTAACATGACATAGTATCAAGATGAATATCCTATCATGGTCGAAGAATCACAAGACAAATCTAGACCTACACCATAAGAGCCTAAGACTATATTTTTTGTAGCATCTTATCACCTCAAGAAAAGGAAAACCTCATAACATTTTTTCAAGCTAAGAGTGTGAACTTTGTGTGGTGTTATGTGATTACCAAGTTACATATCCATCCTTTAAACCTACCTCTATGATATCTAACACTATCCATTTATCCTTTTACCCTGCTTCTATCCTAGCACTTCGACATATTGCTAGTATTGCTTTTTTTCTTTGAAACAAGACCATAAAAAGCATAGTCTCAAAGAGGGAAAAAAATGTAGACATCTAAAAATGATTGATGCATTTTAATCTTGTCTTATTGTGACCTTTTCAATAATTCTTCTATCCATATTAATTAAATACATTTTTAATTATTTATAATCTTTAATTAATTTGTTATCATTTTCCTTCTATTTTTAATTAACTGATTAATTCATCACTTTCCCTCCAATATTAATCAAATAATTTAATTATTAAATTAATTCATTTTTTGATCCACTATAATTGAATAAATTTAAGAAAATTATTTAATTAGCTAACACTTCATCAAAATTTAATAATTTCATATAATTTATTTAATTTTCCCAGCTAAAATTAATAAAATTAATATTTTGTTTATTTTCTCTATGCATTCACACCCTCAGTATTTGTCTACCTTATTGATCCATGTGTTCATTATAGGTCCTACCCTCTCTCAATTTTTCTCATCCACTGATCAATCTCCATCATTGACCAAATGTTAAGTGAGGCATATAGATAAGACCTTAATGCATTATTTTTCCCTAGCTATCACTCTTATGATCAAGTATCATGTGCAATATACTATTATTATAATCAAGCTAGCACTACCACTATTAAACATTTATTATCAAGCATTTGTAGGGAAGCTAAGGTGGCGAAATAACTTCCTACACTAACCTTGAGAGGAGGGTTATGCAAAAAAAATTCAAATCTTCACAATAGTTACAAAAACTTAACAAAAATAAACATTAATAATATGCATACCACAACAAAGTAATTTATGTGGGGAAAACCATTTCATGAGAAAAACCCCACACTCCAAAAGTTGCCCAATTAAATTAATCATAATTTGACAATAAATTACAATATACTTGCAGAGTAACCTTCTTACATGAGTATCACCAAAAGAGATCCAGAGGCAACTCAACAACTATCAAATTCTCAAAATACATCACAATACTCAATAATAATACAATGCCCTCATAAAATAGGGTTTCCTTCAAGGGAAAACAAAGGACATAAAATATCCACCATTAGATCTATGACCTAATGACAAATAATCAAGATTTACAATGATATGTTATACATAAAATGTGGCTATATCAACTATCTTGCAATTGAAAAAAAACCCCAAGTGTTTATCCAACATATAGAGTGCACCTTATCCAAGACTTAGAACACACCAACAAGAAAAATACTTAAGTATTTATCCAGGAATAATAATGCACCTTATCTAGCACTCAAAATACACCAAGAGGAAAAAAACTAGAATTGTTTATCCAACATTCATAATGCACCATTAACCTTTTTATTATTGCAAGGTTGAGACACAATTTTCCTAACAACATTGACCCTTCATACTATCATGATGATAGCGAATTTATGTTACAAAACTTGAGAGAAATCTACATCAAGTGTTCAATTGTTTATCAAGAAATAATGTAGCAAACTAAGGTCTTTTCTATGGTAATATTATTTATCATTTGATTTCATGTATGGATCTTAGGCTTTAATTATTGAGTGTGAATGTGGGTTTTGGTTCTTGCATTACATTGTTTCCTTTTTATTCAAATCCACATTTTCATACCTTCACATTTTAGCATGTCTATTACAACTCACGACCTTGATCTTAACAATATCTTTTAAGAAAGATGTGTTTTTAAGTTGTAGGTTAAAAGGTAGAATTGAGTTTATTTTTGGTTCTTTACATATGACATTTGATACATTTTTTTGAAAAAAAAGAGGGGTAACAATTTATTCAACTCAAAGTAAGAATACAAAACAAGAGGCCCTAGACCCACAAAAGGTCAACAAACTAAAATGAAGAAGAAGTCCCCAAAGGAACTCATAGAAGAACCAAATACATATTCTTGTCCTTCATAATTAACTTTTCCAAATCCTCAAAATAATCTAAGGACATGAGTCCCAAATCATCAACATTCTGCCTATCTAAATTCTCAAGAGCCCACTTAACAAAAATAGTCACCCACTATGTTCCATCCTCTAGCAATATGATAGAAGGAAATATATTCCAAGGAAAAACACAAACTCAAAATTTATTTAGCCATAAGGAAACATGCTAATTAACACCATCAAAACTTATCTCATTTATTATATCCACCACAATATATGAATCCAATTCACAAATAATATGTGTCCATCTCAAGGAACATCATCTTTCAACTTAATACGGAATAGCCAAGGCATCCATAAGGTTATTAGTATGTTTCCTTTTATAAAAAGAGAAAAAAACCATAACACCACTAGTATTATCCCTATCAATTCTACAAATGCCCTCATGTCCATTATTCCCCCTAGAAGAACTATTTATGTTTACCTTCAAAATTCCTTTAGGAGAAGGAAGTCACCTACCCTCACAAGAAATCTTATTTTTGGCATGTTAAGGCCTTTAAAAAAAAAAGAATCAAAATCACTATCAACCAAATTTAGATTCCTTATAATGGTTGAATCACTAGGATCTGTTGAATCCAAGGGGTTACACTTCATTGAGAAAGTTTACTGGATCTTACTAATGTTTTTTTTTCCAAAAAAGAATCCCCAAAAATTTTTAATCTTGAAAGATCTTACAATTCCTTTCTATCCAAAGATGTTAGACAATGAAAGCAAGGCCAATAACCTTAAAAACTTAAAGAAAAGAGGTTTAGCTATTAGCCTACCAAAATTTTTCCAAAACTCAACCAAATAATTGACATGAACACTGTTGGAAATCTATTGGGAAAATGTGATACTGAGAGGTGGGGGGGATGAATTAGATATCACTGATTTATCCATTTTGACATAAATGAAACTTGCATATCATAAGCATAAAAATCAACAATATAAAAATCTAATAAGGTAAACATTACCCATGAAAGTAAACATAACACAATGATTTTGGTTACCCAGAAACCCTTGAAAGGTAAAACTGGGGTGGGGATGCCACCGAAAAATCTTCACTACTACAGTATAAAGTTTTCTTGTTAGGGCTACAAATTTGATCAAAAAATATGATCTACCCTATGAGGGGTCTTCCCTATTAAGAGCTTTGAGACTTATACAATCTACCTTGCAAAAGGATTTAAGACTTACAACTAAGTAAGCACTCAGTTAAGAGGTTTACTAAGGTATGTCAAAATCACTATGTTAAAATATTTACCCTGATACACCTGTTAAAATGTCTTAGTACCTGATCCTTTGATTTTCACTATGATGTTGATTACAGATCTTCTCCTTCCAGTATAGATTTGATCTCTTCTATAAAATATGTCTCTGTTCTATCCTTCACTACTTTGCTATGTTCTACTTGGTCACTCAACTCTATCAGAATACTTCTCTGTTATGAAAATATGAGATCTCCTTCATATGCTTTCTCTCACACTTCATTTTAGGGTTCAAATCACATCTTATATAGACAATTAACGTTTTCAAGATTTAAGATCCATGATCTAGATTATCTCTTTTTTCCGCTTAACCTTTCCCTAATTTTGATTGGTTACATGTGTTACATAGGGATTAATGATTACAATACAAGAGTGTAATCACCTCCGCGATTTCCTCAAAAAACAAAAAACAAAATATAAACATTGGCCAAAATGGTATACCTAAGTGTTTGTGCCATAACAAACACATATATCAATTCTGGCTTGCTCGGCATTAGATATCTCTAGCACTCGGCATTCATTGTTCTTTATATTCTAGTGCTCAACATTGTCTTCTTTACATAACTCGGCAAAAGCTGACTCGGCTAATACAAAAGTACTCAGTGACCACTGTTTTACTCAGCAGTGACTACTGCTTGGTAAATGTACATTATACATGATGTCATGCCCAAAATTAGGGCAAAAAACACACAAAAAATATTTTGACAATAACTACAAGGTTGCATATTGAAACATGAGAATAAAACATCAACTAATGCACTCATCTCACAAGGGGATTCGAGACATGTGTTGGCTTGCCGACATCCCCTATACATCAGGTGTACTAGGCCAAAGAAACCACTAATTTAAGTTTAATCATAATGAGGATATGAGGGAGAAATCCCTAAATCAAATCGCTCCAAAAAAAATTAAGACAATAATACTTGATTAAAATATTTAATTAAATAATAATAAACTTTCCTAGTTTAATTTATAAAAGAATTAATTATAACACGTAGTTATTTAAAACACTATAATAAAGTCATAATTATCAATTTAATAATAATTGTTAGGGGTTGTCATCATACCTAGGTCCACCTAGGGATTATAGATTAATTAACCCACTAATAGAATTAATGACCTCAAGAAAATAATAGTACGTGAAATAATAAGGGCCAAGTAATTAAACTATTAAGTTAACAAAAAGAAGATACATTATTTAAAAATTCATTATCACAAACTAAAATGAATAAATAACTAAATAAGTAATTCAATAAAAAGGGGTCCAATATCTACACACACATAATGAATAAATTGAAATTTAAAGTCTAAAAAGTACCTTATCCAAAAATTATTTCAAATCCCGAAATAATAGGGAGACTATGAAAATAAAAAAGGCAATGTAATTAATGTTAAGAAATACATATTAAAAGGTATTGAAAGTGGAGAATAATAAAGTCAACATATTTAAATTACCACTAACTTAATCAATGAAGAAGATATTTCAAGAATAAGATAAAAAATAAAATATAAAGTTATAGTCCAATGGTCAACCAAACCCTAAAGCAAAATTAGGGTTTGGGCCAAAATAAAACATGGCCCAGAACCCTAATCTCAAGCTTTTCTTATTTTCTTCTTTTGTGATGTCTAGGGTTTTCAGGTTGGCCAAAGATTATGGGTGAGGGTAAGGAACAAAGTATTCACCCAAGTACATGGAACCAGGCTACACGATGGGGGCACAGGGATTGGATCCCGGGTTCAATTCATATATATATGCCTATCACAGGCACTGGTCCTATACCAGTAAGTAGGTTTTCTGATGAATGATAACCTACAGATGAATATATATATATATATATATATATAGATATAGATATAGATAGAGATAGAGATAGAGATAGAGATAGACACACACACACACACACACACACACACACACACACACACATATATATATCAAATTGCAAAATGCTAGAAATTTATAATCAGGCCTGTCTTATTTACTTAAGATTATAAATGGGTTTATAGAGGCGTGAGTTCTCTTTTAATATTATAAGCATATGGTTTATGTTTATTATTTTATTGTTTCTCTCTTTTCAATTAAAAAAAAATTTGGTGTTTAAGATTGCCTTTAATAAAAAAATGAGCATACTATAATTCCCTGGTCATCGCGCATGTGGGAGGGATGTCTAAGCAATAGTGATGCGCATACAATAAAATAGAGGAACGAGATCAAAGAAGGGGCCACTAGCTGCTCACGGTCGGCACTCCGACCATACACGACACAACAAAAGGATGTTGTTGACTGTGCCAAGGGCACTGCATGAAACTGGCCTACCATAAATGGCATACGACGGTGATGGCTAGGTGCTACTCCCAGCGGCCTTGACCACTGCGGTAGTGGCGCTGCCACTACTTACAGTGGCCTTAGCCACTGGAACCAGTGGTAGCACCACTATTCGCAGTGGCCATTGCGGCATGCGATAGTGATACCACAAAGCGCAGGCCATAAAAAGAAACACGCATTAGGGTTTCTTAGTCAAAGTTTTCATTAATAAAAAATTGCAAGGTTTGTTATGTTATTAAATTTATTTAGTAAGGTATTCCATAAATATAAAAAGTATATTCGGTGGCCTGCGTAAATTACTATATATGCATACTATATATATATATATATATATATATATATATATATATATATATATATATATATATATATATCGATATGTATGTATATATAATAATATATGAAATACTAAGATATTACAGTCTGAACTTAGGGAATGATGCCAGACTACTAGGCTACCATAATTTAAAAAATAAATAAATAAATTATTATTATATATACAACAGATAAGATATATATATAATAATAAATTTATATATAATTATGTTCAAAGTGAAGTATTACTTATTTTAAAAGAAACTTACTTAATCTTTTTTTCAAATTAGTCATAGTGAGTTTATAGTTTACTGAATTAAAATATATATGTAGTATATTAATGCACTTATATATATTTCGAGATATATAAGTGTTCATTAATATACTTTTATATATATTTTTAAAATAAAGGAATAATGAAGAAACATAGACTTTATAAAAAAAAATACATTATCAACATACACATCTATGAACATATCCATTTAATTTGCTTTCTTCTAGATTTAATGATATCATATAAAAAGAATTAATAATCTACTTTTTCCAAGTCAAGCAACAATATTAATGTACATATATTTTATTTGTAAACTTTTCATAAAAAGAAAATAAATCCTTTCATTCAAGGGAAGCTTAAACACAATATGTATATAAACTTTTTGAAAGAAAAACATAGAATAAAGATAGCTTTTCTTTCTTGCGAGTACTCAAAATAGCAACATATCTTTTATAATTATTTCATCTAACTCTAAACATCGATACTAACATATTTCTACAACATAAGGGAAATCAATGCATCTTTCTCATAATCATTTTAGTTCAATAGATGGAAGAAAATAAATCAACCTACTATCTATTACAAGCATTTCATATGCTAGGCTCTTTAACATGGCCTTGATAAAAACAACTTTTCCAAAGGGGCTCAAAGCCAAGAAAACTCAAATAACATGAAAGAGATGTATTCAAATTCTCATTTGACTCCAAGAAAACCAGCAAATGTGTCCTTAGCAATCTTCAAAACAAACAAATAGACCATGGAGGCTCACCTCCCAACCTAGGCCATTTCATGGCCACCCTCGAGCTAGGGGAAACAAAGATGGATAGGGGATTTACAAGCATACATCAAGCACATTCAGAAAACAAAATCAGAAATTAAACAAAGAACATCAAATTCCCTTCCCATGGCTACGCACACAATGGGTCACCTTGGACCCATAGTAGGGGTGAAGGTGGAATCTACCCAAATAAGAGAATACCAAAATACAAGAGTAATCCTACTTTCAACAAGGCCTAAAATCTACTCATAGTGCCTTCACAAGGTCAAAGATACAACCATCAACCCTTCACAAATCCACACAAAATCAACACCCTTATGTCCCCCAAATAATAAGCACAAGGATGGCAACATGGATGTCCATACATCCATGCCTTGTCCCCTTCCTCCTTGAGGAATGACTCTACACTAGATGGGTAGTCCCAACTCTAGTCCTTCACCCATCAAGGCTCTCTTCCGTCCCAAGGGTGAGTTTGGACTTGCACACCCCAAAGAAGAAAAAGTAACTAAAGAAAGGAAAAGAAAACCACATGCATGCATAGACTAAGAAGCCATTCAAAATACTCATAAAACTTAGCATACACACAACATAAGAAAGTAAAATATACACATAACATTAAGAACAAGAGTATTCAAGATCCAACCTCAATCCAAGCTAATGGAAATGTGGGTTGAGATGAGCTTCCTCCTACAAGCCTCCTCCTTTGCTAAGAAATCCACCAAAACTCTCACAATCTCTCAAGTCTCCAAAATTTGGAGAGTGGGCAATTACCCTCTAATTTTCCCTCCAACTCCTTAAGAAGGCAAACCCTAATTCTTTCAACCAAGAGGGAGAATTTCAAAATTCAAAATTCAAAATGACAAGTAGGCTTGGCATGCATCTCAAATTTTCGTCACTTTTCAAAAGAGCATCTTTTGGATGGCCAAAAATAGCCAAAATACATCATAATGGTCAAAATTTGACCCCCAACACATAGCACATCTATGGGGTAGTCTATTTTTTACCTCCACTACCTTATAGGGTCACTAAAAGCCACTCGAAAGACCACCTAAAGATAAATCACAAAAATGAAAGAGATTCCCACTCAAGGCTCCTAAAAATAGAAGACCACTCACACACATAAAGCACTTGGTCATGCCACCACATAATACATGTGTTAATTGACACCACAATAAATCGCAACACAACATAATACACATGCCATGCCAAGTGGACTAATATAAAAATAAAAATAAATATAATCAAATAAATACACCCATGCATCACTTTATAATGATTAAACATTACAATAAGGTTAATTTCTCCACTTGGAGATAACCTTGGCTTAACATGATTTTCACAAGTATCCATCTTTAATTTTCCCTGATATAACCATGGTCTTACCTATGTATGGTGAAAATGTGACCACACTTCTATGAATCCTTACATGCAAGAAAACTCAACAATGAGCCCTCGCAAATCGATCCATAGCTCTCTATGCATGAAGTTGCAAGATTTGTAAAATTGCTCTCAACTAGAGCTATAAACTCATGACCTTGCTAGTCAACCACACAATGAGAGATTCCAAATCAAAGACAAGGGCAACAATGCCAATATCCCCAAATAGAATCAAGATATGCAATGCAATGCAAACTAATATGAATATGCAAGATTAATCTATCAAAATGAAAGTACAATGCAACTATGAAAGGAAATAGCAATGGATTACAATTTCCCTAATTAAGCTATGTGAAGCTAATCTATTGCATGAAAGGAAACTAAGCTAATATGCCATGATTATGCAACTAAAAAAGCAAATATGAACTAGATGAAATGCAACAAAGATCTTCAAAGCTTGGATGCAAAAGTGTCTTCAAAGAGAACTCCAAATAACCTAGAAAACCTGTAGCATAACATTAGCATGAAAGAGATGGATATGCAAATGAAGGAGAGAGCTCTCCTTTTATAGGAAATGAGAAGAAATGGACCATGGAGATTAAGAGGCAAAAGATTTAATCAATGGTGGAGCCTGAAAGAGGAGCAATCCATGTGCACAAGTATCCTCCAATAGGAAAATAGGGGTTGACTTTTGTGTCCATATGAGACAAAAAGTACTTTTTCTCTTTTTATAAATAAAAATAATACTTTATTTGTGCAACTTAGGATAAGAAGAAAAGTGGGGATTTTTTATTTAAATAAAAGGGGAGGAAATATTCCTTTTAAGTAAATAAAAGCTTAGGATAAAATGGTTAATCCAAGGATAAAAATTCAATACATGATCGAAATTAAGACTTGATTAAGAAATTGATAATGTTGAAAATATTGATTATTGATAAAACTGATTCAGGATAAATAAATCAAATAAAGGGGGCCTAAAGTCTAGGCGACCATTTTTGGGTGCATACATTTGCCCCTCTTTGACTAATGTGTGATCGATCTGGAAACACATGCAGTCAAAGAAGAATTGAAATGTGAGATTGATCTGGGATCACAAAACAACTCAGATGTGAGGTTGATTCGGGATCACATTCAAAGTAAGAGATAAGAATCTCAAATTTGAGCAAAAGCTCCCAAAAGATATCTGAATCAAGAGAATCAAGGATTAAAATCCAATAGATACCACCCCCTCGAAATCAAAATCAAAATCAGGTAGAGGAGAGACAGGGAATTGATAAAGATTGATCAAATCAGAATAAAATCACAATTAAAGGTAAAGGATAATAGGATAACCATTAGGCAATGAAACATGCCCCAGTGAGGATGTAGAAGAATAGAAATAGGAGACTAGAAATAAAGTGAATGAAAGACTAGAAAATTTGAGAGACATGGAAGGAAAAAATTCCACCGAAAATTAAATTATGTCTCAAAAAGTCAGTCAACTGCTCAGAAGAAGGGGAAAATTTGAAATGCAATTTTGACTATCAAGATAACCTTGAATTTTGATTTCGAGTCTGAAAATGGATCCAGGACGTCGAAATTAGCTAGGGGTGCAATTTTTGTGCAATTTCGAGGTGTTTTGAAATTTGGTCAAAAAGTTAAAATGCTATATAAGGGGTGAAAATGTGTCATTTTCAAAATCATTTGACTTTTAGATATTTGAGAATCTAGAGCTCTGAGAGATAGTGATGGCTCAACCAGCAGGAGTTCCCATCCACAGACACTGATTTGAGCGCTCTCGGTTGCACAACCGACCTCCACATTATGGTGCCCCGGTATGTATCCGAAAACTAGCCGTTGTTTGAGTCATTTATTACATTTAATACATTTAAACATGTCAAATTTTTAGACTATGGTGACAAGTAGTGCGACACTTTACATGTGTCGCGCCCTTTGAAGGAAAATGTCATGGGACACTTCGCGGGTCAAAATAGTGTCGCGTGAACATAGAAACCAGTGTCGCACGACATAGGATGAAATGTTGCACGCCACTATGCGAAGTGTCACCCGAATAAAGAATGTCACACTGCTTAAGAGAAAGTGTCGCGTGACACTTAGTCAAAAAATAGTGTCACCTAAGATAAAATTTTGACATGTTTTAACATTTTTGAGCCAAAATGACATGAGTCCTGACAATGTTTGATTTTAAGATGCTTTGTACTGATACATCCTTCATGATATGTTCTGACATCTGGTATAGTTTCATGACATACAAGAGGTCTTCCCTGCACTCCAGATCAGAGCACCCCAGGTGGCTGGATTGCAGTTTGTCTGAGATCTGGATGATCCGGGCAAGGCCAATATCAGAGCTATGGGATTCCACTATCTACTGTAGTTTCCTCATATCTGAGCTGATCATCAATTGTTGACTTCTCTTGCCGAGAGATAGCATAGTGATCACAACACCTTTCATCTATTGATAGGAGAGGCATCTATCACATTAGAGGATGTCTATCAGATTCTACGGGTTATGTGCCATGGAGAGTCTGTAAGTATAATCATGTCTATAGATAAGCATAGTTGTAAAGTTTCCATATGATAGAAACTGACATGACTGTTTGGTGGCACAGGTATACTATGATCAGGATGTGATGACAGGTTGATAGATTATCCAGGGGATGTTCCAAGATGTCATGATCCTAGATCAAAATGTCAGCTGGGATAGGTTGATGGAGGACTTTGGCAGAGACTTCTCAGTGCCATGTATTGTGGCATCATTTATTGGATAGGCCCTTATCCCAGACAGGAGTCAGAAGGGCTTCCCACTGGGATGGGGGAGATTACTAGCAAACTTGGTGGCACAGCCACGACGGATGGCATGGGGCCCGGGTATCTTAGCTGATATGTACTACGAGCTGCATGAGATCATCTATAAAGATGGTAGGACTTGGGTGTGTGGGGCTATACTCGCTTAGATATGGGCGTGGGAGCATATTGCAGTAGTGCATCCATGAGTATAGCCTAGGGAGTGTAGGTATCCCTATATATATAGGTATGCAGGGTTCATCCCTCATAGACATAGCAGGGATGTTTCTTACTATCGCAAGGTATTGGATGAGCTCGCCTCATTCACATGGAGATCGTACAGGTCATGTGAGCAGTGGAGTGATAGGTGGGAGCTAGATTACATGCTATGCAGTTAGCCATTGGTAGGCCATCACCCAGACATTGTGAAGAGGTTTGTAATTACGCGAGTCTGGAGGCAGTTTGGATGCCAGCAGAGGGTGTCCACAGAGACCACGACACATGCACAATTTCGAGATGAGGATGGACAGGGTTGGCTGCCAATGCTGGACTACTAGTAGGTAGTACAAGATACAACCACTATATGCCAGGAGCCATGGGAGTACCTACCAGACATGGTGAATGCAGGTGCAGATGCAGCATATAGGGCAGAGGGGTGTAGGACTCCATTTCCTAGATTTATAGTCCCAGATGTACAGCCACCAGCGGTACAGGAGGATGAGGGAGATGAAGGGGGAGATAGATGAGATGGAGGGAGAGGGACAGGGAGAGGGATGGAGAGAGGGGAGGGATCCAGATTAGGTGGCCAGAAATGGTCACGGGGATAGAGATCAGCCACTCTAGAGGATGAGGTGAGACCAGCTCGCCGACAGGCAGAGGCTAGGCAGGACCCACCTGTAGGAGGAGAGGATCTGAGAGCCTAGATACAGGCTCTAGAGATAAAGATACAGTAGCTCAGGATCACTATAGCAGTTAGAGAGTAGCAGCTCACTGATTAGCGAGTAGAGATAGAGCGGCAAGAGAGAGCCTTACAGGTTGCCCTTGTAGAGAGACAAAGAGAGGCAGCATGAGCTACATATTATCATGGTCTCTACATACAGGTAGTACCAGTGGATCAGAGGGCTCCTTCCTACTTAGTAGTGGTGGGTAGATTAGATGTGGTACCAGATGTGGCACCACCCCCTCCACCACCTGGTCCTCGGGATGGTGGTAGTGAGTCTTAGGTTTAGGCTTAGGTTTAGATGTTTTGGACATATCCTGAGACTTTTGAGCTAGATTTTTGGGTTGTATATTGTATCATGGCATTGATTTATATATGAGATTACTAGATGTTCAATATATCATGTGTTTACATCTCACTTGTGATGGATGTATTAGTATTGTCTTGTCATTTTGCTCAAAATGTTCATGTATATGTGCATGTATGTTCTCTCGCATTGTTTGATTCTCATGTGTATGATGTAGACTTGTGTTTCTTAAAAATGATAGTTTTGATAAAGATATGATGATATGATTAAACCCTTGTGATGATAGGAACAGGTCATGATGTGAAAGACAAGGAGTGAAAGACATGAGTGGAAAAAGGAAAGGTGAGCGCAGTTGACTGACAGGTCCATGTAAGATGAAAAGGAGAGCTCTCTCCACATGCAAGATGCAAAACTAGACTAACATAAACCTAAAAATGTAAGCTACTATGAAAAAGTGGTTGACTTGCAAGGTCACAACGCTTTTAGACATCTAATTATCATCATCAAGCGTTAGGTAGTGTCGTAAGATCATACAATGCACACTAGCATGAATATGTGGATATGAATATGATCTTTATCAGATAGAAATGTGGAAATCCCACCTAGGCATCAAAGACATGGAGGTCAAGATGACTAATGTAGTGAGATTACCTAAGTTTGATATGGTGAGATTATGCTTGTATCAAGACACATGAAAGTCAAGATGACTAGAAGCATGCACTCACAAAATAGTCAAGGATAATACCTTGTCAATCCATAGTGTCAAGTAAGACTAGCATAAATGCTTATGATAGTTAGGATCAACAAAATATACCCATAAGCAGATAAAGAAATAAAACATGTTCTCATGCCCTCAGTCTTCTAGCTATGCATCATCAAAAACTTCTCAAGGAGAGACCACTCATCAAAGAAATCCTCATAGATAGCACACAAAGAAAAATAAAGTCAACATATCTCAAGCGAGTTGATTGTTTAAGTGCGTGTGTGTTGGTCATAGAGTCAAACTTTGGTTATCACATCTACCAATGAGAAATATCACTTCATACTAGACTGGTGGGTAAGACATCTAATAAGTGTTGAGAAACACTCGACGCAGGGGTAGTGTTGAAAAACACTGTTTGAGGTGGTGTTGAAAAACACCTGTTGTGAAATGCCCCAAGAGACAAATGCACTTAAAAGACCAATGCTAACAGTTATGCCCCCTAGACAAAGATAAAGACTAATTCTAGACTACGCCAAATAAGGTCAAGACATGATGGAGAAAGGTTCAGTGTCGAGGACATATGCTTAACAAATAGGAGTGCAAAGGCCTCAAGTAGCGCCTATTTCCAAGTTTTCACCACATGGATTTTTATTGCAATTTTTCTCTTTTTTTTCATTTTTTGATTTGTTTTTTTTGTTTTTTTTTTAATTTTTGCTACCAAGGCGCCTGTTTCCAGGTTTTCACCAAGGCACTTTTTCTATTTTTTTTGAACTTTTTGCATTTTTTGATTTCTTTGTATTTTTTCAAGACTGTATATGCTTTTTAGGAGTTTTTCAGCATCATATATGAATTTTTTTTTTGGTATTTTTTCAGGATCATAAAATATGTAAAAAGGATGCCCCTAGACAGAAATGGGCATCAATGATAGAACTTCTTTAGGTGCAAAATGTTGATGGGCTCAAGGAGCTATTCTCCATCTTTATTCGATAGTAAATATGCACCTGTACCAAAAGCTACTGTAATAATGTATGGTCCAAGCCAATTAGGTTCGAACTTGCCCTTTTGTTCTCTTTTTTGTTGATTCTTAGGGTTCTCTCTCAAAACAAGATCACCTATCTAAAATTCCCTAGGGTGAACCTTTTTGTTGAATGCTTTGGACATACGCTTTTGATATACTCTCATGTGATCAAAGGAAGCCTTATGCTTCTAATCTAGAAGTTCTAGTTCTTGTAACCTCATGGCACGGTAATCCTCATCTGTAATAAAACCTTTGAGTGAGACTCTAAGTGAAGGGATCTCTAATTCTAAAGGTAATACCGCTTCAGTGCCATAGGTAAGGGCAAAAGGCGTGGCTCCTGTAGGTGTGTGAATACTTGTTCTGTAAGCCCATAGTGCTGGATTGATTTGCAAGTGCCAATCCCTACCATTCTTGTGCACTGTCCTATGAAGAATCTTAAGAATGGTTTTATTAGAGGCTTCTGCCTGTCCATTTCCTTGTGGGAAGTAGATGGAGGACCAATGTTGCTTGATTTTAAACTTTTTGCATAAATGCTTTAGGTCCTTGTTCTTGAATTGACCTCCATTATCAGTAATAATCTCAGAAGGCACTCCAAATCAGCAAATAATATGGTTCAGAATAAATAGGGAAACTATTTTGCCTGAGGCAACGGAAAGAGGGACTGCCTCTAGCCATTTCATGAAATAACCAGTAGCTGTGATGATCAACTTATGTCCACCTGATGAGTTGGGGTGAATTTTCCCCACAAGGTCAAAGGCCCAACGTTGAAATGGCCAATGAGAAATAGAAGGAATTAGCTCCCTCTCGGGAGCATGAATCAAGTTTCCATGTTTTTGACATTTCTCACAAGATTTAGAGAAAGCTACTGCATCTGCTTGCATTGTGGGCCATTAATACCCCACCCTAAGAAACCTTTAGGCCATGGCAAGACCATTGGAATGTCCACCATAAATGCCCTTGTGGATGTCTGCTAACGCTTGGTTGAATTCCTCCTTTTCCAAGAACCTAAGAAGTGTCCCATCAAAACCCCTCCTATATAAATCACCAGAGATAAGGGTGTGGCAAGAGGCATTACAGACAAGGTTTCGACATTCAGAATGATTGAATGTGTCAGGGATGATGCCATCACAGAGATATGAATAAATAATGCCATATCAGGAAGACTCATGAGTGACAATGGTACAAATGACATGGCTTTCAAATGAATCAAATATGGGATGGTGTAGCTCTTCCACCAGGAATTCAAATCTTGATTCATGTTGTTCCAATTGAAGGAGTGAAGGTAATGTGGCCATAGCATCTGCAGCTTTGTTGTCTGCTCTAGGGATCTATTGGAATGTCATAAAGGTAAAGTAACATCTCAATGAATCAACCATCTTTTTGTAAGGTACCAATTTATCATCCTTGGTTTGATACTCCTCATTGACTTGGTTGATAATTAACTGTGAATCCCCAAAGACATGCAACTCTGTTATGTTCCATTCTATAGCTAGTTTCAATCCATTGGTTAATGCTTCATATTCTGCAATATTGTTTGTACATGGGAATAAAAGTTTGTAAGATTTTGGTATATTATACCCATGAGGAGAGACAAACAATACTCCCGCACCTAATCCATTTTGCATGTTGGAACCTTTGAAGAACATCTTCCAAGTGCGAGTGGTCATGTATAGAATATGTTCATCTGGGAACTCTACCTGAATAGGCATACTATCCTTAACTAGAAAATCAGCTAACTGGTCAGCAATAGTTTTCCCTTTTACGACCTTTCTTTCAATGTAATCTATATCAAACTCAGATAAAACCATCATCCACTTAGCAAGTCTACCCGTGAGGGCAGCCTTACTAAGCAAGTACTTAAGAGGATCAATTTTTGCAACCAAATGTATAGTATGAGCAAGCATATAGTGTCACAACTTTTGGGAAACAAACACTACAACTAAGCAAGACTTTTTAATATTGTTATAATTGACTTCATAGGATACAAGAGTATGACTTATGTAGTATATGGCCCTTTCTTTCCCATTTTCATCTAACTGAGCCAACAATGCCCCCAAGGAAGTGTCTGTAGCTGAAATATATAGAATCAAAGGCTTCCCTGGAATAGGAGGCATCAAAATTGGAGGATTAGCCAAATAATGTTTTATTTGATCAAGGCTCTTTTGGCAATCCTCATTCCACACACATGTGACTCCTTTATGCAATTTTTTATTGAAAGGTTGTGCTCTATCTGCAAGTTGTGAAATAAACCTCCGTATAGATTGGAGTCATCCTTGAAGACTTCTCATTTGACTTATGTTCTTTGGAGGTGGCATATCTAAGATAGCTTGGACCTTTTCAGGATCAACCTCTATTCCTTTTGCTGAAATTATGAATCCTAGAAGTTTACCTGAGGTAACTCCAAATGCATACTTTTTCAAATTCAATCTAAGTTGAAACTATTCCATGCGATCTAGAATCACTTCCAAATCGTCGAGGTGTGTATCCTGTTTCCTAGATTTAGCCAAGGTATCATCCACATAATCTTCCATGTTCTTATGCATCATATCATGAAAAAATGTGGTCATAGCTCATTGGTATGTTGCTCCTGCATTCTTTAGGCCAAATGGCATGACGTTCCAACAATAGGTTCCCCATGCACATGTGAAAGCTATTTTCTCTTGATCTTTGGGAGCTATTTTTATCTAGTTATATCCAGAAAATCCATCCATTAAGGAATATATCTCATAACCCGCCGTCATATCCACTATCATGTCTATGTTTGGGAGTGGAAAGTCATTCTTTGGGCATGCTTTGTTGAGGTCTCTGAAGTCTGTGCAAATGTGAATGGACCCATCATGTTTTGAAACTGGAACAATATTGGAGATCCACTCAGCATAGTCAATAGCTCGAATGAATCTTGTACGTAAGAGCTTTTCTAATTTAGCTTTAACAAGAAGAGCTATGTGAGGATGCATTTTCCTCAACTTTTGTTTAATCGGTTTTATTTCTGGAGCTATGGATAGATGATGCATAATAAGATCAGTGTCAAGCCCTGGCATATCAAAATATGTCCAAGAAAAGTTGATTTTCTTCTTTTATAAAAACTTTGTATATGCCTCTTTTTCTTCAACTGATAGAGACTGAGCTAGGTGCACTATTTGGGGAGCCTCTTCTGTATTCAAATTCACTAGTTATGTGGACTCAATGAGAACTGATGACCTGTCCTGGAAGTAACTTGGCAAGTTATTAAGTACCCCATCCTTAGACACCTCATAAAGGTTTTCACCTTCAGATACGTCTTTTCTTTTTACTATTTTGGGTTCTAACACCGCCACAAAGTGGTTTTTGCCATCAGAACCATCTTTCTTTTTTTCTTTTTCTTTTATTTTTAGACTGAGGTACTTAATATCAGGCTTCATCATACTTGTTGTCGGTTCACTAGTGGAAGAGACTACGGGTTCAAGAGCATTTAGATAACAGGCAATTTCATAGTCATTCTGAAAGTTTAAGAGCTGAGGCTCTTGGTGACGTTGAGACCAATCAATTAGGTGGAAATGAACAAGGGGTAGGTCAATGACTAGTTCAACATTGTGTATTTGGAAGGTGTTATCTCTAGTGACCATACAATTGGGATTCATCAAGTCTCCTTCTAAGATACCCAAATTAGGATTTGTCCTACCAAACAAAGCGTCGTCCACTAAGGCAATTCAAGGAGTCCAATCCTCTAGTCCTGCACTAGGCTTGTTGGTCACATCGGGTTGAGTACTATAAGTATGGACAACATCCATGTCCAAATCAACTGTTGCATCTGAAAGTGAGTCCCATTCGAACTCATGTGAGTCTATCTCTGAATCATTATTTGGGCCTCGTGATGTAGAAGCCTCAAGGTTGGGAAGAGTTTCCCCTTCTCTAACACTAGCATTGTTATTATTTGTCACAGCTAGGATAGCAACACTTTCCATTGTCAATCTAGCATTCATATAATCACTATCCATCATAGCTGGGATAGTAGGACTGTCAATTGTCAAATCTTTTGAATCTCCCCAAAGGAGATTTGTTGAAGGCACCCAATCATCAGACATGTCTTGTTGATTAGAAAGATTAGGTGTGTAGTCTGTGTCATTGTCACTATCCGTCGCAACTGAGACAAGGACACTTTTTTGATTCTTATTTTCAAAACCTAAGCCAACTGTTGACTTATTCCTTCATCTAAAAAGGGCATGGTTAAGAGGTTCAGCCTTAGCATCCAACCTATGACTAAGGGGACCATGTCCTGGATAACCCATATTCTTGACCAATGTATACCCTCTCCCATAAGTTCTAGGGGAAGGTGCAAAATTCTCATTATGTTGGTATTTCTCCTCTCGGTAAATCCAGTCCCTAATGGCAACCTCTTCTTTTTCCCCTTGAATTGGAACTGAGGATTCTACAAACTTGTCAAACAATGTCATGGCTGAAGACGAGGGTTTCATATCTTGAGAAGGTTTGCCATAAGACCTAGGGGAAATTGGCAATTTTGTGAATGAATCAATTTTGTAATCCCCCATGCCAATATCCATGGCTTTGAATTTGTCTTTGCACTATTCAAATGTAGTATCAAAAGTGTCAGCCTCCCTATTCAAAGGTATGTGAGACCCTACTCAAATTGTGTTGACTGACAATGTGCTATCCCCAGGTATGCAAATTTCTACTCCATTGTAAGGGAACTTCACACACTGATGATAAGTAGATGGGACCACTTGCATCTCATGTATCCAAGGTCTACCCAACAAAATATTGTAAGCCAAAGGACCAGCATCAACAATCTAAAACAAAATATCTTTCTCTACAGGACCAATTTGGATAGGAAGAACAACTAATCCTTTAGAACTACGTTCTACTTCATCATAAGCCTTGATAGTTATCTTCTTCCTTGTATCAATGACTTCTTCTAAATAACCCAAGGCCTTCAATAAGCTCAAAGAATAAATATTAAGCCCAACACCCCCATCTATCAATACACACCTAACACAGGTCTTGTGGATCATAACCTCTATATGAAGGGCCAAATTGTGTGGGTGGCTTAATGAATTATCATCTTCTTTTGAGAATGTAAGGTAGTGAGGGGTAGCCAAGTGGTTGACCATATTCTAGAATTGATCTACATCTATATCATTAGGGACATTAGCCACTCACAAGGCATCCTCAAGGACACACTTATGCTTAGGGGACAATTCCAAAAGCTCAAAGATTGAAATATGTGCTGGTGTACATTGTAATTGGTCAACAAGATTATAATTCAACTCAGGACCAGCAGCAGATTTAGGAAGAATGCCTTTTGACACTGGTTGCTTAGACTTACTAGAGTTAGGACCTCTAATAACAATGGGAGCTTGAGACTGACTCCTAGTGACTGCATTGAGGGGTTGAGATATCCTTCGTGAGTGAGGACCTCTTAGTAACACAATGGGTCCTTCATCAAGCATAGGATTTGAATCCACATCATATCCATAAGGGTCTTTCCCTCTCATCATGTTGACATTATCATCAGCAACTTCAAGCATGTTAATAACATTCTCAGCATTTGTGTAGGTGTAGTTAATAGCAGCCTTGCCATTCTTGTTGTCAGAATTCTCTCCTTTCTCATATTTGGGCAAGGTTTCTTTAAAAGCTTTGTGATCCACATTAGTGGTTAAACCATCAACTTGTAATCTTCTGCTAATAAGATCTTGGACAAGATGCTTAAGTTTAAAAATTTTTTCTATATCATGTCCAATTCCATTGTGAAAGACACAAAAAGCCTTCTCATCCCACCAATGAGGCTTAGGATCCGGTATGTGAAACTTTGTAGGATCCTGAGGTTGTGCCAAATTATGAGCAATTAATGTCTTGAAAATATCTGCATAAGAGTCCCCAAGTTTGGTAAATTGTCTCTTTTCTATTTTAGGTCTCCCTTGATACTTGGGTTTATTCTCCTGTTGTGCTGAAGATGTTTGCAGCTTCATGGCTTGGACTGCATTAGAGAGATTAAGAACTCCTTCATTCTTAGGTTGTGATGAGTCAACAACTCCATCATTGACCACTTGCTTATTCTTATTCCAATAGGAGGTCTTTTTGTCCTTGTTACGATTATTATTATTGTTTTGGCCATTGTTGTTATTAGTTGTTTTGGCCAAAATTCCTTGTTCTTTTAGGACATCCTCTATGTGACACACCACTTCTACCATGGTATCAAAAGAATTAAATGGGATCTTCCTTACTTCATACCTTAATTCCGGTACCAAGTTGCTCACAATGATGTCTATTCTTTCCTCTTTAGGAATTGTCCTTGGATATTTCTAGTACAAACATCTCCATCTTTGTAGAAAGGTAACAAAGGATTCCCCTTGATTCTGCTTGAGTTTGCACAAATCAAGCATGGTGACAGACCTTGATAAGTTGTAAGAAAAATGTTGAACAAATCTTTCCACAAGCTCTCTAAATGTCTTAACTGGAGGAGTAAGGTTAGTAAACCACTCCATGGCTTGACCCTTGAGACTTCTTGGGAATAATCTCATCAAATAGGAGTCTTCATGGTGAAAAGAAAAGCTCATTATATAGAATTGTCTAACATGGTCATGAGGGTCACCAATGCCATCATATTTGTCATAGGTTGGAAACTAAATTTTCTTAGAAAACTCAACCAACACCACACTCTTGTCAATTGGGTTGGGACATATGGAATCCAAATTAAATGTGCTCTTAGGAGCCCTCATCCTTTCTATATCCTTTTGAAGTTGTTTGGTCACCTCATTAGTTGATGGATCTTACTTCTTTACCTTTCGATCCACATCAAAATTATATGGGACCTTAGCACCTTTGTTGATGAGGCTTTCTAGGAACTGATCCTTGTTTTGTTCCACATACCTTTCTACATATGCTTGAAAGGATGGTTCTTGTTGCATAGTCATAAAATCTATATGATTGAAGTTGGCATAACTTCCTCCATGTTGTGAGCCATGATGTGCTCATTGGGAGGGTTGCTTTGAATGTCTAGGAGGCGACTGTCTCCTATGGTGATCATATCTTGAAGTCCTTCTACCTCTAGGACTTGGGGATCTTGAGGGCATCCTTGACCTTCTTCTAGGACTTGGTGAAGGGGTAGATGGGGGTGAGTTGGTCCCACTATTGGTACCCCTCCCATTAAATTGATTTTGGAGTTGTTGTGCATAGAGCCTATCTTCTTCTTCTTGGGTGATTCTTTTTCTTATGTCCAATAATGCACTTTCCTCTTCTTCTAGTTGTCTAAATTTCTCCTTTTTGGTGACTTGTTCATCTAAATAGGCTTGCTTCTCCCTTTTAATGCTTTTCAATCTCGTATTTTCATATCGAGAGGTATCTTTAAGTGGAGAAGATTGTCTTGAATGCCTTATTGTGTTGGCTACATTGATGTGATGGTCACTAGATTCATTGTTCTGGTCCTTGTGTTGTGACCCTGAATCTGAGTGAGTTTGCCTATAATGTCTCTCAGCTCGTTGGTGAGCATCAAAATACCTTGTGTTGTTAGGGGGTGACCTAGGTGGACTAGCATGAGAAGAACCACCATACACTCTAGTACTCCTATGTCGTTGGAAAATATCCTCAAGAGTTTGATTCATGGCTTCTCTTTGTTGTCAATTGAAAGTGTAACTCATGTCCATACTTGATGAAAGTGGTGCTAAAGAGGTGCTCACTTCACTAGGATTACCTTTTGGATTAAAACAAACCTCAGATTCACTTTTAAGAGATTGATTGAAAAGGGATTCTTTTCCCTTGGGTTGTTGACGAGTCTTAATTGGTGGTAACTGACTAAAGACAATAGGGGGTTGCTTCCCTTGATTGACTTGGTACCTTGTTGTAACTGACATGAAAGAAAGAGATTCTTAATGATAAGATGACCTCCTGAAATGTCAACACCAGACTAGGATAATCAAAGTTCTCTATTGTCCAAAATGAAATGAAAAGATAGAAAAAAGGGCTTTACCAATGCTATCAAAAAGGTGCTTTAAATCAAAAGGTGACTACCCTTGCACTTTTGAATCAGGAGGTTGGACTAGGCTGAAATATAACTGAAATTGATTAAATGAAAGTGATTTGGACAATAAGAGCACTAAAATTCTCCAAGAATGTAGCTAACAATTCTAGAGATAAGCTTTCTCACAAGGAATAACCTTCTAACCTAACAACTATTTCCAAAGTGGCCTTGTAAACCAATTGATGCTATTTCCTAGAGGGCAAGAACCAGAGACTTAGAGCCAAAACAGGTCTCCAAAAATAGAGCAAGAAACCTATGCCAAGACTTAATTTAACTAGTAGCAACTAAAACTGACTGAAACTAAAAACACAGTAGAAACTGCCTAGGCGACACTTTCCAGGCAAGAAAGGTGACAGTTTATATTTAGGTGACACTTCACCTTAATCCAGGTGACAGTTTCTAGGCTATCAGTGCACCACTTTTCATCAAACGAGGTGACAGACTTGCAAGGGTGAACTGGCGCGCGACAATTCTCAAAATAGAATGTGACACTTGTTCAGTGTCATACGACTCTATGATTGGTGAAGTGTAAAATCTCAGTTTTAAGGCCTGTTTGTTCAAAAAATTTAGTTTGAAGGTTAATTTTTTTAATATAATCACAATGACAACATCAAATTGACAGGTTTGCAAATAATATGGGATCAAACGTGTCTTCAAGCACTTGAAACAAGGGCAAAAGCAACCTTGCCAAGACAAACAATTGTGATATCAAAATTGAAAAAGTACCCTATGAATGCTACCGATTGTTTGTATGTTGAGAATGTTTACACTAGTATCACACAATCAAAGACACTTCAAGCAATATCTACCTACAAAACAAGGCTCAATACTTACCAACTTAGCCCACAACTTGATGTCCCCTTGCCTCACACCAAGTGGTTGCCCACAAGAGATATTAGCTTTGTCGTGGAAGTGTTAAACAACACAACCAAAGGGACACATATGGTGAGTATCTTGGGGTGATCTGGGTTAGTCCACTTGGATCAATCCTTGCACTAATAAGATAAGTGGCTAAATAAAGGTGCATTCTAACCTATGGTTCTTAATAAGGGCTTCCATTCATAACACCCCTCTTACTCCTCATAAAGGACTAGGACCTCGCGGCCTCAAGAGTACCTTAAGCATTCTTGTTCAATGCTTTCCCCATGGTCACAATCCCATGAGCTACTCACATCAAGTGAATACAAGTGTTATGTCTACCATGATTTTGTGTCCTTGATAGCCTTGAGATTATAGTGAGTCGGAATAGCCGACAAAAGACTTGTCCCCACTTGGGTCGTTCCTCTTGATTGCTCAAGAGCAGGCCCGCTAAAGGATTCCTATACTAAACAAAGATTGAATTAACTCTTGAGGTTCAAAGTTTTTGTTTCACCACAAGGGTGAAGAGCATACTCCTCTATCTCAAGAATCTCTCCCAAACACACCAAGAAAATTCAATTACCCCCTTGCTTTCAAAATCTCAAGATGGGTCAAGATTTCTGTTTCACCACAAGGGTGAAGAGCATACTCTCCTACGACCTCAAAATTCCTACAACAAGGTATTAAGTGCCTATGAAATGAAACAAGTAGTATATGCCACACTCAATAAAGAAAGCAATTAAACAAGCACTTGATTTGGTTTTTATGCTTAGGGTAGCCCTGCAAAAACCATTAGTAGCCCTCTTTGACATGCATTTTTTTGGAAAATTTCAAGCAATGAGAGCACCTACAAGCACAACTTGCTAGCTCCACAATAGTTAGAACAATCCTAAAATCCAATTAGCTCCAAGAAATCCACTATCAAAAAGTATTTAAAGCACTAAAGGTGGAACACTTAACTCTTCAAGTAAATGCGAAGTGAGTCCAAAAGTGGGACACTTAACCCTTCAAGTGAATGCGAAGTGAGTCCAAAAGTGGAACATTTAACCCTTTAAGATAATGTGAAGTGAGTCCAAATGTGGAACATTTAACCCTTCAAGAGAATGTGAAGCGAGTCCAAAAATGGAACATTTAATGCTTTGAGAGAATGTGAAGTGAGTCCAAAAAGTGGAACACTTAACCCTTCACACAAACTCAAAGTGAGTCCAAAAGTGAAATATTTAACTCTTCACACCAACTCAAAGTGAGCCCAAAAGTGGAACATTTAACTCCTTACATCAACTCAAAGTGAGCCCAAAAGTGGAACATTTAACTCCTCACATCAACTCAAAGTGAGCCCAAAAGTGGAACATTTAACTCCTCACATCAACTCAAAGTGAGTCCACACTTAAGAAAACTAATGAGATCAAGAAAGCATAAAAAGGACAAAACTTTGTGGAACACTTAACGCTCTTTTCAAGTAGACCCCTCCCCCATGTATGAATGCTGACCTTGCACCCAAAGGGAAAATAACAAGGGGCGATTAGAAATAAGCGAGTCCAACACCCAATTTAGCTAACAAGCTCAATCAAAAGTAATCTAAAGTTGCTTATCAATACTACTCACAAATAAAAAAGGATTGAACAATGGAATATTTAACTTTCCAAGTAAACATAGAGTGAGTCCACAAAGTGGTGCATTTAACTCCCTATGTAAACAAGGAATGAATCCATGCCCTCAATCACTCAAATGAGATGTTTGATGTTGGAAACCAAAGAGCATTTACAAACTATCAAAAGAAAATCTATGTCTTTTTATTAACCCAAAAGAGATGTGCCTATGAAAGCAAGTAAACAACTGAAATCTGGAAATGCAATCTATTTAGCCACAGCAAATCAAACTAACAAACAAATCAATCTAAACTCAGCTAAAAGGGGCTAAAAAAAAAACTCACTGTCAGGTACAGGTGACGGTACAATCACCAGAACTATCGTGCGCCACTTCTCTATATACTGGTGTGACAATTATTCCCGGGGTGACAGACTTCAAAACCTGCAGGTGACAGAACACAGTAAACAGGGTGACACTTACTGTCACATGGGGCGACACTTTTAACTGGTAAAGTGTCGTGCCTCTATACAAAGAACTATCGCACGACACTGGAAAAATGTTGTGCGACACTCTAAGAGAGAAAAACCAGAGACCAAAAATTGATGAAATTTTTTGCGAAAATCCAAAAAATAAAAAATAAAGTTAAGCTACTCTGCCCCACGGTGGGCGCCAAAAATGTATTTTGAAAATGTGACCACACTTCTATGAATCCTTACATACAAGAAAACTCAACAATGAGCCCTCACAAATCGATCCACAGCTCTCTATGCATGGAGTTGCAAGATTTGTAAAATTGCTCTTAGTTAGAGCTATAAACTCATGACCTTGCTAGTCAACCACACAATGAGAGATTCCAAATCAAAGACAAGGGCAACAATGCCAATATCTCCAAATGGAATCAAGATATGCAATGCAATGCAAACTAATATGAATATGCAAGATTAATCTATTAAAATGAAAGTACAATGCAACTATGAAAGGAAATAGCAATGGATTACAATTCCCCTAATTAAGCTATGTGAAGCTAATCTATTGCATGAACTTAGGAAACTAAGCTAATATGCCATGATTATGCAACTAAGAAAGCAAATATGAACTAGATGAAATACAACAAAGATCTTCAAAGCTTGGATGCAAAAGTTTCTTCAAAAATAACTCCAAATAACCTAGAAAACCTGCAACATAACATTAGCATGAAAGAGATGGATATGCAAATGAAGGAGAGAGCTCTCCTTTTATAGGAAATGAGAAGAAATGGACCATGGAGATTAAGAGGCAAAAGATTTAATCAACGGTGGAGCCTAAAAGAGGAGCAATCCATGTGCACAAGTATCCTCTAATAGGAAAATAGGAGTTGACTTTTGTGTCCATATGAGACAAAAAGTACTTTTTCTCTTTTTATAAATAAGAATAATGCTTTATTTGTGCAACTTAGGATAAGAAGAAAAGTGAGGATTTTTTATTTAAATAAAAAAGGAGGAAATATTCCTTTTAAGTAAATAAAAGCTTAGGATAAAATGGTTAATCCAAGGATAAAAATCCAATACATGATCGAAATTAAGACTTGATCAAGAAATTGATAATGTTGAAAATATTGATTATTGATAAAATTGATTCAGGATTAATAAATCAAATAAAGGGGGCCTAAAGTCTAGGTGACCATTTTTGGGTGCATACAACCTGCACACTTGAAAAAATATCAGTAGCTCATGAAATGTCAATAACATATATAAATGTAAGTATAATACATCTCAACAAGTCACATTCCTATCATCATAAATTTCTAACTGCATCTCATGGTAATTCTCATAATTTTCAAAATTGCATTTCTAAATTTTAAAAGCATATTAAATCAAGAATACAATGATATAAGTTAATTCACCTAACATAATAATCATGATAATTTCTCATAATTTTTCCTAACATGAGTGTAAAATTAAAGTATCATACTTAAATCAAAGATTCATCAAATACTATGCTCAGGTCCTAATAATTAAGCTCAACAGTAAATTCCTAAATCATCATCACATAGCCATAGGTCATCACATAGTATCAAAATATAATGTCTCTATCCAAATAGTCTAACATGATAAAATAAAGTGTCAACATGAGTCACAAGATGGAAAAATAAACTGCTATGAAATGATGGCACAGGGTGAGGCCTCACACATGACTCGGCCTAAATATGATGACTTGGTCGCAGTGATGACCGACCAACATTGCATAGAAATGACTAAGTGTAAGACACTAATAGACAACAAAACTTCAAGGATCAACAATCTCCTCATTTGACATTGGTGGAAAAAATACTTCTCCATGACATTTTCATTATATTTGCAAGAGTACTTAGTACTAACAGAAGTATTTACAGAATACTCCCCCTAAAAATTAACTCAGTCTTACAAAACAAAATACATTTGTACATATAAGACTTCCTTATTTGACATACACTCAAACACATATACACATTTGCAAAACTTAGTATGTCATACCATTCATTTCTGCTTTCTTCATTCTGATTCTGCTCTCTCTTTGTGACTTCACACGTCATGTCACTCCTATTTCCCCCTTGTTTTTGTCACTTGAAGTCCTTCATGTGTAGGGAGCTTGAAATACTTGTATAGAAATGGTTTATGAAGCTACATGACCATATGCAATGCATTGTCCCAACCGGATGTTGCAATCTTCAAAACCTCAGACTTTACTTCTAGCTTGACAACTAGGTTGACTAGGCTCTCAACAATAGAAAGATGGGGATATTTCTGAACTAATTCCTTTATCATAGCTAACTCTCTTTGTATGGCCTCCAAATGAGGTGTTAAAATTGTTTGAATGGAGAGTAAGAAAGCCCTTATCTTACCATCATTAGCCATCAACTCGGCTAACCTCCCTTGAGTATGTAGAAGCTTGGTGTAATGTATAGAGTTGGAACTTGCATCCAAGCTCAATGAGTGACCTGTAGACTTGATATCTAGCTATAGCTTATCTATCAGATCCTGGTTGTCCTTGGTGAACACTTCTACATCACATAATTTCTTTTATAAAGATTGTACATTTAGTACAGCTTCTTCTGAGTTAGTTATTAAGGTAGAAAGTTCTACCTGCTTCACTACGATGTCTGCAGAGACCTTATTAAGTACCTTGGTCTCAAATTTCCTTTCTGACCACTATAACAACTTGTCATTAGCCTTGTTGTTGTCATCAATCACTTTCTTGACAATGTGAACAAGTTATTCCAGAATAGGGTCACAGTCATTTGCATCAGTCATATCAAAAGCATCTATGAATATACCTTTTATTTCATGAAGTACTTTCTTTTGTTGATGTTCCCTTCTCATTTCTTCTAGTTTTCTCTTCTTCTTTAGCAAATCTTGCAAAATTTTCATCTGATCATAGGTCAGGTTATATGTGTCCCATTTAGGAATTACAATAACTTCCTCAAGTGTCACCTGTGGAGTGGGAGATTTCTCCTTCTTTTTTTGTGACTTATTTCTAGTTGTTGTACCACTTAGCATCTATATAAGAGCTTGTATTTCCTCTTTCTCCTTAGGATCTTGAGTGTTTATTGATTTTTTTTGTCTCTTTCTTTTCTGGTTCCTTTTCCTCCACATGAGAGTTTACTATAACTAATGCAGATTATTCTGCATGCCCTTTACTTGACTCCTTGGAAGATGTAGGCATATGTGTAATTACCAACTTGTCTTGTTCCTCGATAGTAGTAATATGATCAGCTAGCATATCAACTGTAGCTATGTGTGGACTGGAAGAGGTAACTTTAATAGTTGATGTATCCTTAATCTGTGGATACTTTAGCACTTGTAATAACACCGAATTAATGCCTGGTAAAGATGTATCTCTTGCTACCTCGGCTTGAATTTCTTCCTTGGTCAATATATGATTTTTCACTATGGTGTCCTTAGTGATATCAACAATGGTTATTTTAGCTATCTTCTTATGGTCCTCGATCTTCTAAGTTTCTTCCTTCTGAATTTGAGGTTCACTAACATCCTCTTTATTATCTAGCTCAACTCCCATAGATGTGCTAGCATCTTGTTGTGAACTTTTATAAGACCGAAAATGATCTTCCATACCTTTAGACTTTGTTGAACAACATCTTCAACCTTGTGTTGAAGGATAGAGTATGCTCGGAGCTTGGGAATGAATCTATTTGTGTACTGCTCCATGTATTGTTGAATGTAAGTAGGGGACAAGTCTAGTGTGACTTGAGCAAGTGTGCTTTCCTTGATTTTCTTTTCTGTTATAAGGGCATATTCCTATTTATGTGCTAGCCTTTGATACAAATCATCAAGAATCAGTTTCCCTAATTGAAGTGGTACCATTTTAAATATGCAGAGCATCTCAATGATTACTTCTTCAACTTTTTATTTATCCTCAATACTCATCCTTTCAAATTTCATTTGTTTGAAGCCTGCTAGTCCAACAACACTCTTAATTTTGTGGCATATTTCATCCACAATCAATGTTCTCTTTGTAATGATACCTTCTTCTTTATTTCATCATCATTGTCAGTTTCCTCATCATCCTTCTCCAAAATGAGTTTTATCCTTGGTTTCTTCTTCAACTGGCTCAACATTGCCTTAGGCTAAACCATTTTTCTCTTCCCTAATGTAGGGGTTTTCTTTTGAGGCTCGGCAACTACAGTAGTAGAGGCTACCCTAGTTCTGGTCTAAGTACAGGTGAGGAGATAGGCTTTGGTTTCTATATTTTTTTTGCTTATAGGCTCGACAACTAATGCCTTCTTGCCTTTCTTTTCTACTACTTTCTCCTCCTCTTCACTTTCACTAGACTCACTTGGTTTATCTTCTCCTAATCCTTGAGTCAGTTTTAGAGGTGCATCTATCTCTCCTTCTCCTATCATCTTCTCAATGTTTTTCACTATATTTTTCCTCTTTTTCTCCATGGTAGCAGACTTTAGTCCCATGGTTATCTTAACCTTCACTTCCTCGTAGGTTCCAAAATATGTATACTTCTTATTAAATTCCTCGGCTAATAAGGCTATGATTGCTGATGTAGTTTCATCAATATTTACCTCATAAGGTAATGGCATTACCCATGATACCCTCGGTATTACAACTTGAACATATGTGAGGTCAATGTCAACTAGAAACCATATGTCCTGATTGTATTTCTCTACTAAGGATATAGGAATTCTACTTCTTTTCCTAATTTTCTTCTTAAAATCAACAAAGTAATTCTCCATAATGCTTTCAAAGTTAACACCCATTTGACTAATAAACTCATTAATCTTAATTGTCACTAGTCTACTCTTATCCCATATTACTCCTCCAATAGTAGGAAAACTTTTTTGAATGTAGAAGAATAAACAAACAAGTAGGGAACCAAACTTACACATTGAATTCTTTGCTTTCCGGATTGATGTAAGATTCTCGGCAAGTTGTGTCAGTTGGAGCTTGGAAAAGTTGTAGGTGTGATCCTTCTTTATTATTTTCCAAGATTGGTCCACTACCATGCATGGGACACTATCCAACCGACTTGACTGATAAAATTTGTGTGTTATCACCCTTACTACAAATTCAATTTTTGGGTCAGTGATAGTAGAGATAGTCATGCCTTGCTTGTTCCATACTGCCTGTGCATTTTCTTGTATTTCCTCCTTGATTTGAGATCTCATTATTTTCTTCCTAGGGAGTTTAGGGTATCCAATTACCCGGTGAATCATGTATTAAAACTTAAGGGTTTAAAGTACTAAAAATATTTACTTGGTAAAATACCTTGCACAAGTGTTCTTCAGATGTTTTGCCAATGACACACTGTGAAGATTTCTACAAATCGTACTTAGCACTAATCACACTGGTTACTCACTTTCTAAATCTATCTAAAAATTCTCAATTCTCTTTGTGGAATGAAATAAATGGTAACTTCCTACTTTATAGACTTCAAATGGTCATATTAGGGCTCCATTAATGAGCTGTATACTTTCTAGGTGAGATACAGTTGTCTTGGCAGTCTCATGTTAAACTCAGTCAACATAAGCTTGGTCGATACAACCATTCAGTTACAGCTCGGTGTACATCACATCTCAGCTATCACAAGTACTCAACATACATGAGTGACTCGGTCACTATAGAATAGAATATTGATTCTCAACATCAAATATGCAGTATAGTCCTTTGTTCAAATCTATCCTAATGCATCTTAATCTATGTAGATATGGACTTTTTACCAAAAAATGTTAGGAACTGATGTAGGATGAAAACATTATAGCACTCAGTTCCATACATACCTTCCTTGCTTAGTTCAAAGTAGTGTGATCACCTAATCGATCAGATTGGGTGATCTCAGGTGCACTGGCTTCACTACTGCTTCCCTCTTCTTTCTTCTTCCATGTTTTGTTCATCTGATTTCTCATTTTCTCAATGGTTTCTTCATTATTTATTTTCTCATCACTTGGTATGGGTGTCGTGCAATATTTCTTTAGGTGACCTATCTTATTGCATTTATAGCATACCATACTTCCATTCATCCAACTCTTGGATTTACCCCTAAAATGTGTCTTCAGACAATTTTCTCCAATGTGACCATATTTTCCACACTAATGGCAACTGTATCAACTATTGTAGTTCCAATTGTATGTATTACCCTTCTTAGGTGACTTCATATGTTGATTTGATGACCATTTGGGTTTTGCTCTGCATTCAAATGCTCTATGTCCATATTTTTGACAGTTGAAACAATGTCCTTGGAATTTAGGTGAGGTAGGTGGATTACTAACCTTTTTCCTCCATTCATGTTCATGATGTCCATGTTTCTTAAAGTTAAAACAATGTCCATTAAATTTTGGTTTAGGATCATACTTACCATGTTTGCTTCTGCAGATGTTAGTTGTATGTCCTAGCTTTCCATGGTGATGGCATGTGGGCTTGTTGTTCTTTGGTTTTGCATTCCTTTTCTCTCCACTCTTTGATGATTCTCCTTCCTCAGTGGATGATAATTTATCATCATGTCCAAGTCCAGATGTATCACTAGATCTTCTAGCTGACTGTAACAGTTCTTCAAAATATCTTACAGCTTCATTAGGCTTATTTATCATTTCATTAACTTCAAAATATCTTACAGCTTCATTAGGATTATTCATCCTTTCATTAACTTCATAATTAAATTTTCCAAATCCTCAAAATAATCTAGGGACATGAGTCCCAAATCATCAACATTCTGTTTGTCTAAATTCTCAAAATCCCACTTAACAAAAATAGTTAGCCACTATGTTCCATCCTCTAGCAATATGACAGAAGGAAATATATTCCAAGGAACAACACAGACTCAAAATTTATTTATCCATAAGGAAAAATGCTAATTAACACCATCAAAACTTATCTCATTTATCATATCGACCACAATCTATGAATCTAATTCACAAATAATATTTTTCCATCTCAAGGAACATCCTCTTTCAACTTCATACGGAATAGCCAAGTCATCCATACAGTTATTAGTATGTTTCCTTTTATAAAAGAGAAAAAAACCATAACACCACCAGTATTATCCCTGTCAATTCTACAAATGCCCTTATGTCCATTATTCCCCCTAGAAGAACTATTTATGTTTACCTTCAAAATTCCTTTAGGAGGAGGAAGTCACCTACCCTCACAAGAAATCTTATTTTTGGAATGTTAAGGCCTTTTATAAACAAAATAATCAAAATCACTATCAACCAAATTTAGATTCCTTATAATGGTTGAATCACTAGGATCTGTTGAATCCAAGGGGTTATACTTCGTTGAGAAAGTTTACTAGATCTTACTAATGTTCTTTTTCCAAAAACAAATCCCCAAAATTTTTTAATCTTGAAAGATCCTACAATTCGTTTCTATCCAAATATGTTAGACAATGAAAGCACAGCCAATAAAAACTTAAAGAAAAGAGGTTTAGCAATTAGCCTACCCAAAATTTCCCAAAACTCAACCAAATAATTGACATGAACACTATTGGAAATCTATTGGGAAAATGTGATACTGAGAGGGGGGGGGGGGTGAATCATATATCACTGATTTATCCATTTTCACATAAATAAAACTTGCATAGCATAATCATAAAACTCAATAGTATAACAGATCTAATAAGCTAAACATCACCCATGAAAGTAAACATAACACAATGATTTTGGTTACCCAGAAACCCTTGAAAGGTAAAACTGGGGTGGGGATGACACCCAAAAATCTTCACTATTGCAATATAAAGTTTGTATTTTAGGGCTACAAATTTGATCACAAAATATAATCTATCTTGTGAGGGGTCAACCTTGTTAAGAGCTTTGAGACTTATACAATCTACCTTGCAAAAGGATTTAAGACTTACAACTAAGTAAACACTCGATTAAGAGATTTACTAAGGTATGTCAAAACCACTCTATTAAAAGAGTTACCCTGATACACCTGTTAAAATATCTCAGTACCCGATCCTTCAATTTGCATTGTGATGCTGATTGCAAATCTTCTCCTTCCAGTATAGATTTGATCTTTTCTATCAAATATGTCTTTGTTCTATCCTTCACTGCTTTGCTCTGTTCTACTCGGTCACTGAACTCTATCAGAATAATTCTCTATTCTAAAAATATGAGATCTCCTTCATATTCTTTCTCTCACACTTACTTCCTTTTAGGGTTCAGATCACATCTTATATAGACAATTAACTTTTTCAAGATTTAAGATCTAAGATCTAGATTATCTCTTTTTGTCGTCTAACCTTTCCCTAATTCTGATTAGTTCCATGTGTTACATAGGGATTAATGATTACAATAGAAGAGCATAATCACCTTTATGATTTCCTCAACAAAAAACAAATGAAATATAAATGTCAATGAAAATGGTTTACCTAAGTGTTTGTGCCATAACAAACACATATGTGAATTCTGGCTTGCTCGGCATTAGATATTTCTGGCATTAGATATCTCTAGCACTCGACATTCACTATTCTTTATATTCTAGTGCTCAGCATTGTCTTCTTTACATAACTCAACAAAATCTAACTCAACTAATAAAAAAGCACTCGGTGACCACTATTTTACTTGGCAGTGACTACTGCTCGATAAATGTACATTATACATGACTCGGTCTAAATATGATGACTAGGTCGTAGTGATGACCAACCAACATTGCCTAGAAATTGACTAAGTGTAAGACACTAATAGACAACAAAACTTTAGGGATCAACAGAACACAAGTATGATTACATGTCCCCATCAAAGGTGTCCAATCTCCCTAAAGTAAGGATATTGAAAGAAGAGATTTGAAGTACATTATTCATTATTGTTACAAAGAACATAGGTAAAAGGACCCTAAAAGGCTCTCCTCTACAAATTCTCCCAAGTAAGTCATCTATTTTGAACCACCAACCATAAGAAGAAGTTGTACTAAGGCCAAGAAAATGATTCAACACCTATTTCCACAAAGGAACATCAACCTTACCATACAAATATTTATCTATCTCCATGTAACCCAAGACAATAGAGTATCTCCCCCTCAAATTAGGACCGCAAGCTAGAATATCCCTCCCTCAAGCTAGAATATCCCTTCCTTAAAGGGAGTTATGCATTCTACCAGCCAAGATTCTAGCTAGGTCTTGGTGATCCTCCCCACTCCAAAGGCCACTCCTAAGGATCCTTCAAGTGATTCACATCTGTAATCATCTAAAAATGGTCATCTAGACTATTAGCCCCTTTTGCTAAATCATCAATTGGTTATTCTTGATCAAATCCTAGTTCTATCATTTATTCGATTATTTTCTATGGGCTAACCATTTTATCCTAAAGTCTTTATTTATTTACAAGGAATTTCCTCCTCTTTTATTAAATAAAAAGCCTCCACTTTTCCTCTTATCCTAAGTTGTACAAATAAAGCATTATTCTTATTTTATAAAAAGGGAAAAAACACTTTTTGTCTCATATGGGCACAAAAGTCAACTCTTATTTTCCTATTGGAGGATACTTGTGCACATGGATTTCTATTCTTTGATGCTCCACCATTGATTAAATCTTTTGCCTCTTAATCTCCATGGTCCATTCTTTCTCATTTCTTATAAAAGGAGAGCTCTCTTCGTCATTCTAGATCCCCAACTTTTTATGCTAATGTTATGCTACAGGTTTTCTAGGTCACTTTGGTGCTTTTGAAGATTTGGAGCATTCTTGGCTTTTGCATCTACATGTTATCATAGTTTCATTTCTTGCATTATCATAGCATTCATAGCTTCATATTTAGCTTAGTTTCCTTTATGCTTTAGATTACTTCATGTAGCTTAACTAGGAGGCTTTGTAATACTTGTTCTTTCATTTCCATAGTTTAGCTTGCATATTCATCTTAATCTAGCTTGCATTTGCATTCTCATATTGATTCTTGAGGATATTGGCATTCTTTCCCTTGTCTTCATTTGAATCTCCCATTGCATGGTTTACTAGCAAGGTTATTGGCTTAATAGCTCTAGCTGAGAGCATTCTTAACACCCTTGCACTCCATGCCTAGGGAGCTCTAAATCGATTTCTCAAGGTTTCCAATCCATGGATTCTATTGGAAGCAATGATTTAGAGAAGTGCACATCTTAGTGTGTACAACATCCACCTGACCCATAACCTAAAAAAATTTAAATTCCCCCATCTTACTCCAACAAGCTTCAACCAAAGTGTCATAGAGGGAGTGCAAATGAGGAAACATAGATATAATAGGGGGATAACCATCCTAAGAATCATACCAAAAAAGAGCTTAAGAGTGATTGTTATGAATCTTAAAAATACCCTCTTTGATGAGTTTTTCCCCTCTTTTGAGAGGATTTCATATCATAGATCTAGTCCCCAAGAGGCAACATTGAGGCACATATAAATTGTTTACTCTCTAGAGATATGTGTAAGTAATAATTATATCTCAATTTTTATCTTGATAGGTAAACCATCTCTAATATAACTTGATAGCAAAAATTTGATTAATCAGACTCACAATCTCGAGCTTTGATGCATTTGTTTTATTTAAGCATCATCTAGTATTCATTTTCAACACTTTAGATTTTGTTACCCTTTTTGGATGGATGCATGTGTTTTGATTATATTCATTTTCACTATGATTAATTGCATATATCCAATTTTTGTGTTACTATTCACTGATTATGCACTTTTTTCTGATTCAGTACTTTTTTTTACCAACTTATACATTTGTTCAAAAATTATGTGTATCTACACTCACCATGGTTAAGTACTTTTTTATGTTCTACATTTACATGGAGATTTTGTGCATCTACTTGGTATACCTACTCTTTCATAATTTTTTCCTTCACATCTACACTAAGTTTCTACGTGTTTATTATTTATCAACACTTTTTCCTATTTCAACACTTTTGCATTCTTGAATCAACTCCTTTTCACCCCTATTCAGTGTTTTTGCATAGAGGATCAAATATTTTTCATAGACAAAAATTTATTTTTTCCACTTACTTTGTGGTCCTACAACTTATTTTGACAAATTTTCACATTAAACTCACAAATTTTGAGCTTATGAATTTACACATTGCCCCTACACATCTACACTAAGATCTTGCACTATGAAATTATGTAACTATATTTTTTATTGATGGATTGTGATAGATTTAGATCTTGATTTGACTTAGTTTTTATTTGCAAATTTTGAGAGATTTGTTACATATTTGAGTTTTTTATTAGTTGCATCCAATGCACTAACTTGAATTAGCAAATTACCTTTTTAGGTTTTTCTCTAGTGCTCTCTTTGTATGTTTAGCTGTATCACATATTGAGGTTCAAGCTTGGAGATCTTTGTGTTGTTTCAAGGATTTTCAAATAAAATTGGAAATTTTTAAAACTAGGTGCACTTTTTTTAAAACCCTCTCTTTTATGTTTCAAGTTATCAAAGTAATTTTCTATCATAGAATCATTTTTTTTCTTTAGATTGTCTTATTTTCCATGTCTTCCTCATATTAAAATTGGGCTTAAAATCAATCTTACACATTTGGATTTGCAATCTAAAATAAATCACTATCTTTTAATTTCCCCTACTTTAAGCTGGATCTCCTCTTGCATCTTATGGAAAGCCTTGGGATCATATATAGGTGATCTTGATTTTCTTTTTAGGGGGATACCTAGATAAGTAATTACTCTAGAGGATGACCTCAACTCTCATGTTCTTTTAGAGTATAAAGAGCGGGGGGTGAACCAAAAGGTGTGGCGCTTGAAAGAAAAATATTATAAATATGGGCTAAGCCTCTAAGAACTTTATACCTTAGAGAAGTGAATGGGGAGAGTGTGTTGCTCTTTCCTTCTAACTATTTGTTAGTGTTCCATTTCATCTATGGATTCAAGGCTCACCATACCCTTGTGGTATATCAAGGATACCCCTAGTTGATCTTGTGAAGCCTAGGTGAACCTTCTTATCCATCTTTTCATGTGGCTCCTTATGAATACAAGGATTGATACACCCACTTGAGTTATCTTGTTGATGTGTCTTGAGTGTTTTGGTGTTTATATCCTCATCCCCAATTAAAATTAAAAAATGAGCAAAGCTCCAAATCAAGTCACAAGGAAGTTAAGTCTTTTGCATTCATTTCTTTGTTGTGCTTGAATATTTATTCAACAATTGATAAAAAATAAAAAATAAATTCTAAAACCAAAATATTTTTTGCATTATTACATCTAAAATTGAGCATATTTTTTACTTTTTTTATTCATACATGGTCATTTTTGGATTGTACCTTTTATCAAAATAAGAAAACTCATGAAAATTAAAGATATTGAATAAAATTATTCTTTTATAATCGTATTGTGCATTTGCAACTTGAAACTATGCTAGTGTAACATTTTGGTGCATATGTGTTACCTAAAATTATACATTTTCATTGTCGTTCAGTGCTTTTGCATTGTATTTCAAGGCTTTTGCACTATTTTTCAATGCCTTTGTATTATCTTTTAGAGCTTTTGCATTGTCTTTTAGTACTTTTGCATGTCTTTTGCACTTTTGTATAATCCTATTGTGCATCTATTAAGTGTTAGTATTACTTAAAAATTAAAATCAAACACGTGATCAAATATTTAGATTATTAGAATAGAAAAACTTTCACACAAACAAACCTAAAATAAAACTGCAAATGATCTTGAAACTTAAACTTAACATCTTGACAAGATCCATAGAATAAGATATTAATGATAATGAGATTTGAATATAACCTAACTTTAATATGCATCTCTTTGCAAGGATTTTTTTTTTCTATTTCACTTGATCCATTTTAAACCATACTAGTATGAAAAATAAATATCGTGTATTAATGAATATAATGGGTGTTATTGCCCTAATTATTTAGGGTGCAAGCCTAGAAAGAATAGCTCACATGTTGCTTAATTATTTTATGATTTATTAATATATGATTAGTAGCATGGATATTTTTTAGAAGAAATGTGACATATTATTTGTGCTTATATGTTCATTTAAATATTTTATGAGAGGTTTTTAGTAATGATCATTATATTATCTATAATGAAAGAGACTATGTGGAATATTTTATGCTCATGATTGAAAAATGAAAAAATATATATTTCATTGTAGTCTTTATTATTTTGACACCATGAATAAATTTTTTTAAATGTTATTGACTATTTTGGTTATTCTATTTAAATAGGAAATATTTCATAGACTTCATAGGAATGGTACAAGTTCTATTACATGGATGATGCAATAGTTTTAAAAAATATATCTTGTATTTTATCTTTTAATCAAAAGGGTGAAATAAAAAAGTAGCTCTTGAGGGATCAATAAGGCTTTGAATATTGATGAAAGAGTTTCAAATAGATACTTGTATGATTTCCACCTTACTATATGGTAACTAGAGTATTCTTTCCAAAGAATTGCATTTGTAAAGAGAGAAAATCAAATTGAAGATCATGAGAACTGGTGCAGGAGCACCCTTATTTTTTCTTGTTATGTAAGCCATCTTTGGCATGTTTTGATTTCCCTAAGGTCATGTTGACCAAGTTGTGGATTCCACTAGGGATTTGAAGTCTATCTAGGTCCTAGGTTCTTAATCATGAGACTATAGTATGATAGTCTTATTCTTGGTAATTTAGGTGGATGATGTCAAGATGATGTCATAGGGTTTGTAATGTGTGGAGAATTAATTTTGGATTCAAAATGGATTCAAACACTCCATAGGACCTTCCTAAGGTCTTTGGAAAATAAGCATGGAAAAAGTTGTAAAATTTTTGTAAAAGTTGCTTAGCAACTTTTGCAACTTTTAAAAGTTGCTTGGTCTAAGCCTTTCCTAATGCCCTAATAGGATTATGAGGACCCTAAACCCTTCCAAAACTCATCTTAGTGCTATTTAAGGAAACCTTGGACCAAATCCCGACGTTGGTCATTCTATTGTATGAAGAATAATTTATGTAGGTGTGCATAGTGTGTGGATTTAGATACAGTTCTATAGAAAGTGAATTCATGAGTCAAGCTATGAGTTAGATTTTGATCTATGGTTGATGGTAGATGTTAATGTGTGTCCTTACTTTCAATTTTTTTAAATTATTTTAGTATAATCTATTCATTTCATTGTTCTAGTTGAAATCTTTTATGTTAGTACTACTCACTGGTTCATACCAGGAGAGTTGAATAAATGTGGATCTAACTCGCTATCCCACCATTCATTATGTATGGACTTTTGGGAATAGTGAGTAGACTCCATGAGTGTATCATATGCAGAAGGAGGGGCCCTAGAAATCTTTCTAAATGATTTTATAGTCAAGCCCTAGGTGATCCATGGTGAGCCCGGATAGGAAGAACTGAGACAAGATCCTTGACAAGATCTGTTTGCAAGGAGAAGGTGTGAGAAATCCATTTGGTCACCCAAAAACAAAGAACACTTCATGCAATCAGTGAATGCCTTAAACTCTACCAAAAACACCTATTTTTGGTTAGGGAATTGTACGGCTTGGAAAAACCCTAAAACCTCCAAAATCCTTGAGAGGTTGGATAATGTTGCAAGAATCCATGATCTGTTTGCAGAGTCATTTGGAAGAAAATAGGTTAAATACCCTATTTTCTCAAAGAAGGAGACCTAATTGGGGCTCTTCCTTGTAGCCCTAATTAAAGTAGGAAGGATGAGATCAATAAGGGAGATTGGTGAAGTGAGACCTCAAAAACATCATATGGAACTAGATATGACAATTTCCAACACCTACTCACCTCTGCAAGATCCTATGTTTGTTTGGAGGTGGTGAGCCCTTATCCTAGTTTTAAGGGTCAATGTATGCATGGAAGGAGTAAGCACCAAGAATCTTTTTGTGTCTTGGTAGAAGTGACTTGGTAGTTTGGTTGGATTTGTAGACCAGGGGATTGAACCTTTCAAGGATTCCTATAGGTCATTTGTGTCAATTGAGACAATAAGGGTCAATAGGTGGACCTAGGCAAGGGCTAGTGACTAGATCTCCCAACCTCCCTATCAGATTGATATCAGAGCCCCAAATATTTTTGGGATTGCATAGTGCATGTCAGAGAGTGAATCCAGTGGCTCTTCAAACATTGTGACTAATGTGGAGTTAGCCAAGAAAGTTGAGGACCAAGAGGAAGACAATAGGTTTTTAAGAGAAAGGCTAGCCCAATTGGAACAAGCATTGGGTGTTACATGAAGATCCCCTCTTGAAATCCATAAAAGCCATGAGTGGGAAGGCTCTCGAAGGCATACCCATTGCAGATTTTCCACCAAGCCCGTGTTGACTATATTTTTGTCATTGATGAAAACATATGGTAAGTAGCATACATGGAAGACTTATGTAGTAAGCTTTGAGTATATGTAGCATGGACATGTTATCAACATGATATCATGTACGTAGAGGTTAATTGTTTATACAAATAGTTATGTAGTAGCTTGTGTCAACAGTGTTCCTAACAGAGTTATAAGCAGTGTTATGTGTGTGATTGTCCGCACAGTTATCATGGAGCCTTCCACCTTTTCATATGTGATGGAGACATGTTAGTGATGTTACATTCATGGACACAAAGTCTAATATGTAGTAGAAGTGAAGTTATGTGGTCACTATTCACCAGTTGCAGTTTCCTGTATTTATCCAGAAGAGCCGATAGAGATTATATTGGTACAGGAGTTGCACCTATCATTTCAATATGTGTGCTTAGATTAGTGATTGAAGAAATGTTATGAATGTTTGGTTAAGAGTGCATGATGTAATTCAGCTTGAGGAGAAAGTATCAGATAAATTGGTAGAGCCGACAGTGTGTAGCGTGCATCTACACTTATTGATTTGAACAGGTCCCAGTTTGTGTTGCGTGCTTAGTAGAGCTGAAAAAAATGTTATTTGAGAGTGTTATTGTTTCTCTAATATGATTTCAAGGTGGTTCTAATAGGATGACTTGATTATATCATTTAGAGAGAAGATATTTATAGGCAGTCATTTGTGATTGCTAAGATATGGTTTAGAGTTGAAAGACAAGAGCAGAGTAGAGAGTGCAAAGTGTTGAGCCATTAGCAGAAGGTCTATGTGACCAAATAAGGAGTATATGCTATTCATTGGAATTGATCAAGATATCAGGTCTACCTCGCAATTCACCAAGATCCAAATATAGTGTGCATATGTTATTCAGAAGGTTGCAGCCTTCACCCCTTTGAGTAGTGAGCTCTCGGACAGTGCGTCCTCACCCTTAACAGGGTCAATCATAAAAGACTACTAATAGGGTCCGACCTTTGACGAGGTCACTATACTTATTGCATTGTAAAGATCAACTCCTTACATGGTTGTAAGATCTTCTAACAAGGATTATTATACACTAGTGCAGTTTATTTGTGGGTGTCAATTCCCATCGAGGTTTTTACCTATTTGGGTTTCCCCATAACCAAAATATTGGTGTTGTGTTCAAGTGTTCTTTCATTGTTTTTATGCTTAATGTTTAAGTATACTTAATTGGATAAAGAATTGAAACTTGCAGATAATTGATTCACCCCCCCTTCTCAGTTATCTCTTGGGACTATTCCTAACAATTGGTATTGTATGTGACTGAATGTGACCTCTAAATCAGGCACAACACAACATGGTCATTATTCACTAGATAGAATTTGGGAGAGAGTATGAAGAACTCAATCCAAATTCCATGGTGAGGTGACCTGTTGCCTCCTATGTGAATGGGGTGTTTGAATACTCTCAGAATGAGAGCCAACAGCTGGGAGACCAATTCAACAATGGAGGATTTGAAAGCAAATATGAGCAAAATGAAACTAAGCTAAGAATGAATGCAATTAATCTAGAAAAATTTGAAAGAAATATGAAATGCAGATTTTTATTTGATTTTGAAATAAAGATGATATTAGACTAAGAACAAGTAAGAAAATTTAATCTAAATGTGAAATGCAATTACACTAATATGAGAAATTAAACTAGATAATGCAATAAAAGAGCTTTGAAAATAATGAGATATGAGACTAAAAAAAGCTATAGTAAGGATGCTCTCAAAAATTGCTCTCTAATGAAGAAAAAGAGGCCAAATAAATAGAAGAGCCAAGAGGAGGAGGAAGAGTTTCTTGATTCGAAACTCCTGACCCTTCATTCCCATATTGAGACAAATAAGCATGAATTACTTTATTAAAAGAATGGAAAATGCCACATGAGAACCTTTCGAATATCTTGAATTATCAATTCAAAAAAGTGTGTCCATTCGAATATCAAGTAATTATTAATTCATTTTTATGTGTAATTAGCTAAAGGGGGTAGATTTTTAATTTAATTAGAAAGCACATAGGACTTTACAATTAAATTAATGTATCATAGAGATAATTTAGCTAATAAAGTCAAAGACTTAAGGAATTAATTTTAGTGTTTGATTATTACAATATATGGTCTTTGCAATTGACATCAAGTCAAATTAAGTCAAATATGAGAGAGAAAATTGCCTAGGGAACTAGGACTTTGGTGATATAAAATTGAGATAATGCACCAAAATTGATGAAATTAAATAGGTGCCAATTTTGGGGTATTACAAGTATCAGAGCCAAGTGCCTCGGAGAGAAATTTTAACAGCTTAAGGTTGATCAGATGGCATTCTTTAGAAAAGATAGTCCTAAGTTTGATGGAGAGAACTATCCTGATTGGAGGAACAAGATGGTGACACATTTGCAATGCATTGCTTTTGAAGTTTTTGAAGTGGCTATCAAAGATATTAAGATCCCCTCTCTAGAAGATCTTGCAAAGGATGATGCTACTAGCAAGAAAAAGGATTTTTTCCATCATAATGCAATAGCCAAAGAAGCCCTTATCAGCACCTTATATGATAGTGAGTTTTCAGAGTTAAAAAAAATAGACACAGCATAGAAGATATGGAAGCACTTAGAAGACATGTTTGAAGGAGATACACAAGAAAATAATGTGCACAGAAAGACATGGAAGAAAAGATATAATGCATTAGAGATGCTACCTGAAGAAAACATCAGAGCTTACAACCAAAGGATTAATGAAGCAGTTGCTGGAATCAATAACAAAGGTGGAGAGATCTCAGAGGAAGACATTATGGATAAGTTGATGACTACTTTTATAGCAGAATATGAAAACAAGATCAACATCATTTATGAGACCATGCAGCTTACAAAAAACTTCAAGTGAGAGACCTTGATCAACAAAATTTTAGCTTTTGAGATTTCAAGATTGAAAACAGTGCCTAAAAGTGAGACAACCTTCAAAGCATCAATCCATGGTAAGAAATCCTTAAATACTTCTAGTAATTTTGATGATGAAGATGAAGATAAAGAGATAGATGATATTATTGCTGTGATTTCTAAGAAAGAAAGAAAAGGAAAAGGAAAGTATGAAGGTCAGTTACCTGTCAAATGTTTCTCATGTAATAAGATTGGTCACTTTGCATCTAAGTGTCCTACAAGAGTTAAGAAATTTGGAACTAACTACAAGCCTAAGTATACAAAAGAATGTTACTATGCTGGTGATGGAGTTTTTGATGATGATTTAGTTGAAGATGAAATTAGATTCATTTCTATTATGGAAAATATGTATGATGAGATGGATCATGAAGATGAGAAAAAGGAACAAGCACTAGCATTGATTTCACAAGCAGACATAAGGATAGATTGGATTATAGATAGCGGTTGTTCACATCACATGACAGGTGATAAAGACAGATTTGTTCATCTAGACAAATACAATGGTGGCATAGTTAGATTTGGAGACAACACTCCTAAACCTATCATTGGTAGAGGAGCTATCACATTAGATGGAAAGAACAACACTGATGATGTTCTTAATGTAGATAGTTTGTAGCATAACCTTCTTAGTGTTGGACAATTGCTTGAAAAAGGTTATAGATTGGAGTTCAAAGACAACAAGTGCATCATTAACAACAAGGATGGTGTAATGATTACATTAGGTTCAAAGACTAAATGTAGTTTTTTTTAGCTTAATTTAGAAGCAAGTTGTTTTGTTGCTAAAGTAGATGACTATTGGCTATGGCATAAAAGACTATGTCATATCAATTTTGATAACATAATAAAGATAAGCAATGTGAAGGCAGTAAGAGATCTACCTAGCATAGCAAAGCTAGTTGGCAAAGCTAGTTGATACTATTTGTAGGGAATGTGTGATGGGAAAGTATGTGAGGAATTCATTCAAGAGAAAGCATAATTCAGTAGAGAATAAGTCGGATTTGATTCATACAAACCTATGTGGACCAACTCAAATAAGATCATATTATGGTGAAAGGTTTTTTTTTTTTTTTTTTTGATGATTATTCTAGAATGATGTGGGTTGCATTCTTGAAAGATAAGTCAGAAGCATTTGAGAAATTCAAAATATTCAAAGCTAAAGTTGAGAATGAATCTAGACTAAAGATAAAGTGTCTAAGATCGGATAGAGGAGGAGAATTCACCTCTGATAGATTCTATGAGTACTGCAAAGAATATAGCATAAAGAGATAGTTAAGTGCACCTAGAACCCCTCAGTAGAATGAGATTGTAGAGAAAGTAATAGGATCATCCTTGATACAACACACACCATAATGATTGAAGGAAAAGTTGCACACACCTATTGGAGAGATGCAGTCAACATAATAGTCTATACCATCAATAGAATACAATTGAGGCTTGGTGCTAACAAGACACCTTATGAGCTATGGTTTGGTAATGTACCCATAGTGAAATACTTCAAAATATTTGGAAGCAAGTTCTACATCAAGAGCGATGAAGAAATAGGCAAGTTTGATGCAAGAAGTGATGAAGATATTTTCCTTGGTTACTCTACTAAAAGAAAAGCATATAGAAGTTTTAATTTGAGATTGAAGAAGATCATTGAAAGTGCTCATGTTAAGATTGATGAAAATTTTATGGTTTAGGAATGATATCATGATTATTCACCTATGATTGAAGAAGAACCTAATCCTTCCACTAGTGAGATAGTTGTTGAAGATATGTTTGATAGTATTGATGTATTATTCAATGACCTTGAAACAAGTGAAGAAGAAACTTAGAAGGGAGATGAGACAGTATCACCTAAAGTTCCAAAGTTTACATCTAGATATCACTCTAAGGATGACGGCATTAGAGATCAGAGTAGAAAAGTCACAACAAGATCAAAAGCAAAGAGTTTAGAAAGAAATGAAGTGATATGTTTACTATCTTAGATTGAACCTTTAAGTGTTGAAGATGCATGCAATGGTTCAGATTGGCATGATTCTATGAAAGAAGAACTAGATCAAATTATTAATAATGATACTTGGGAACTGGTCCCAAGACCTAGTGATAAGAATGTGATTGGAACAAAGTGGATATTCAGAAACAAGATGAATGAAGATGGTATAGTAGTAAGGAATAAAGAAAGGTTAGTATGCAAAGGATATGCACAAAGAGAAGGTATTGATTATTCAGACACATTTTCACATGTGAGCAGATTAGAAGCTATTAACTTATTTCTAGCTTATGCAACATTCAAAAACTTGAACGTTTATCATATGGATGTTAAGTCAGCATTCTTGAATGGAGAGTTAAAGGAAGAAGTATACATTGAGCAGCCAAAAGGATTCACCCTATCATACAATCCTGGTATGGCATGCAAACTAAAGAAAGCCCTCTATGGACTTAAGCAAGCCCCTATAGCTTGGTATGAGAGACTTGATGGATATCTAACAAAAATTGGATTCAAGAAAGGAGCAAAAGATTGTAATCTATTTATCAGAGAGACATCTGAAGGTTTACTACTTGTAGCTATATTTGTTGATGACATTATCTTTGGGGGTAATGACAAACTTAGTGTAGAATTTGCCAAGGAGATGCAGAGCGAGTTTGAGATGAGCATGATTGGACCTATCAAATACTTTTTGGGATTAAATGTGCAACAGACAGAAAAAGGTATTTTCATTAATCAGTCTAAGTATGTGAAAGAAATATTGAAGAAGTTCAAGATGGATGATTGCAAGCTAGTGGGTACAGCTATGATAAAAGGATGGAATCTTACAAAAGAAGATGATTCTCCAGCAGTAGATGTAACATTATACAAGTCTATGATTGGTAAACTCATATATCTTACTCAAACTAGACCTGATATTTCTAATGTAGTTGGCATAGTTGGAATATTTGCACCAAAGCTTAAACAAAGTCACCTCATGGCAATAAAGAGAATATTCAGATATCTACAGGGCACTATAGATTATGGTGTATAGTATCCTAATTTAGATAATGTTGAGATTCATATATATACAGATGTAGATTGGGTAGGATGTGTTGATGAAAGAAAGAGTACATCAAGAAGAGCAGTGTTTCTTGGTAACAGACTTGTCACTTGGACAAGCAAAAATTAGAATTATATTTCTTAATCAACAGTAGAAGCAAAGTATGTTGCAGCAGCCTTGAATTGTTCTACAATTGTTTGGATCAAATAGATGATAAAGGATTTTGGAATTTAGATTGATTATCCTATTGTTATTCACTGTGATAATACTAGCACTATCAACATGTCAAAGAATCATGTGATGCATGCAAAGATAAAGCACATAGAGATTAAGTATCACTTCCTAAGAGAGAAAGTGGTAGAGAAAGAAGTCAAATTGGATTATGTGAGTATAAAGGAATAGCTAGTAGATATATTTACACAGCCCTTACCAAAGGATACTTTTGAGTATCTCAGGGAGAAGCTGGGAGTAATTCCCTTCCCTAATTCTACTTAGAAAAATTAGAAAGAGCATCAGTCCTCAGTGATTGATGGATGGTTGACTACTCTACTTCAGGAGTAGTACCAGAGCTTAAAATGTTTGGCACCCTTTTCCATTGATGTCAAAGGGGGATTAGTATATAGTCATGAAAAATAACATTAAAGGGGGAGTACATATAGAATTAATGAGGAGTAATATATAGCAACAAGAGGGAGTAGTATTCAGTCATGCAAGTAGTTCAGTTGAGGAAATGGAGAATATTAAATAATATTGTAGTAGATGGAGGATTCATCCTAGGGGGAGTTTTGATGAGGAAATGGAGAATGTTATAAAATAATTGGTCATTTGGATTGGTGGTGTTTTTCATTCCATATGTTGCCATCAATGCCAAAGGGGGAGATTGTTGGAGATTTGCTAGCAAGCTAGTGATGACTGTATGTTTGTCATTAATGAAAAAATATGGTAAGAATCATGCATGGAAGACTTATGTAGTAATCTTTGAGTATATGTAGCATGGATATGTTATAAGCATGATATCATGGACACAGAGGTTAATTGTTTATACAGACAGTTATGTATCAGCTTGTGTCAGCAGTGTTATGTGTGCGTTTGTCCATATAGTTATCATGGAGCCTTGTGCCTTTGGATATGTAATGGAGACATTTTAGTGATGTTACATTCATGGACGTAGAGTTTTATATGTAGTAGAAGTGAAGTTATGTGGTCGCTATTCACTAGTTGTAGTTTCCTATGTTTAGCCAGAAGAGCCGAAAGAGATTATATTGGTACAGGAGTTGTGCCTATCATTTTAGTATGCATGCTTAGATTAGCGATGTAATAATTGTTATGAATGTTTGGTTAAGAGTGCATGATGTAATTCAACTTGAGGTGAAAGTATCAGATAAATTGGTAGAGCCGATAGTGTGTAGGGTGCATCTACACTTATTGATTTGAACAGGTCCCAGTTTGTGTTGCATGCTTAGTAGAGCTGACAAAAATGTTATTGGAGAGTGTTATTGTTTCTCTAATATGATTTCAAGGTGGTTCTAATAGGCTGACTTGATTATATCATTTAGAGAGAAGATATTTATAGGCAGTCATTTGTGATTGCTAAGATATGGTTTAGAGTTGAAAGACAAGAGTAGAGCAGAGAGTGCAAAGTGTTGAGCCATTAGTAGAAGGTCTATGTGACCAAGTAAAGAGTATATGCTATTCATTGGAATTGATCAAGTTGTAGTTCACCAAGATCTAGATATAGTGTGTATATGTTATTCAAAAGGTTGCAGTCTTCACCCCTTTGAGTAGTGAGCTCTCAGATAGTGCATCCTCACCCCTAACAAGGTCAATCATAAAAGACTCCTCATAGGGTCTGACCTTTGACCAGGTCACTGTACTTATTGCATTGCAAAGATCAAATCCTAATAGGGTTGTAAGATCTTCTAACAAGGATCATTATACACTAGTGCAGTTTATTTGTGGGTGTCAATTCCCACCAAGGTTTTTACCTATTTGGGTTTCCCCATAAGCAAAATATTGGTGTTGTGTTCAAGTGTTTTTTTATTTTGTTTATGCTTAATGTTTAAGTATACTTAATTGGATAAAGAATTGAAACATGTAGATAATTGATTCACTCCCCCCCCCCCCCTCTTAGTTATCTCTTGGGACTATTCCTAACAATACCCTTGTTCAGTGGCAAGATGGAGTAAGATCTAGTCATGGACTAGATAGAAGGCATGGAGAACAATTTTGAATGTGATGGGGTCACTGAGGCAGAGAAGGTAAGGGTGGCCAAATCTAGACTTAGAGGCTTTGCGTTAACATGGCAGAAGTTTATCCAAACTAAGAGAGAAAAAGATGGCAAGAATCCAATCTCTACTTGGAAGGGCATGGTGAGAAAAATAAGGGAACCCTACATGCTAGATGACTATGAGGTTCAACTACATAAAAAAGAGGCAGAGTTTAAGATAAAAAGACCTTGATGTGAATTCCTATACAGAGGAATTTCAAAAGTTGTGCATGAGGTCAAATGTGTTAGAGGATGTAAGCATCAAAGTAGCTAGATATCTTAATGGCTTGAAGTGGAGTATTCAAGAAAAGATGACTCTTCTCAGTCCCAAGATAGTACACAAGTGTTATCAAATGGCCATCAAGATTGAAGACAAGAGTAGAAGGAAGCAAGATCAAATCTCCAAAAGTAGAGGTAGAGGAAGAGACCAAAGGGGACATAAAGGAAGTTACCAAGGTAGAGGGACTGAACCAAGAACCCAGGGAGAGTCCAAGATTATAGAGCATATTAGTGAGTCATCTTCTAGAGGAAACTTTGGCAAAGGTAGAGACAACCAAGGAGGTTCCAACAGAGGGAGAAATGCAGGCAGAAGCAATTCTTATTTTTCTAGCATGAAATGCTATAACTGTAGGTAGATGGGACATCTAGCCTATAGGTTCTCAGATAAGGAATCTTCTTCAAATGTAGAAAAGAGAGTGGCCTAAACTCAAGAGGATACTTCCAATGTCAAATCATTAGAAGTCAGTCATATTGAATCAAAAATGGAGAGAACCTCATGTTTAGGAGGGTACTCATTAGACAACTAGCAAAAGAAGAGCCAAGGCAATGAAGAGCACTCTTTAGAGTAAAGTGTAAAGTCATGGGGAAAGTATGCAAGGTGATTATTGATTATAGTTCCATGAAAAAAATCATTATAGAAGAGGCAGTTAAGAAGCTCAATCTTCCCAAGGTATCTCATACCAATCCTTACAAGGTGACATGGTTGAATAAGGGACAGAGTGTCCTAGTAAATGAATGAGCATGGGTTGAATTTTCTATTGGTGGGTACAAATACAAGTTGTTGTGTGATGTGCTACCTATGGATGCATGCCACCTATTGTTAGGAAGGCCATGGAAATTTGACAGAGAATCCATATATAAAGGGAAAGACAACATTGTCACCTTTAAGAAGGATGGAAGAACCTTCAAGTTAAAATCCTTGCTAGAAGAAGAAGGGGAGTAGGCAAAGACTCCTAGTGTGTTATTGAGTAGTGGGAAGGATTTGTTACATGCACTCCAAGAAAGGGAAAGTGAAGGATATGCCATAGTAGTGAAGTCTAAGGAAGAAGAGAAGTCTACTCAAGCACCACTACCAAGGGAGATTCAAGAATTACTTGGTAAGTACAAGGATATTGTAAGTGATGGGACACCAAAAACCTTACCACATAGGAGGTCAATAAGTCATCAAATTGACTTTATAATAGGGGCCTCCTTACCAAATAAGGCAGCGTATAAACTCACACTTGAGCAGAATCAAGAGGTGGCAAGACAGGTGCAAGAATTTATTGATCAAGGACTCATAAAGAATAACATTAGCCCATGTGTGGTATGGTCCTAGCATCCAAGAAAGGGGTCAAATGGAGGCTTTTCACTAATTCAAGATCCATTAACTAGATCAAAATCAGGTATAGGTTTCCAATACCTAGGATTGAGGACTTGATGGAATATTTAGGAATCCAATACTTCACCAAGTTGGATCTTAAGAGTGGTTACCACCAGATTAGAATAAAGGATGTAGATGAGTGGAAGACAACCTTTAAGACTATTGAAGGGCTATATGATTGACTTGTAATGCCATTTGGGCTTACTAATGCCCCTAGCATATTCATGAGATTGATGAATGAAGTGCTAAAGGACTACACATTTAGATTTGTAGTGGTATATCTTGATGATATACTCATCTTCTGTAAAACAAAAGAGGAGCACCTAACACATGTGGAGATTGTACTCAAGAGACTCTATGAGGAAAAATTGGCAATTAACTTGGAGAAATATGAATTCCTCAAGCAAGAGCTAGTTTATTTGGGATTTTTGGTATCTAAAGGTCATTTGAAAATGGACCTAAGAAATGTGGAAGCTATCTTAAATTGGACTACACCAACAACAGGGACTTAAGTAAGAATTTTTCATGGTCTTGCTCAATCTTATAGATATTTTATAAGGGATTTTAGTTGCATATGTGCACCAGTCCTAGAAACCATAAAGGGTGGAGTGAAGACCAAGTTTAAATGGACACTAGAAGCTAGCAAGTAATTTGAGAAGTTGAAGCAACAACTGGAAACACAACCCATTCTCCTACTGCCTAATTTTGATAAACTATTCACCTTGGAGTGTGATGCAAGTGGCATAATAGTTGGGGGAGTGTTGAGTCAAGAAGATATGCCCATAGCCTTCTTCGGTGAGAAGCTTAATGAAGCTAAGAAGAAATACCTAGCCTATGAATTGGAGCTATATGCTTTAGTTCAGTCACTTAGGAAGTGGAGTCATTACCTCCTTCCTAAGGATTTTGTGGTGTTCACAAAAAATCAAGCCTTGAGTTACATCAACACCCAAGAGAAGCTAAGTAATAGACATCTCAAATGGATGGAGTATCTACAGGCCTTCACCTTCACCATCAAGAATAAGAAGGGATAGTTGAATAAGGTAGCAGATGCATTGAGTAGGAGGTTGCTAATAGTCAAATAGGCTCAACTCCAAAGCATAGGGATAGATAGCTTCAAGGACCTTTACAGGGATGATGAAGATTTCTCAGAGGCTTACAAGGTATGCTCTGATTTTCAGAACCATTTACATAGTCATTTTGCTAACTATACTTTTCAAAGTGGGTTGTTGTTCAAGGGGAATCAATTCTATGTTCCCAAGGGATCAATGAGAGAGGATCTCATTCAAGAAAATCATAATGGAAGTCTTAGTGTCCATTTTGGCATCAACAAAAAAATGGAATTGGTACAAAGATTATACTATTAGCCTAAGCTACCTAGAGATGTAAGGAGATATGTGGAGCAATGTGTGATATGCATGAAATCCAAAGGAGGCGCCAGTAATGTAGGACTTTATCAGCCCCTACCCATTCCTAATAGGCCATGGGAATGCATTAGCATGGACTTCATAGTGGGGCTTCCCAAGACAAGGATGGGGTTGGACAGTATCTATGTGGTGGTAGACCAATTTAGTAAGATGAGTCACTTCATCGCCTACAAGACAACACATGATGCTAGTCACATTGCTCAACTCTGCTTCAAGGAAGTGGTAAGAATTCATGGACTTCCCCTTAGCATAGTCTCTGATAGAGATGCAAAGTTTATGGGTCATTTTTGGAAGACCCTATGGAATAGGTTGGGAACTATCCTATTATTTGGCTCAACTTATCATCCTCAAATGGATGGACAAACTAAATTAATAAATAGGGTACTAGGTAACTTACTAAGGTGCCTAACTAAGGAGTATGGATAGACTTGGGATTTAGCCTCCCTGAAGAAGCATATGCTTATAATGATAGTGTGAACCGAACCACTGGCAAGAGTCCCTTTGAGGTGGTATATGGAAAGCATCCAAGGGGTGTAAATGAGCTCAAGACCTAGGAGGTTCAGATCATAGGAGTGGACATGCTAAGGACTTCTCCCAAACCATGAAGGAAGTTCAAGAACGAGTTAAAAGAACCTTGACTGAGGCAACACAAAATTTGAAGGCCAAGGTAGATGAGAGAAGAAAGGATGTGCAATTTACAGTGGGTGATTATGTAATGGTACACCCAAACAAGTCTAGGATGAAAAATGGAGTACCTACTAAGCTGCAGATGAAGAGAGTTGGCCCATGTATAATTATGGCTAAGTATGGAGCCAATGCTTATAAGGTGGATCTCCCAAAAGACTTAGTTATCTCTCTAGTCTTCAATGTGGAAGACCTGGTCAAATATAAAGGAACTTTGACTGAGATAACTCAGAATATGTAGGAGGTATTTTCTGATATCAGTTCGGTGGCCATACCTCCAAAGCCTAATTAAGCCTCAAGTTGAGAAGGTACTTGAATCTAGGGTGAAGAAAAGAACCAGACACAAAGTCTACATGGAGCACCTCATCAAATGGAAGGGACACCCTGAATTTGAAGCAACATGGGTGGAAGAAGGTGACTTCAAAATGTCTGGCATCAACCCTTCTATCTTATCCTCTACTACACCCTGATTTATTTTGTGTAGAGGGGGAGTATCATGTAAGAGCACCATTGTTTTTTCTTGTTATCTAAGCTATCTTTGGCATGTTTTTATTTCCCTAAGGTCATGATGACCAACTTGTGGATTCCACTAGGGATTTGAAGTCTATCTAGGTCCTAGGTTCTTAATTATGAGACTATAGTATGATAGTCTTCTACTTGGTAATATAGGTGGATGATGTTAGGATGATGTCATAGGGTTTGTAATGTGTGGAGAATTAATTTTGGAGTCAAAATGGAGTCAAATACTCCATATGACTTTCCTAAGGTCTTTGGAAAGCAAGAATGGAAAAAGTTGTAAAATTGTTGTAAAAGTTGCTTGGTCTAAGCCTGTCCTAATGCCCTAATCATCTTATGAGGACCCTAAACCCATCTTAGTTCTATTTAAGGGAACTATTACCCAAATTTCCTGTTCCATACAATTTTGGCCAATAGGCTGGGCTCTATCTAGAAATCTTCATTTTTTAAGCCCTATTGAGAACCTTGAGAAATTTTATGGTTTTGTGCCTCTTCCCCTGGTCTCTGCAAATTGTTATATCTCTGGTCTGATAGCTATTAAATTTGAAAAAATATGACCGTTGGAGGTAAAAACCCTAAAAACCCTACGATTGGTTCTATTTCGCCATTACCTTTTTTCGATCACTTAAGTCGCTATATTCTCATGTGCACTTTTTCATGATTGGCTAGTCGCGAGATCTCTAAAGCTAAACCGAATATTCTTTTCTATTTCCTGATCCCATGACTCCCTTTATTTATTTATCTCTTGATTAGATAGAATATCCCTTTTTCATTCAGTGACCCAACGTTTTATTTAGTCACGTGTTTGTGCAACCCCGACAATTCATGCCTTAGCCTTCAGCGACCTAGCATTTTCATCAATCATGTGTTTGCACAACCCTGATGGTTCATGCCTTAGCCTTCAGTGATCCGATGAGCAGTTATGTTTCTTGTGGCAGTTAGGTCACTCGGCAGGTTAAAGTTCATTTGAGATCAATGATTGTCGTGATACCGCAAGGAAAAGGTGCTCGAGAGATATTCATCATGGTTATGCGACAACAGTTCGATGAAAAGTTTAGTATGGTCATGGGTCCTATGCCAGATAGATCCGAGGTGCCTGTCAATCAAAGGCTAGTGGTATGATGACAAGTGGTAGGATGGGCCCAGGTTTGTAAGCTTAGTCGGGTTGTCACCCAATGAAAAAGAGAATGTTCTTTCTATCTGACGATTACCAGATTACCTTCAGTCAGGTAATCTCCTAGCAAAAGGGAATATGTGGAAGACATCAAGAGATAAAGCGGTCACTGTCAGATCAAGTAAGGATCAACACTTGTTGTTGGATCGCTAGACTAAGCCAGAGTTAGTGAAAAGGTCATGAGATTCAACGACTAAGGGGAAAAGAAAACCTAAGGTTAAATACAGAGTTAAGGTTAAAGTCAAAGACGGTGCCCGGGTAAATTAAAAAGATCTATGGCCATGTTTTAAAATTGGATCAGATTTGATTCTCAGTTGTAGATACAGTTGTCATGCCTTCATTGACCATTATATTTTAAAGATTTAAAAATTCAAATATTTGATTTGAACAATTATGGCAAACTCGACTTGCAAAGAAGTAGATGGGTCAACCCACCTTCCAAAGGTAGTTATGGTGATGGAATTATGTGTAGGGATAGATATCTGATTGATCAATATATTTCAATGATGCATTTATGATCAGAAATGATAGAATTAGGGTTTTCTATTATTCTACAAAAAATCTATGTAACCTTAATTGATTTTTTCTCCTACATGTGTGCTGGGGAGATGTATATATTATTTTTTAGAGCTCTTAGAGCTTAGAGTTTACAATTGTAAAAAAGAGAGTTTTCTTTCTTAGGAGCTATCTGTGCCATTTGTTTTTCCCTGTGGCTTTTACAGTTTGTAATCTTTCATTGATTTATCAGATTCAATAGAGGCTTTCTGAGGCATCTTCTCTGCCCTCAAGTCTTTCCCTTGTCTGTATTTCTCTTAATGAGTATAATATATTGGCTTTATTAGAGAAATCTTGGAGTTCCAAGGCCCTTCTTTCTTTTAGCTTATTTGTGTGCTATTGTGTATGATTTGATTTGAATGAGTTTGTGGGTATACTTCAACCCCCTATCATTCTGTCTCATTCCTGTGCCCTTTTGTTGAAGAGAACGTTTGCTTGCAAGTCACAGTCTGTCTTTTGTTTAGACCCCTCTATGAAACACTGATGCAAGCTTGTTTAGGAAGATTGTGTTCTATTAGATATGAGATTCTTCATGCTAATTTTGTCAATATATTATGTTCATGTCTTTTCAGTGTATCACCTAATAGGTAGTTTGCTTTTAGTGATTTCCCTTTCAGCATTCCTTCTATCCCTTTCCCTTCAGAAATTTACTTTCCTGTCAAGAAGCAAATTAAGGTGATTATCCAAGAGGAACCAGCCTAGAACCTAGAGGTTTCATCTTAGTTAGCAAAGGTCCCACAACCTAGAGATGATCCCAAAGTTATACTAGGTTATCAATACCAAGAGAGCTTGAACCAAGGGTACAAACTTAGTGTATTAACAAGAACCTTGGACCAAATCCCAAGGTTGGTCATTCTATTGTACAGGGAATAATTTTTGTAGGTGTGCACAGTGTGTGGATTTAGATACAATTCTATAGACAGTGAATTCATGAGTCAAGCTATGAGTTATATTCTGATCTATGGTTAATGGTAGATGTTATGATTAATGGAAAAAATAGGTTTTGAGGGGACCTGAAACCCTTTACAAAGAATAATATTAAGATATAGAAATAGGAGTACACTAAACACCATAGATCAGCCAAAACAAAAGGCCACCATCCCCATAAAACCACCCAAAAGAACCCAGCCAAAGAAACACCCACGCTAGTGCAAAAGATAAAACATTGGAAATCCACAACAAAAGATACACTAACTATCTTTTTGACCCCTTCAAATGAGATCGAAGGGTCATGTCAAAAGTTGGGGAGGATTTCTTAGAATTTTTGCCTTTAACTATAATCCAACCTTCTTCAACACTAGCAGCCTTATTCTGCCAGCACAATGAATCCAAAGATGGAGAACCAACCCCCAAAAGTGGGGTTGAGTCACCTAGAGAAATAGCCAGTGCAGGGCTGCCATTAGATCTAGCCAAAGGGCGATCATGATATGGAGTAGTAATGTTCGATCTAGCATCTAATAAAATACCATCCTTTCTAGAAAATCTGACACCCACCAAAACAACATAAAATATGGTATCACCGAGAGTAGAAAGAGAAATTTTAGGTCTAGCAATCAGGATAGGGATAGAGATAGCAGCCCAAGCAGACCCATCAGGTCCAACAACCAGGGACAGAGCAAGCAGCCCCAAAAAACCCTTCAATTCCAACAATGGGGATAGGGATAGAGCCAGAAACCCCAGCAAACCCTTCAAGAAAATTAATATCAGGACAACCTTCTCACCAGCAGGTAGAGGATTGCCAGTATCAGAAGCAACCTCCATCGACACAAGGTGGGATGAGTTTTTCAAGATAGTGTAATGTTGGGTAGAAGCACCCTTCCACAAAGAAGGAGAAGATTTATTCTTCTTGGAAATGAAGCCACATTGGGAAGAAATATGACCAATCTCAAAATATTTATGACATCTAAAAGGAATGCCTTTGAATTCAAGCAGTTGGATCCAAGGTCCCAAGGATGATTCAATTTTAATTTCAGCTGGGAGGCCCTTCGAGGTATCAATGTCTACCAAGATACGAGCAACAGTAGAATGATACATATTATCAAAATCATTATGAGTCATCAAGAAATCCCCCAAAGCCCCACCCACTTCCTCAAGGATGGAATCTTATCATAGATGAAGGGGCAGATTGGGGAGCATGACCCATATAGGGATAGAACTAAATATTTTAGTGGAAGGATTGAAATCAGGGTGCCATGGCTTGGCCAGGAGAAAAAAAATGTATCCTCCCAGCAAAAGAAATAATCACATAGGATCATATCTCTATCTATAGCATTATCAAATTTAGCAATGAAAAATCCTTTTGCCATTGGAAAGATGTTAACAGTTCCTGTTAATTTTGGTTCCCATCTTTGAGAGATCCAATCATGCAATTGGGGAAGGCTGGGCCAAAAACCTTGAAACTAGAAAATCAATCCATGGGATTAAAAAATTTCATTATTGTTCATCAAATCTCTATCAGCATTAGAGGACAGCTTGATAGATAAAGACTCACAAATAGGAACCAGGGCAATGGGAGCCCTATTTGCAGTAGAAACCTTGCGTCCCTTCACAACCCTAACTATCTTGGAAAAAACATCATAAAAAGACCCAGTCAACCCCACAGAAGGCAATACACTAGCACACAATGAAGCACCAGCAACTGGTGACACACCAAAAGATAGTGAAATACCCACATTTGGAAAAACCCTAGAATATCCAGCATCTAGCAACGCACTAGCAAACAAAGAAACTCTAGAAGAAAAGGAAGCATCCGACAACGCACCAATAGACATAGAAGCTCCAGCAACCATAGAAACCCTAGAAGCTCTAGCATCTAGCATAGACTGCAACTTCCCAGCCGACTACAGAGCCCTAGAAAAAGTCAGTAATTTCCCATCCACCTATGAAACACTAATGGAAGGAAAAATCCTAGCCACATCTCCAACAGTTGGCGAAACCCTAGAAGCTCCAGCAGAAGACTACAACTTCCCATCTAACTATGAAACACCATTGGAAGGAAAAACCCTAGCTGCAACTCTAGGAGCCAATGAAACCCTAGAAGCTCCAACATCTAGCAAAGTCTACAGCTTCCCAGCCGACTGCAAAGCTCTAGCGGAAGGCAAAACCCTAGCTGAAACTCTAGCATCCAGTGGAGATCCAGTAGATAGCTCCATGTTTGATTTATGGTAGATGTTAATGTGTTTCCTTACTTTCAATTTTTTTGATTAGTTTAGTCATTTCTATTCATTTCATTTTTCTAGTTGAAATCTTTTGTGTTAGTACTCCTCACTCGTTCATACCAGGAGAGTTGAAGAAATGTGGATCTAACTCACTATCCCACCATTCAATTTGTATGGACTTATGGGGATAGTGAGTAGACTCCATGAGTATATCATATGTAGAAGGAGGTTCCCTATAAATCTTTCTAAATTATTTTAGAGTCAAGCCTTAGGCGAGCCATGGTGAGCTCAGCTAGGAAGGACTAAGACAAGAAGGAGAATATCTTGCAGAGGAAAATAGGGAAATGTGGATTAGTGGTTGGAGACCTTAGACAAGGTCCTTGAAAAGATCTCTTCACAAGGAGAAGGTGTGAACAATCCATTTGATCACCCAAAAACAAAGAACACTTCATGCAATCAGTGAATGCCTTAAACTCTACCAAAAACACCTATTTTTGGTTAGGGGATTGTACAGCCTGGAGAAACCCTAAAACCTTCAAAATCCTTGAGAGGTTGGGTAATGTTGCAAGAATCCATGATCAGTTTGTAGGGTCATTTGGAATAAAATAGGTGAAAGACCCTATTTTCTCTGAGAAGGAGACCTAATTGGGGCTCTTCCCTGTAGCCCTAATTAAAGAAGGAAGTATGAGATCGGTAAGGGAGATTGGTGAAGTGAGACCTCAAAAACATCATAGGGAACTAGATATGACATTTTCCAAAACCTCCTCACCTCTGAAAGTGCCTATGTTTTTTGGAGGTGGTGAGCCCTTATCCTATTTTTAAGGGTTAGTGTATGCATGGAAGGAGTAAGCACCAAGAATCTTATTTTGTCTTGGTAGAAGTGAATTGGTAGTTTGGTTGAAGTTGTAGACCAGGGGATTGAACCTTTCAAGGAGTCCTATAGGTAATTTGTGTCAATTGAGACACTAAGGGTCACTAGGTGGACCTAGGCAAGGGCTATTGATTAGCTCTCCCAACCTCCCTATCAAGAACCTCACCCAAGTTAAACTATTCCATCATAAAATTTATCTCTATATTTATTCAAGTGAAAGAATTGTATATATTTAAATCTTAGCCATCATATATCAAAACATTTCTGTAGTGATTGGCTTTAGGGTGATGTCATTAAGGTGTGTGGTGGGGGAGGTGCATATGACACCATGTGGTGGCTAAATCCTAGATGTGAGACATAATAGGCATAACATAAGAGATTTAGGCATTGTATGGTCTAAATTCAAATTAACAATTAGCCTTTGGTGATGTCATTATAGGGGAGTGTGCATGTCAATGACACTACCTAGTGGATAAATCCTAAATGTAAGTCCTTTTTGTTATGGGTGCTTGGGTTGTTAAGGCCTCATAGCTAGTGTTGGTTTATTTCTACCCTCATTCGGTGTGGTTTGGAAATTTTTTTGGATTTTGGCCATTTTATTATGGATTTCTTGGTTAATGAAGCTCGGATAGCGGTTTTGTTCTTGCCTTGATTTTCCTTGGGCTCGAGAGATCCCTTTTTCTATGTCCTTGTTGGGGATAATTTTTCTCATTTTAAGTGGTAGTAATCTTCTTGAGTCTACACTATTTTGGGAATAGAGAATTGGTGGATCTTTAGTATCCTTGAGAGTGTGTAAGGTGTATGGTTTGGTGAGACTTGTGGATTTTATTGAATATGAGGAAGTAGATATTGAGGGGGGTATTTTGGGTGTCCAGAGTGCTTTGGATTCCTCATTCATAATTTTTAGTGGTGTAGAGGTGTTTTGGCAGCTAGCAAATGGTGTTTTACTCCCATTTGTTGATGATGGTGATATGATATTTTCTCCTTTCACTAGGTTTGGATGTTATATTTTTGTGTCACTCTTGTGGTGAACAAAGATGTGGTGGGTCATGTTCTAGTTGATGAGAATGTGACGCTCCAGATATTGGGGGCATTGGGTAATTCTTGGTATTCTTCAATGCTTGTGCTTCTCCTAGATGGGAGATTGAAAATGGTGCCTACCAAGGGTTCCAATAGGGAGGTGGTGGCACCTCAGTCTTATGGAGAGGTAGAGTTGTGACTAATTGGAAAGATACTTGCAGCCTGAGTGTGACTTTGATTTGAGTTGAGTGGCATTTATTTTAGATATCATTCTTAAGGTTGGTGGCTTTGGGATGAGCCATGATAGAAGTTGTTAACACTTTCATTTTTCTTTTTGTATTTTTATTTTGATTGTTCATTTAGATAGTGGGGACAATGGTCTTGTTTTCTCTTGTGGTCAGCCATTTTCTAAAAAAATTCAAGGGCTTGTTCTGGTCTTTTATTTTTGGTTGAGGACTATAGTATAATTTGGGGTTGTTCTTGACCCTGTTGAGGAGGGGAATTTTTTTTTCTAGGATGTGGTCTTGGCACTTTCAATGTGCTTCTTCTTCTTTTATAGTTCTTATGGAGGTGGAGACTTTCTTTGTGAAAGAGAAGGTGTGTTACACTATGTGTACTCACTTCTATGGTAGTTTTGGCATGAGCTAGATTCATGGTGTGCTCCTCATTCCATTGGTCTATTCCTTATCTTCTCCTATAGAGGTGTGCTCCTTGTTAGGGTTTTGGCAGATATGAGAAATAACCAATATTAAGATAATGCATAAATAAGAAAGACAAAAATTGAATAACACAAAGATTTAATGTGGTTTACCTATATGGGCTACATCCACCAGAGAAATAACCATTCACTTATTTTATTATATATCAAATAGAAAATTACTATATGATGATTTTCACATCACATTGTCGCTTATTTATCAAGCCTTTTTTTAGATGGTTTACAAATTTGGTTAACAAAATTAACCCTAACCCTAAAATTATTTCCTCATGGCACAATGAAAAGTGTACATTATTTGCATGACTAGTCGCCACATACCAACACTCCTTTGTTATTGAGGTGGAAAGGAGTTTTGTAGTTGTGGGTGAATTTTCAATCGGGGTGATGTTGTTTGCTACATGATGGTCTTGGAAACCTTTGTGTTTTCCAAGGTGAAGGCTTGGGGAGAATTTCAAAATCCTTTTAATAAATTACCCCTCTCTATGGATTCTTGGTTGTGTGTTGTAAAAGGCCTTTTTGTTGTCTCTATGTTATAACTGGAAAGATGTGGCCCCTTGTTCTCCAAGCAACATTTCTAAGGAAGACTAGTTCATTTGCTAATAGTTTCCCATTTGGGGCCTTGTTTTATTATAGCCAACACCTTTTATAATGTGCTATTGATTCTTAACAACCCCAAACCTATGGTGGTGTAAGGTTCAGGCCCCTTATTAGGCTGTTGAATTAATCAAAAGCGTAAGCCCTCTAGGAATTAGTAATTCCTTTGGGCATTTTTAAGTCCTATAGACATATTGTAAAATCTTCTAACTATTCCACTTGTAAAATATTTGTACTATATAAGACTTATGGGAATTATGTAAAGAACTTGGGGATAGGCTAATTTTAAAAGGCTTGAGCTATGATAATGTGTTTTAGAGGACCTTGTAGCATCTTTTTTGAAATAGGGGGATTATAAAGTATGACGAGATGACTTCTAATTAGAGTAAATTACATGGCTTTCAATTTGGCATATATTTGTGTCCCTATTTACCACTATCAAAGAAGACATGCATTAGTAGGGTGAATCATTTTTTTTATTTAATGAAAATAGAATGCCATACCCCTATTAACATTAATAATATTTTTAGAACATAATGTTGTTATGAGGTTCTCTCTCATTTCATGGTGACTGAATCTGAAGCTTTAAAGTGAGTTATACCACTATGCATAGAAGTTACTATTAACCATGTGGAAGTAAGTAGAATTATCCCCAAATTTAAGTTTAATAGACTATATTTTGTAGCTTTTTAAGTACAAAATGATGCTTTATAGGGTTTTTCAACTTAAAGAGTTTTCCCCATGTATATCTTGTATAATGTGTTAAATATGTGTTTTTATGATACTAATTATATAAATGTTTTGAATTTTTTTATAATAGTTGGTATCTTAAGATATTAATTTATAATAAAAATCTAATGGGTCTCAACTTCACAATAAGAGATAATATCACACCATAATCAATTCTCTTTGTATGTGAGTAACCATTCTTTACCAACCTTGCCTTATGATTCTCAACATTTCCATTACAACCAAACTTATCCTTGAATGCCAATTAAATCTAAATAGTTCACATCCTTCAAGTAAAGGTATCGATCCCATGAATTTTTTTTCTTCAATGAAACCATCTCTCTTCCACATATCTAGAAATCTATGTCACTCATACCCATAGCTTCCTTTATATTCCTTAGTTAATTAGGTTGGAAATTGAAGAAATAGCTTAACTAGAATCATGAAATGAATAAATAAACCTATTTTATTGGACCTTCTCACAAATAGGTTGAGTTTCTTCAATTTTTTCTATTCTTTTAAAAGTTTTAAAAGCTTTCCTTATCATAAATTCCATCGTGGACTTTTGGTTCAACATTTTTGGGTGTAAGGAGATGTTGAACCATATATTTTTTCTTTTGTTTTTGTAAAGGTTGCAAAATAGTGTAAGAAGGTTTCATTTATCTAAAAATAATGCTTCCAAATTGTATAGAGCTTTCTTAGTCACTAGATACTAAAGCTTATATCCTTTCTTATCGATACTATAACTAATGAAGATACATTTATATATACTTTTCTCCAACTTGGGCCTCTTTTTCCTTGACAAATGTCCATATTCCTTACAATCAAATACTCAAATATGTCTCAATGAGGGATTTTTTCCAAACCAAAATTTCTTAAGATGTATTCTCAACAAGAGTTGATGGAGTAGACATATTAATCAAGTATCACATAATTGATACAATTTTAACCCAGATTTTTGTTATTTATTAGAGTCACTTAACATACTCCTAGCCCTCTCAATCAACATTTTGTTCATCCTCTCCACAACTCAACTATTTTGGGGAATATATGGATTTTTCTTATTCCTCTCAATTCTATGTTCTTTACAGAAATTATCAAAATCTATGAAAGAAATACTTACTATTGTTATCAGTTCTCAAACATGTAATCTTTCTACTAGTCTAAATTTCTACAAAAGTTTTGAATTCTTAAAATTTACTAAAGAATTCAATTTGACTCTAAGTAAACCAAGGGACATTAATAGGACTAAAACATCAAAATATATTAGATCTAACATGCTAGAAGATTTGTGAGAATTGGAATAAAAATAAATACTATTTTTATTTCCATGTATTCAATGTTCACAAAAATAAATTTAATATTAAAAAAATACAACCCATTAATGAGGAATTTATTTTTTAGGGTTCTAAGACCCTTCTCACCAATATGACCTAGTTTTTTATGTCATAACATTGTCTTCTCAATAATAAATTTTATTTCCAAAGAATGAGCACACTTAGGTACCTACAAAGCATGACCATCGAAAGTAGATGGAACACATTTCTTCATTGTTAGTTGCAATGACATGAGGATGTCTAGACTAAAATTATTTGATTTGAACCAATCAAATAATTTTTTCACTAAACTATGCATGTGCATTTAGCCTAAGTGAAGTTCCACTCTCAACACCCTTACCAAGAACAATAAATCCTTTAGTCATATTAAATCCTCTATTGGAGAAGACAACCTACACATGCGTAATTCAAATTAAGTATAGAAAGAAGTTTTTGTGTCAAACCAATGATATGAAAAACAACATTGATCCCCTTCACTCTACCATCATGGAATTAGATCAAGACTCTTCCATGAATAATTACCTTCAAATGAGACTCATCACCCAATTACACCTTCCCATTGTAAAATTCTTCATACTTAGAAAGTCGATCTTGATGTGAGGTCATATGGAAAAATGTATTGAATTCAATAATCCATGCATCTTCCAATATGTGGATTGCAAATGATGCGATAAAAGCATCTACATCATCATGAGAGTATTTTTTAGAATCTAAAATAAATGGAGTCTTCTTATTTTTCTTTTTTTTTATTCCTTATACTTCTTTGGGAAATTCCCTAGTTTTCCATAGTTCCAATACTTTTCCTTAGAATTTATTGTTGTTTTATTTATCTTTCTCCTTTGATCTATATCAAATTGCAAGATCCTCCTAAGACATTTCATTATTTTTTCTCTACATCACTTCAAAGTGTAATGATGAAGCCATCTCATCCATCTTTAACTTACTGCTAGTACTCCCAATTGCCATCACAAGATGGTCCTATCAGTATTAAAAGGGAGAAAGTAATATCATGCATCAATCCTCCTCTATTTTCAATCAATTAATTATAATTAGAAACAAGAATATTAAATGTTGTAGACACTAGAAAATGGTCCACACCTATGGCCCCCTTTTTTAACATGTCTTCTATATTATGTGTTTGATCTTTATCATTCAACAATATTATGTCATTTATCATTAGTTAAACATTAAAAAATATTTAATTAATTATTAATTTTTGTCATCTAATTTCATCATGTCCTATCAATTTGTCTTTGATTGAATAATTTCTTCAATTAATTAATCTTGGTTCTAGGGCAAAATATTTATTTATTTCACCCTCTTATCCTAATGTCATTCCTTTGGTAAATAAATACATTATTTATCTACCCCCTTTCCCCTTTTCCCACAACTAAATAAATTTATTTATTTAATTGTCTAATTTTCCAAATATGAGGGAATTAATAATTTTTAATTATTAAATTCTACTCTCATTTCCAACTCCACTTATCTCTTTTTCATGCTAATTTGTCTCCGCTCCTAACTCTTCCACCTTCCTCTTTTCTCTCCACTTCTAGCTCCCACTTACTAATATCCTTTGCCACTTAAAATTTTCCTCCTTCCATTTTCTCCTCCACTTAACTTGTTCATCACCCATCCTTTCCTTTACTTGTAAATGGCATTTTTGTTCAAAATAAATATTTCCAATATTTATTTTCACTTAACTCTATCATATTTCTATTTTTTTCTCCACTTGCAAATGGCATTTTGTGTTGAACATATATATTTTCAATATTTATTTTCACTTAACTTTATCTTATTTCTATTTCCTCATTCACTTGGAAATACAATTTCCAATTTTTCATCACCTAACTTGTCCTCTCATTTAGTCCTGGTCATTAATTGGTTTTCAATCTCATCCGTCAATTTGATTTCCAAAATCTATAAATTGGACTCTCATTTCTCTCAAATCTTGAGAACCACATTTTTTAGTATTCTTTCTATCATTTTTCTTTCATGATTAGGTGCATGTTGTCACATGAGAGAAACATATCAAATTGAAAGAAGAAAGAAAAGCATTGGAGCATTTTGAGGGAGTATTTGTTTGAATTTGATTCAATATTTTATGCACTTTTCCTTCATATTTTTAATGTTAGGTTAGGATCTTTATTTTGTATGTATTTAGGGTTTGTGGTTCCTCTAGCATGTAAATGATTTTAGAGTTTTTCCTCTCTTGCATATGGTGAGCCCAATGTGAACATGTAATTCTAATGGATTTTTCTTTCCTTTTGATGTGTTTTGTAGGTACAAGAACAAGATCTATGCACCTGGGTGTCTAATTTTTGATATATACAGGATTTCTTGTTTTATACATGCAACAAATCAAAAAAATTGATTGGTCTTTAAAATGAACAAAAATTGCACATAGCCTAATTAGGAGGATAAATGAACAAAAAATTGCACATGACCTAATTAGGAGGATAAATGAACAAAAAGTTGTACATAGCCTAATTAGGAGGATAAATGAACAATAAATTGCACATATCCTAATTAGGGGGATAAATGAACAATAAATTGTACATAGTCTAATTAAGTGGTTCAAAGAACTTAGAATTTTCACATAGTTTTAATTAGGAAAGGAAAGAACAACTTGTCCTATTTTGATCATATTTCCTTTCTTAATGGGTTAATGAACAATAATTCTCATGTAATTTTAATTAGGAAGGAAAAGAACCAACTTGTGTTTTTTTATCACATTTCCTTTCTAATTGTAAAATGAACAACTTGCTTGCACATTTGAAGTGTTATTTAGGTTTTAAATCCCAAAAAATTAAATGAACATATCCTCTCCCCTCGCCTTCATGGATTTTGGGTGTAAGAGAAATTCATTCAATCTTTTTAGAGGGCCTACCTCCCGAGACTTTCATTAATAGATTTTGTGATAGGGAACTACCCAAGCGATAACAGGCCAAAGCTAGGTCTCCATCCTAACCACTATATAAATGTGTGACTATGACAAAAATTCTAATCAATAGTGTAGCTAGGTGATATATATATTCTCTATTAGCCTTTAAGATGCATAAAACCTTGGCTCTCAAGGCTGGGAGACCTCTTGTGATATTTAATCACACCACCCATTGAACTGGATGTCCCTAACTAAAGACTTTTGTTGTAGTGGCCAAATAAAAAGCCTTATATTCACTAGCACAAGGGGCAACCACAAAGACATCCAAAATTTTCATGACTCTTAGTAGAAACAATGGTCCCTTGGGAGGTGATGACCCTTGGGATTCAAAGCTTGGTATGCCTGAGAAATGAGTGCACTGTAAGGGGAATTGATGAACTACAATTGATTTAGAACCTAATCGAAGATCTGTGATTAGAGATCACCAAGTTACTGATTAGATATGTAATATGATTAAATCAATAATATGTTGTCATTGATGTCAAGTAGCTTGACAACACTTATTTTGTAAGTTACTATAACTAAACATTTGTAGAAAAGGAGTAAAAGAGATGAAGAACATAAATATCTACATGAGGAAGATGTATATGACAGATGAGGATAAAGAATACATTGAGTAACTTATTGATGAGTCTATGACCTTATGTTATTGACTTGATTATGTTTCATTCATCTATGATGAGGAAAAGAGCTGAAAGACACAAGGCAGTGTGGTCGGTTGATGAAGCATTACAGTATACACTGAGCAGTGTAGTGTATACCAAGCACAATATAAACCGAGCTTGTGTTCACCGATGCATTTCTTTATTAACCAAGCGAGAAAAGAATTAAATGATTAGTTTAGTCGTTAAGGATTGATGAGCTGGAAAGTACATCAAAATTAGTGATGGAGATAATGTTTGTTATGAAGATCAATGGCTAGCATAATTAAAGGAAGAGCTAAAGGATGGAATCAAAATGTGTTATTGGCACAATTGCCAAAGAAGGTTTAAGCGGCAAAATGGATGAAGTAGAATAAGCGGAAAAATCTAATGAAGGAAAAGAAAATGGTTTACTTGTCTATTTAAGAGACCAGAGTTTCAATGTAAAACTAATCTCGAAAGAAGAAGCACTATAGAATTATCGCATGAACAAGCTTCATGTATGCCTGATCAAACTGGTTAAGGAGAACTGAACTGCAGAGTTTACCAAGCATTAGAAAGCTATTACCGAGCTATAGTAAGTCATTGATTATTGTGATACAGAATTGTAATATTGATCAGAGGATTTTATTGAGCATAATATAGATCTAAATATCTGCAATTGAAGTTGTATTGTAATCAGATCAAACTGTTGCTACATTTTAACCATTGTAAAAAGAGAAATCTCTTAACAGAGTGGACTTGAAAGTCTTATATGTTTCATTCATAGAGTGAGCATTGTTATCCTGTCAACCCCAGAGTGACTACTAGTTGGACGATAATGGTTGGTCTAAAATCCTCTAACAAGGTCACACCTACCAATGTGTTTTTAACCTTTAATAGGGTTGGGTCTTCACCGACCTCACTTCAGAAGAGTGAATATTTTTGGGTTGCCGGTCCCAGGTGGGTTTTTCCCTTCACAGGGTTTCCACATTAAATATTTTGTGTTATGTGTTCATTGTGGTGATTTTTTGCTATCATACTTTACATATTACATGTTAGATTTGGTCGGTAATCATTAGTTGTTATTTGACTGGTAATCTGTAAAAGTAAAGATAGTAATGTATTTTATGTTACCGAGCTACAAAAGTTTAAGGAAATTGTTTTGGATTATACATTTTGAATTGGGACTGTGGATAACTGATTCACCCCCCTCTTAGTTATTCTAACAATTGGTATCAGAGCTTAGTTGCTTGGAATAGAGTTTTAAGGACTTCAACACAAAGGTCTCAAAATGTTTAAGAGGGAAGTGCCAAAGATTACAAGGATAACTTCATAATATGGCAAAGTCGGATGAAGTTGCATGTATCTAGGATTGGGAATTCTACCCTAGATATGATGGAGAATGGATACCTTGCACCACCCACTAGTCCCTTAACCCTTGATCAATTAAGGGACAAGCATGAACATAATGTTACCATGATGGAGATTTTTGATGCCTATTCAGATGTTGAATTTGAAGATATCAAGAACTGTACTACTGCTAAGCAGATGTGGGATAAACTAGTGGGATAAACTAGCTCTAATCTATAGTGGTGATGCGAATGTCAAAAGAGCAAGAGCCAAAAGCTTGAGAGGAAGATTTGATGACATGAAGATGAAAGAAGGTGAAAACATTGTGTAGTACACAAACAAAATAAAAGAGGTAGTTCATGCTATTAGAGCATCAGATGGAGTTATTGATGAAGATAATATGGTAAGAAAAATTTTGAGAACCCTATTGCCTATCTATGCAATCAGAATATCTACAATTCATGAAAATAGGTCAGCACCTAACAGCACACTCACTCTTGATAATCTGATTGGAAAGCTTACAAAATTTGAACTGAATAATTATGATAATAGTGTTGTACCCAATGTTGAATCCACTTTCATGACTTCTCTAAAGATTGGTAAGTCTAGTAGTAGAAATAATAATGATGATAGTGATAGCAATACTGATGATGAGCTTTATGAACTTGAAGCTCTTATGGCTAGAAGGTTACCTAAAGAAAAAGGAAGGTATAGAGGCAAGTTACCTCTAGCATGATTTAACTATAAGGAAGTTGGCCACATTGCTGCTAGATGTCCACACAAGAAAGATGATGATAGAACCAAGGACCGATCTGAAGGAAGCTATGGGAGAAGACACAACAAAGGATATTGACACTACAACAGAGATAATCGAGATAAGAATGACAAAGGCAAGAAGGTTTGCTACATTGCTGAGGAAGAGGATATCACTGATACCAACACTGATGATGATGTGGAGGTATTATTTGTGGCAATGAAGGATGATTCCAAAGAATATGAAAGGTATGTAGAGACAACACTTATCTCTAAAATTAATAAGAATGATACATGGATTATAGATAGAGAAAAAATTGGAGGATGACTGGTGATGAAGAAAAAATTGATTATCTTGAAGAATACAATGGAGGATCTATAAGAATGGGAAATGATGCACCCTGTATGGTAAGAGGTAAAGGATCCATGATGATAAATAATAGATTAAAATGTGAAAATGCTTATTGGGTAAGAGGATTGAACTATAACTTACTAAGTGTGGCACAACTGAACAATTCAGGCCACCGAGTTGCTTTTGAGAGCAAAAAGGTGAAAATATTTGATGATGGAGGAAGAATTGTTGGAACTGGTACACAATCTAGAGGTAATCTATTTTATCTTGATAATGATCAGTCTTCTTGTTTATTGATGAAAGATGAAGATGCATGGTTGTGGCATAAGAGGTTATGTCATGTGAATTTTGATAACATGATTAAGATTAGTAAAAAGAAAAGAGTTAGAGGTCTGCCTAACTTATCTAAGCCGGATCATGTTATGTGTCATGAATGTCAGAAAGGTAAGATGACTAAGTCTAGTTTTAAAAGGAAAGATTACTCAACAAAGAAGATACTTGATTTGGTCCATACTGACCTATGTGGTCCTATGAGAACTCATAGTTATTATGGAAACAGATACTTTATTCTTTTTGTTGATGATTATACAAGGTTAATGACTGTCATGTTCTCAAAAGAAAAATCTAAGGCATTCAAGATGTTCAAGTGGTATAAAGAAAAAGTAGAAAAAGAGACTGGTAAAGATTTGAAATGCTTAAGATCTGATAGAGGTGAATTTATCTCTGATGAATTCACTAATTTTTGTAATGAGCATGGTATTAAAAGATAGGTCTCTGCATCGAGGACACCCCAGGAAAATGGCATTGTTGAAAGGAGGAATACGTCAATTGTTGATTGTGCAAGAACATTAATGATAGAAAAGAATGTTGCTCAAACATACTAGAGAGAAGTCGTTAGCACTGTTGTCTATGTGCTAAACCAAGTACAACTGAAGAAGGACACTAATAGAACACCCTATGAGTTACGGTTTGGACACAAACCCACTGTAAGTTATTTCAAAAAATTTGGAAGCAAATGTTTTATTCTAAAAGATGAGAGAAATGGAAAGTTTGACTCAAAAGGTGATGAAGGGATATTTCTAGGATATTCCAATAAAAGTAAAGCATACAAGTGTCTGAAAAGAGTTACAAATGAGATGATTGAGAGTACTAATGTTCGAGTTGATGAGTTTGATGATAAGAATGCAGAGGAAAGTAGAAAGGAACCTGAGGACTCTAGTAGACTCACTTACATTGAACAACCTAAGTACCTACCGATGCAATAGATAGTGACAACCGGTCAACAGGTGAACAATACCGAGGAACAGGAAAAAGAAACCGACGAGCAAGAAGGCCCTACCGAGCAAGAAAATGAACCTGCATAGGATGAACAAGAAAGAAGAAATTGGATACTGGTATTTTTGTCAGAAGACACCATCTTGAGACACAAATCATTGGAGATAGACAATTTGGCATGCAAACAAGGAGTAAAGCAAGACAAGGTACATGTCTAGTTTGTGAATATGAACCGAAGAATGTAAAAGTTTCGTTAGAAAATGATGAATGGGTTAATGCAATGAAAGAGGAAATATAATAGATAGAGAAGAACAAAACTTGGATGTTAGTACCCTGACCTAAAGATAAGAATGTTATCAGTACTAAGTGGATATTCAGGAATAAGCAGAATGAGAATGGAGAAGTAAAAAGAAATAAAGCTAGATTGGTATGCAAAAGATATGCACAGGAGGAAGGAATAGATTATGGTGAAACATTTGCACCTATTTCTAGATTGGAAGGACTCAGAATGTTACTTGCATGTGTTGCACACAAAAAGTTCAAAGTTTACCAAATGGATGTCAAGTCAGTATTTCTGAATGGAATACTTGAAGAAGAAGTCTACATAGAACAACCTGATGTTAGAATAACTGAGAGGGGGGGTGAATTAGTTATCCAAGTCCCAAAAAAAAAATGAGTAATCCAAAATATTGTTTCTCTAATTTCTGTCAGTCAGTAAACATATATATGATTCACTGTCAGTGTTTTTACCTATCTTCAGTTAAAGCTCTTTAGTAGTTACCGATCAAATCAAATAGCTAAAATGTAAAGTATGATAATAAACTATCATCACAATAAACACATAACACAATGATTTAACATGGAAACCCTGTTAAGGGAAAAACCACCTGGGAACCGGCAACCCAAAAATTTCACTCTTCTGAAGTGAGGCCTGTGAGGACCCAACCCTATTAAAGGTTACAATACACACTGTTAGGTGTGACCTGGTTAGAGGATTTTGCACTAGAAGTTATCTTTCAATCTTATGTCACTCACTGTGCTGATTTACAGGATAACAATGTTTCACTTGTCAGAATGAAACACAAATAAGACTTAAAAGTCCACTTGGTTAAGAGATTTTCACTATTTACAATTATTAGAAAGTAACAGTAGGTTGATCTACCTTAATACAAAAAATTGCAGTTGCAAATCAGTGTTATGCTCAACAATGTTTTTTGACCAATATATCACTTCAAATCTAATATCAATATCACTTACAAACAATCAGTTTTGTGCTTTGTGTAGCTTGATTTCTGCAGCTCGGTTCAGTAACCTGTTTGATCAGAAATGCATGAATGCTATTTCATGCTTAGCTTCTGTAGTATCTCCTTTTTTTTCTTCTTTTCTTTCTCTTTAAATAAACATGTAAGCCATTTTATTTTCATCCATCAGATTTTGTCGCTTAATCATATCCACTGATTTTGCCGCTTTAAACTTCCTCAGCTGATGTGTCATTAACACATTTCAATCTCCTTCATCAAATCTTCCTTGAATTTTTTTAGCCATAGATCCTTGTAACAAACTTTGATTTTTCACCTTGAAATCATGCGAATCCAGCTCATCAGTTTTGTCGTCAAATTGTCTAGTCGACAATATCATTAAATGCTTTTATGTTCTCCTTGATTAACAAAGAAATGCATCGGTAAACCTTCATCGATTAAACTTGTGCTCGGTATACAACACACTGCATCAGTGTATACTGTCATTGGTGTTTACAATGAGGATCTCGGTAAACATTAAACTGTTCTCTTTTATTGACCAACACTGCTTTGTGTCTTTTAGTTCCTTTCTCCATAATAGATGAATACAACATACTAAAGTCAATATAATGAGATCAAAGACTCATCAATAAGTTATCCACAATAAGTTATCCAATGCATTCCTTATCCTTATCTATTGTGACCTTCTTTCACCATTCTCAGATGTCTCGGTAATGATAACTTACAAGATAAGTATTGTCAAACTAATAAGAAACTAGTTGACATCAATGACAACATAATACTGATTTAACATATTGTATATCTAAACAACTACTTTTCATGTGATCTTCAATCACTATTTCAACAATCTCTCCAATCAGTTGTAAATTAGTTGTAGGTTCAACAATCTCTCCCTTTGGCATTGATGGCAACTCAAATAATATGAATGTACCAAACATATACTCTACAACTTTGTCTGTCATAAACTCTCCCTTAGATAGTTCATCCTTAACTCTCCCTGTTCAGTATTCTCACCCTTTGTCTTTACAGTACAGATTCTCTTCCTTTCGCTCATTCATATTTGCCTATTCTCTCCCTTTGACAACAATGCCAAATGAACAAAATAAACAAACATCAGACTTGTCCAAACCTCTTCATTGTATCTTAGTATACTAATATCTCTATCTGTTCTTCAAACTTAATCACAGCCTTGAACTTAATCAAAGTGTGATCTATGCTAGCATCAATATGAGTGATCTTCTGATATAATAGGCTAATGCAGCATTCCAGATCACCTTAGTGACCGATAGACAAGGGATGGACACCAAGTCTATTCCTCAAGTATTCAAAAGTGTCTTTCGACCGAGGCTTTGTAAAAATGTCTGCAAGTTGTTCTTTTGATGTAACAAACTCCAATTTAACTTGCTTTTCCTACACTTGTTCCCTTAAGTAATGATACTTAATTGATATATGCTTTGTTTTTTAGTGCATTACCAAATTATTTGATATGTTTATAGCACTAGTGTTGTCACAATATATAGTCACTGGATCAGTGATCACCTCAATCATACATTCCAACACTTGCTTGATATAGGCTATATTGGAGCAGTTTGTTGCAGCAGCAACATATTCAGCTTCAACTGTTGACTGAGAAATACAACTCTTCTTCTTCCTTTTCCAAGTTACAAGTCTATCTCCAAAGAAAAATGCTCCTCCAGTTGTACTTTTTCTATCATCCACATTACTAGCCCAGTCAACATTGTATACACTTTCAGTTCAAACTTTCCATCTCTTGAATACCATAAACCATAATCTTCTATCTTCTTAAGATATCTCAATATCCTTTTTGTTGCTATCATATGTGATTCTCTGGGATTTGCAAAAAATCTTGCAACTATTCCAACAGCATGAGCTATATCTGGTCTACTATGAACTACATACATCAGCTTACCAATCATGGATCGGTAAAGTGTCTGATTTACCTCGGTAGTCTCATCTTCCTTTGTCAACTTACATCTAGAAGCCATCGGTGTTCCCACTGGTTTTACATCTTCCATGCCGAATGTCTTCAATACCTCCTTTATGTATTTTGATTGAGTGATGAAGATTCCATCACTATGCTGAATTACCTGTAGTCCTAGAAAGAACTTAATCTCTCCGAACATAGACATTTCAAATTCCTTTTGCATCTCATCAGCAAATGCTTTACATACAATATCTCTACCTCCAAAAACTATATCATCAACAAATATTTCAGCTATGATAATAGTATCATCAGTGTTACCTTTCATATACAAATTACTATTATCACTTGTTCTTATAAAGCCAATACTTAACAGATAGGTGTGCAACCTTTCATACCATACTCTTGGTGCTTGTTTCAGTCCATACAGTGCTTTGTGCAGTCTACAAACCATATCTCAGTTGTCTGGGTCTTCAAATCCTTCAGGTTGTTCAATGTAGACCTCCTCTTCAAGTATTCCATTCAAGAAAGCAGACTTGACATCCATTTGGTATACCTTAAATTTCTTATGTGCAACATATGCCAGTAACATTCTGACACCCTCAAGTCTTGCAACAGGTGCAAATGTTTCACCATAGTCAATTCCTTCTTCTTGCGCATATCCTTTACATACAAGTCTTGCTTTATTTCTTGTCACTTCTCCATTTTCATTCAGCTTATTTCTAAAAATCCATTTAGTACCAATAACATTTTTATCTTTAGGTTGGGGTACTAAGGTCCAAGTCTTATTCTTTTCTATTTGCTCTATCTCTTTAGTCATTGCTTTGACCCATTCTTCATTATCCAAAGCAACTTGTACATTCTTAGGTTCAAATTCACAAACTAAGCAAGTACCTTGTCTTGTTTTTCTTCTTGTTTGCATTCCAGCATCTTTGTTTCCAATAATCTGACCTTTAGGATGATGTCTTCTGACAAATCTTGCCAGTATCCTAGATCTTCTATCTTGTGCATCCTGTTGTGTATTCAGTTGTACATTATGTTCTAGTTCATTAGCTTGCTCGGGAGCTCCTCCTTGATCATCAGTATGTTCAGTCAGTTCTGTCGGTTGTGGTACATTGTTTATCTATTAGCTGGTTGCAGCAGTTTGTGGTGTCCTCGACTGAAACTCAGGAAACTCATAGTAAGTGAACTATCTGTAATCTTCTGGTTCCTTCATCTGCTCATCTGTGATCTTATCATCATGTTCATCAACACGAACATTCACACTTTCAACAATTTTATTTGTCACCTTATTCAGACATTTGTAAGCTTTGCTTTGGGTAGAATATCCTAAAAATATTCCTTCATCTCCTTTGGAATCAAACTTACCATTCCTATCATTTTTTAGAATAAAACACTTACTTCCAAAGATTCTAAACTAACTTACATTGGGCTTGTGTCCAAACCAAAGTTCATATGGTGTTTGGTTGGTGTCTTTCTTCAACTGTACTCAGTTAAGCACATAGACTATAGTGCTTACAGCTTCTCTCCAAAATTTCTGAGTGACATTCTTTTGTATCATCAGTGTCCTAGCACAATCAATTATTGATCTATTTCTTCTCTCAGCAATACCATTCTATTGTGGGGTTCTCGGTGCTGACACCTACCTTTGGATTCCATGCTCATTATAGAAGTTAGTAAATTCACAAGATATAAATTCACCACCTCTATCTGATCTAAGACATTTGATTTCCTTTCCAGTTTCCTTTTCAACTTTAGCCTTATACCATTTAAACAGTTTGAAAGCTTTAGACTTTTCCTTCAAAAACATCATAGTCATCAATCTAGTGTAATCATCAATAAAGAGAATAAAGTATCTATCACCATAGTAGCTTTGAGTTCTCATAGGTCCACATAAGTCGGTATGAACCAACTCAAGAATCTTCTTTATTGAGAAGTCCTTACTCTTAAAACTAGATTTGGTCATTTTCCCTTTCTGACATTCATGGCATAAAGTATGATCAGGCTTAGATAAGATAGGTAAATCTCTAACTCTCTTCTTTTTATTGATTTTGATCATATTATCAAAGTTTACATGACATAATCTCTTGTGCCATAGCCAAGCATCTTCATCTTTCATAAGTAGGCAATAAGACTCATCAATATCAAGTTGAAAAAGATTACCTCTAGTTTGAGTACCAGTCCCAACAAGTCTTCCATCATTTTCATAGATTTTCACCTTTTTATTTTCAAACACCAGTTTGTGGCCTAAATTGTTTAGCTATGCCACACTCAATAGATTGTAATTCAGTCCATATACCCAGTAAGCATTCTCACATTTTATTCTATCATTAATTACAAGGGTACCTTTACCTTTCACAGTGCATGGGGAATCATTTCCCATTCTTACAGATCCACCATTATATTCAACTAATTCATCAAATTTATCTACATCACCTGTCATATGATGTGTGCAGCCACTGTCAATGGTCCATGTTTCATTCTTGCTTATCCGTGAGATCAGGGTAGATTCATCTTGGTTTTCATCTTCTTTTGAATCTTCCTTCATTGCAACAAACACTACCTCTTCATCATCAGAATCAGACTCAGAGTTAGTATTTTCAGCTATATAACAAGCCTTTTGACCTTTGTCCTTTCGGTCATTTCAATTACTATTTCGGTAGCTTCTGTTAACTCTCCTCCCATAACTTCCTTCGGATTTATCTCTCGGTTCATCATCATCATTTCTTTTATGAGGATATATAGTAGCAATATGACCTACTTCCTTACAATTAAAGCATGCCAAGGGTAACTTACCTCTATATCTCCCTTTAGCTTTTAGTAATCTTCTAGCCATTAATGCTTCAAGCTCATCAAGGTCATCATTAGTATCGCTGTCATTATTATTTCTATTTTTCTTGCTAGATTTCCCAATCTTCAGAGAAGACATGAAAGCAGACTCAACAGAAGGTACAACACGATTATCAAAATTGTTCAACTCAAAAGTAGTAAGCTTACTGACCAAAGTATCAAGTGTAAGATTGGATGTGTCTCGGTTCTCATGAATTGCTGATACTCTGATTGCATAGATAGGTAGCAGGGCTCTGAGGATTTTGCTAATTATAGTCTCTTCTTCAATTACTCCATCAAAAGCTCATATAGCATAAACAACCTCTTTAATTCTGTTTGAATATTCAGTAATATTTTCTCCTTCTTTCATTCTCATTTCATCAAATTTACCTCTTAAGCTTTATGCTCTAGCTCTTTTGATAGATGTGTTACCACTGTATACTTGCTCTAATCTAACCCACATTGCCTTAGCAGTAGTCAATCCTTTGATTTCTTCAAATTCAGCATCGGTACAAGCAGCAGTAAGTTCCATCATTGCTATGTTGTGATCATGCTTGTCTTTTAGTTGTTCCACAGTCAAAGGACCAGTTGGTTCACTGTAGCCAGTTTTCATAAAATGTAGTGCATCTCTACCAATTCTAGCTATATGCAATTTCATTCTCTATTACCATACTGAGAAGTTGTCTTTGTTCAATCTAGGCACTTCCCTCTTACTCATTTTGTGATCTTTATGCTCGAGTCCTTAAGACTCTGTTTCAAGCAACCAAATAGCTCGGATACCAATTGTTAGAATAACTGAGAGGGGGTGTGAATCAGTTATCCAAGTCCCAAAACAAAAATGAGTAATCCAAAATACTATTTCTCTAATTTTTGTCAGTCGGTAAACATATATATGATTCACTATCAGTGTTTTAACCGATCTTCAGTTAAAGCTCTTTAGTAGTTATCGATCAAATCAAATAGCTAAAATGTAAAGTATGATAACAAACAATCATCACAATAAACACATAACACAATGATTTAACATGGAAACCCTGTTAAGGGAAAAACCACTTGGGAACTGGCAACCCAAAAATTTCACTCTTCTAAAGGGAGGCCTGTGAGGACCCAACCCTGTTAAAGGTTACAATACACACTGTTAGGTGTGACCTGGTTAGAGGATTTTGCACTAGAAGTTATCTTTCAATCTTATGTCACTCACTGTGCTGATTTATAGGATAACAATGTTTCACTTGTCAGAATGAAACACAAATAAGACTTAAAAGTCCACTCGGTTAAGAGATTTTTACTATTTACAATTATTAGAAAGTAACAGTAGGTTGATCTGCCTTAATACAACAAATTGTAGTTGCAGATCAGTGTTATGCTCAACAATGTTTTCTGACCAATATATCACTTCAGATCTAATATCAATATCACTTACAAACAATCAGTTATGTCCTCTGTGTAGCTTGGTTTGTTCATTGTGTAGCTTGGTTTCTATAGCTCAGTTCAGTAACCTGTTTCATCAGAAATGCATGGATGCTAGTTCACGCTTAGCTTCTGTAGTATCTCCTTTTTTTCTTCTTTTTTTCTCTTTAAATAAACATGTAAGTCATTTTATTTTCATCCATCAGATTTTGTCGCTTAATCATATCCACTGATTTTGCCGCTTTAAACTTCCTCAGCTGATGTGTCATTAACACGTTTCAATCTCCTTCATCAGATGTTCCTTGAATTTTGTTAGTCATAGATCCTTGTAACAAACTTTGACTTTTCACCTTGAAATCATGTGAATCCAGCTCATCAGTTTTGTCGTCAAATTGTCTAGTCGACAATATCATTAAATGCTTTTCTATTCTCCTCGGTTAACAAAGAAATGTGTCAGTAAACCTTCATCGGTTAAACTTGTGCTCGGTATACAACACACTGCATCGGTGTATACTGTCATCGTGTTTACACTGAGGATCTCAGTAAACATTAAATTGTTCTCTTTTATCGACCAACACTGCTTTGTGTCTTTTAGTTCCTTTCTCCATAATAGATGAATACAACATACTAAAGTCAATATAATGAGATCAAAGACTCATCAATAAGTTATCCACATTAAGTTATCCAATGCATTCCTTATCCTTATCTGTTGTGACCTTCTTTCACCATTCTTCAGATGTCTCGGTAATGATAACTTACAAGATAAGTACTACCAAACTAATAAGAAACTAGTTGACATCAATGACAACATAATACTGATTTAACATATTGTATATCTATACAACTACTTTTCATGTGATCTTCAATCACTGTTTCAACAATCTCTCCAATCAGTTGTAGGTTCAACACCTGAAGAGTTTTTTGATCCAGAAAATAAATATATGGAATGTATATTACATAAAGCTTTATATGGTCTGAAGCAAGCACCAAGAGCCTGGTATGAGAGGCTGCATACTTATTTGTTAAGTATAGGATTTGTAAGAACAAGTGAGAACAACAATCTGTATATGAAAGGAGATACTGATGATACAATTCTTATTGCTGAAATATTTGTGGATGACATTATATTTGGAGGTCAAGATCAAATCTGTAAGTCATTTGCTGATGAAATGAGAAGTGAATTTGAAATGTCTATGTTCAGAGAGATTAAGTTCTTTCTTGGACTACAGGTGATTCAACAGAATGATGGTATATTCATCACACAATCCAAATATATCAAGGAAGTATTGAATACATTTGGCATGGAAGATGCTAAACCTGTGGGAACACCGATGGCTACTGGATGTAAACTGACTAAGGAAGATGAAACTATAGAAGTGAACCAAACACTATACCAATCAATGATTGGTAAGTTAATGTATGTAGTGCATAGTAGACCAGACATAGCACATGTTGTGGGAATTATTGCAAGATTTTTTGCAAACCCTAGAGAGTCACACATGATTGCTACAAAGAGAATCTTAAGATACCTAAAGAAAACAAAAGATTATGGATTATGGTATCCTAAGGAAGGCAAGTTTGAAATCAGATTCTATACCGACGATGATTGGGCTGGAAATGTGGATGACAGAAAAAGTACCACCAGAGGAGCATTTTTCTTTGGTGAAAGACTTGTTACCTGGACAAGTAAGAAGCAGGCTTGCATTTCTCAGTCTATAGTCAAAGTAGAGTATGTTGTTGCTGCTACAAACTACTCAAATATTGCATATATTAAGCAAGTTCTGGAAGGTATGAATGAGATAATCACTGAGCTAGTGATTATATACTATGATAACACCAGTGAAATAAACATTTCAAAGAATCCAGTGATGCCCTCTAAAACAAAGCATATATCAATTAAGTATCACTACTTGAGAGAACAAGTACAGGAGAAGCAAGTTAAGCTAGAGTTTGTTACATCAAAAGAACAACTTGCAAACATATTTACAAAGCCTCTACCGAAGGATACATTTGAATACTTGAGGACAAGACTTGGGGTCCGTCCCCTATCTATCGGTCACTAATGTGATCTAGATGTTGTATTAGCCTAATCTTATCAGAAGATCATTCATGTTGATGCAGCATAGTTCACACTTTGGATCATGTATAAGGTTGTGAAAAGTTGGAGAACTGGAACAAATTGGCATATCAGTATACCGAGATACAGAGTATGCACCGGACAATAGAGAGTTACTTGGCTACTACAGAGTTGTATGTTTATTTGTTTCTTTAGCATTGTTGTCAAAGGGAGAGATTAATAATATGAAACAATATGCACCGATGAGAACTTTCTAAGGGAGAGACAAATTGAAGAAAGGGAGAGCACTGAAGATCAGTTACTGAGAACAGAAGAAGGAATCTGAAAGCTAAAAATATTTTATCCGTAGAATGTCAAAGCTTCATTTTTAATGTTGTTGAGTAACGTAGTGATTAAACATATTAAGCTAGGGAGAGCTTGTACAACATTTTTTCACAGAGTTGTAGAATACATGTTTGGTATGTGTATGGTATATTTCATATTACTTGAGTTGCCATCAATGCCAAAGGGAGAGATTGATGAACTACAACTAATTTAGAACCTAATCTAAGATTTGTGATTAGAGATCACCGAGTTGCTAATTAGATATGTAATATGATTAAATCAGTAAAATGTTGTCATTGATATCAACTAGTTTGACATCACTTATTTTGTAAGTTACTATAACTAAGCATCTGTAGAAAAGGAATAAAAGAGATGAAGAACATAAATATCTACATGAGGAAGATGTATATGATAGATGAGGATAAACAATAAATTGAGTAACTTGTTGATGAGTCTATGACCTTATGTTATTCACTTGATTATGTTTCATTCATCTATGCTAAGGAAAATAGATGAAAGACACAAGGTAGTGTGGTCGGTTGATGAAGCATTACAGTATACACCGAGCCGTGTAGTGTATACTGAGCATAGTATAAACCAAGCTTGTGTTCACCGATGCATTTCTTTATTAACCAAGCAGGAGAAAAGAATTAAATGATTAGTTTAGTCGTTAAGGATCGATGAGCTGGAAAGTACATCAAAATCAATGATGGAGATAATGTTTGTTATGAAGATCAATGACTAGCATAATTCAAGGAAGATCTAAAGGATGAATTAAAATGTGTTATTGGCACAACTACCGAGGAAGGTTTAAGTGGAAAAATGGATGAAGTAGAATAAGCGGAAAAATCTAATGAAGGAAAAGAAAATGGTTTACTTGTCTATTTAAGAGACCAGAGTTTCATTGTGAAAGTAATGCCAGAAGAAGAAGGATTGTAGAATTATTGCATGAACAAGCTTCATGTATGCCTGATCAAACTAGTTAAGGAGAACTAAACTATAGAGTTTACCGAGCATCAAAAAGCTATTACCGAGCTACAGTAAGTCATTGATTATTGTGATACACAATTGTAATACTGATCAAAGGATTTGATTGAGCATAATATAGATCTAAATATCTACAATTGAAGTTGTATTGTAATCAGATCAAACTGTTGTTACATTTTAACCATTGTAAACAAAGAAATCTCTTAACAGAGTGGACTTGAAAGTCTTAGATGTTTCACTCATAGAGTGAGCATTGTTATCCTGTCAACTCCAGAGTGACTTCTGGTTGGAAGATAACGGTTGGTCTAAAATCCTCTAACAAGGTCATACCTAATAGTGTGTTTGTAACCTTTAATAGGGTTGGGTCTTCACCGACCTCACTTCAAAAGAGTGAATATTTTTGGGTTGCTAGTCCCAGGTGGTTTTTCCCCTCACAGGGTTTCCACGTTAAATCTTTTGTGTTATGTGTTCATTGTGGTTATTGTTTGTTATCATACTTTACATATTACATGTTAGATTTGGTCAGTAATCATTAGTTGTTATTTGATTGGTAATCAGTAAAAGCACAGATAGTAAAGTATTTTATGTTACCGAGATGTACAAGTTTAAGGAAATTGTTTTGGATTATACATTTTGAATTGGGACTGTGGATAATTGATTCACCCCCCTCTTAGTTATTGTAACAAGAATATCATGCTACCAAGATTCTAGGTTTTCCACTCTAAGCGTGACTGAACTTGTTCAAGTGGGAATTTAGTGGATGCAATCCTTTAAGTCTACGTTGTGGTGTATTTTTTCACTTAGATTAAAGGCCATCTTTGTTTGTAGTTTTTTGCATGAGTGTTGGATAAAAACTACATTAATCAAACTTTACCTTAAAAACATTCCTAAAGCATTTAAATGCATTTCCAACCCTTCCTAAAGAATTCCAAGACATTCAATATTAATCCTACACATTGTCATAAACCTTGCAAAAACATGGAATTTCAAAAAAATTGCCTTGGAGCCTTGTTACCATTCTAGGTTAATTTCTTGCATGTTAGTGTTACCTTTTAACCATTCATTATAGTTTTGTAACCCTTGTCATATTCCTCCTTGCATGTTTCCCTTATTTTGCACTTAGACCCCCTTAGAAAGCTTTCATATCAACCCTCATTAGGCCCTCTTCATAATTGCATGCTACCCCTACATATTGTCCTTTTTCATTTACCCCCCCCCCCCCCCCCTCCCCCCACCCATTTTAACTTTGTAAAATCTAAATAAATCCAAGTCTTAGAGTTTCACCTTATGCAATTGAGAAAAGGATCTTGACTTATTTTCAAAATCTTGTCTTTGGTCATTTCTTTATCATTTTAGTCAATATCCAATCTTTCTCATGATGAATTTGGCTTAGTACTTTTATCTACATTTAATTTTTTGTCCTTTTGATCTCTTTTCAAAGTCAAGATCCAATTTCAATTTTTGAAGGTCCTACTCTTAGGTTTGTATTTCAAAAGATTTCCTCAAAGTTGAAAAAATTCCTTAAAGCCTAGTTGCATTTTCATTATCTTAGATTGCATTATCATAAACCCTAATTTGTACTTTTGCATTTTCAAAAAGCCCAAAAAAATCCTAAAAATATTGCATGATCATAAAGCCTTAGTTTTCATTTGGCATAGTCATATCTCTAAGTGTTTCATGTTTTCATATTCCTTAGTTTGCATTACATAGCCCTAAATTGCATTTGCATGTTCAAAATCCTAAATTAATTTTTCAAAATTCTAAATTCCAAAAAATTCAACAATCCAAATTGCATATTGCACTTTAATTGCATATTCATTTTCATATCGCTTCAAGTTCCCCAAACCTTAGCTTTCATTTTTCTTTCATAAACATATCTCGAGTTTCATTAACCTTTGCACATTGCATTTGCATACCTTAAGTTGCATATCATTCCAAAATCCAAAAAAAATAAAAAATTATTTTGCATACATCCCCTCATACTTAGGTGCATTTAGCCATCATACCTATTGTAACAAGGTCCCAAAGGCAAGGTTAATTTTATCAATCCATGTACATTTCAAATGATAACACACAAACACCCTATGATCATAAACAAGGTATACCTTTGCAAACATAAGGTTTTGATCCAAACATGATCTACCCTTCAAGAGAGGAAACCCAAATACTTCATGGCCCAAGATACATGACACTTTCACAAACACATACCAATATCCAAATAGATTTTTAACCAAGACAAATGGAATTAGCACAATCAAACAATCAATCACATTATTCCTACATACACTTGATCCAAAAATTGTAAGAAAAATTGGCTAAAGAAAAGAAGATCTTAGAAGAAAGGGTGGAAAAGATGATAAATAATAGAACTGAGATGGCCAAACTCATTAAACATCCAAATGAAAGTTTTGGTGAAATCTACATACACTCTCTCATTGAAAAATAAAAAATACCAAAACTTATTTCACAACTAAATAAAGTAAAGGAAAGCTTCAACCATGCCCAATTCAATCGCATTCAAGAGAAAACCTTGTTCAATCAAATCCCAAATCATGCTCAATTTGAACAAATTCCAAATCAATTTCCATGCAACCAAGTCCCAAATAAATCATTCAAACAAGTTCCAAATCAAAACTTTCAACCAAAGTGTGACATAATTAAATTGAGACCACCACCTAATTATGAACCAATATTCATTCCAATGCAACCAAGTGACCCTCAAGTAATCACACAACCCATTATGTCAATCATGCAACCAAGGTCACAAACAATTTTACCTTCAAGAACATCATATGTCCATGAACATCCTCTCATGCCCTCAAATTCACCAACAAGTTTTTTTCTCAAACAAACACAAATTCAAACATGTCACCTTTTGGATATCAATAAAGGATAATCAACGAGCAACATATTTTTGCACATGATCAATCAACACATACTTAAAAACATGTAAATATTGATGTGATCTCACCGATAAGATCACCTAAGAACCAAAATTTCAAATCTAAAATTTCAAAAACTAGATTATATATATGAGGAGAATGAAGAAAATAATTCACCTATGTCCAGTAATTTCCCATTCCAAAAAAATCACATGGATGACACACCCATATCCTATAAATAAATTAATCTCCAAGTAATATCCATGTCTTCCTCCCTTCCTTCATCCCCTAAACATTCAAAAGATAAATTTCCTCCATCTCCCTCAAGTGAGAAATCTAATGATGAAACCTTCCAAGGGCTATCCATAGAATAAATTCAAGCTAGTCCCATTCATGATACAAATCCCTTTAATGGTCCCAAAATGTTAGATCCAATGCCACCATGTCCTCCATTTTCAATAAATCCCATTTAAGAGAGTCCCATGAAAAGTGCATCAATCCAAATCATTGACCCATTTCCAGATTCTCCCATACATATTCAAACTCATACCCCATGTCAAGAGGATGATATAAAACATGAAGAAACAAATCCTAAAACAAACCAAGATCAAGATGCAAACAATGACCAATCCCCTCAAATTGTTAACCAATATCCCATTTCCTTGAACCTCTTGATGATCACATTGTCCCTAAACCTCCTATCCAAGATGATCCCCTTCCATATCAAGAACAAAATGTCCTTCCAAGTCTCATTTAACTTCCACTTTCTAAGAAAAATCAAGACCTCCCTTACATCCTTCCTAATGATTCCGTCCAAAGTCAAGAGTAGACACCTTTAAAATGGAATCCCATGATCTCATTCTAAGTCAATATCAAAGTATCCCTTCACCTTAAAGTCCACAAAAATATCCCATCATTCCTCCATATCTCTCCATCTCTTAATTTTCTTCTCCTAATCCTCCATATCCTCCACAAAATCCTATCCTACCAAATGATCATGTCATTTCTCCTATTCCACTCTTGGATCCCATTATTCCTCCTGATTCCCCTAATGATTTGAACACATTTGTGTAAGATGTTAATGAACCAGTTACAACTCAAATGGGTTCATCCACTTTCATCCAATATAGTCCATCTCATGTTCCTATTAGTCATTCCATATCATAAACATCACAAAATAGACTTGTGTCTACCAGCAAGTGTCCCGCTGGTCAAAGAAAGCATTATCAAGTCAAAGAAAAAGGTATATTAAAACCCTTTCATATCAAAGAGAATTCTAATGGTCATGGTTGTAGTCACAAAGATCATTCTCAAGGAATTGGTATCCCTTACAAATCCAAATCCAATTGTATACCTCCTCCTTTATCCCTTCCATCCATCTTAGGTCCATATATTCCTCCATCCACAAGTTCACAATCCACTTACCCTTTCCCATATGCAAGTCAACAAAGGCACACACCTTGGAGAACCTTCCATCCATCCAAGAAATCTCCATACAATCCATATCCATCCATGAATCCCCTTCCTTTTCCAAGCAATTTGGATGCCCAACATAACCATAAGTCCAACAATCCACATGCATTCAAGGATCAACATGTCTAGTCTAATTGACATGTCAAAACAAAATAAAATATGATCCTAAAAGAAAAATAAATTTCCAAAAGGTCGCAAAGACCCATTAAGCAAAAAGAAAATTCATAAGCAATATGGTTTCCTAAATATCTTGTGCAAGCAATGCATTCTAAGGACCTACAAAAGAATGAAAAATAAAATACCATATGGATTCCTAAGAAGCTCCTTGAAGCACAAATTCCTAAAGAAAAATAAAATTTGGCATCAAAAATTGCTATCCCTCCATCTAAATCTCTTCCACCTTCCAAATCCATTTTGGGTCCTTTTGTCCCAAAATCCATATATATTCCTTTATCAAATCCAAAATCTCATTTTCTTCCATCACTGCATCACCCCACAAGGTGTGTTCTAATGTTGTTCTTTCCTCCATTTCCATCCCTCAAAATCAAGCCTTTTTACACTCCCTCCATTATCCAATGCCTATTTTCCAACCTATCCAATCCTTTGCCTAAACCCTATTCCCACCTTATCCAATCATCTACATTGTATCCTTTTATCATTAACCTACCAACATCTTTGAGCATACCATCAATGTCATGGTCAATTATTTCATACCTTTCAAGAGAAGCGTCCAAAGAATGAGACATTTGAGTCATTTTTCCATGTCATGTCACGTGTCCATTATCTTTCTAAAAAGTATTTAAAAAAATCAAAACAAATGAAAAAAAGGAAAAAAAATAGTTGTCTTGATGAAAGCCTGGCAAACAGGTGTCTAGGCAACACAAATAAAAAGAAAAAAGAGAAATAATTTCATCCAATAGTGAAAACCTAGCAAATAGATGCTTGGATAAGTACCATGATGAAAACCTAGCAAACAAGTGTCATGCATAATTTTTGAACTTCTTGCATTCCATACTTGGGGGAAGGTTTCACTCATGTTATTCTTTATTATCCCTATCATTTGATCCATTATCCTAAGGCCGTCATATCCCTTATCCTATCGACAACCACATTTCCTTTTTCCCAACTTTGATCTTGACAAAGTTAAGGATCTTTCTAGAAGAATCGCATGTGTTATATTATTTACATTGTACACATCCCTTTGGTTCATATCACCTATCTTATCACCACCTTTGGTCCATATTGCATATCTCATTGAATCCTTAAATACATATCTCTTCCCCTTTTCCATTCTTGATCTCATTTTCCCTATTCAAATCCTATCATTTTTTTATATGAATCCCTATCTTGGTCTTGATGTAAAATAAGGACATGAAATGCAAACATATTTTCAAAATCCCTATTTACATGTCCATTCCTATGCATCACATGTCATCTAGTGCACCATTTCATTACCATATCTTGTCATGTCCAATCCCTAAGCTAGGCAAAAAAGTGGTATCTCATTCTATGGATAGTCCTTGTCAACCCAAACAACTTCAATGACATACCAAGAAACCTTTGGCATTTATTTATCTACATGTGTGTCCATTCATAATGTCCTTTCCTTGCTAGACATAGGGGAAATTCAACAATTCTTTCTCATGTAAATATTAATGTCCTGAAAAAAATTCAAAAATGACATATAAAGTCTTGAAAAATCCATAAAAATCAAATACGATCTTGAGAAAAAATTAAAAAAATAAAAAAATGTTTGAAAAAATCTAAAAAAAGCATATAAGATCCTTAAAAAATGCTTTAAAATCATAAAAAGTCTTTAAAAAATCTTTAAAATTGCAAAATGTCCTAAAAAATCTTTAAAAAGCATATAAGATCCTTAAAAAATGCTTTAAAATCATAAAAATTCTTTAAAAAATCCTAAAAATTGCAAAATGTCCTTAAGAAAGCACAAAAAATCAAATATTTTTCAAAATCCTAAAAATCAGAAAATCATCACAAAATCAACAATAACCATGTACATGGCTCTTCCCAACGTACATGAGTCTATTGAACCCAGAAAGAATCCCAACGTTTGTGGATCTTCCTCAAAGAACAAGAAGAGGAAGACTAAGATAGAAGATTTTGCCATAGAAATTAAGACTGGGGAAGAGGATATTAGGGAAGATCGTGTTAAGGGCAAGGGTAAGAAAGAGATGGGGACAATTGGAAGCCGCACTAGAGCCAAAAACAAGAATAAGAATACGAGAAAGAGGGTCATTATTTCCACTGATGATGAGTCTTCCATTCAAGAGAATGTTAGGGTTAAATAGGTCAAGATGTTTGAGAAACCCATTGATAAGGACTCCCAAAAGGGGGTTCCTAAGAACTTTGATAATATTGTGATTGAAGAGGAGAATATTTTGCAGGATACTATTCAAGAGGGTGACACTACTGAGAAGGAAAAAGAGAACATTTCTAGTGGGAGGAAAGGGATTTTTAAGGAGGATAATGCTCAGTTGAAAGATGTTTATGAGAACCTGGGTTGCATTGCCTTTGTTAATAATCTTAGCACTATGAAGACTGATATTGATATGTTGAAAACCCAACCTCATAATATCCAGCGGGAGGTTCGGGTAGTTTGCAAGGCTAACTTGGGAGATAAAACAATGGGTCAGAGTACTGAAGAATTGAGGGAGGTGATTGGCAATGCTGAGGAGATTACTAAAATGGTGAAGATGTTTCAGCAAATGGAAGACAAAATGAAGAAGGCGGATATTGCTTCTAAGGAGGGGGTTCTGCTGAAAAGGATGGAAAAAATAGAATGTAGTATTGTGCGCTTGGAGAGCACTATTGGCAACATTGTTGAGCAAAGCTACTCCATCCTTAAAGCCTTTGTCGAGCATGTCAGAATCCTAGTGGACAAGTTGGAACATGGTAAAGGGGAGCAGGAGCCAAAGGAGATTAAGGAGGGACAGGGGCCCAGTAAGCGAACTAGAGAAAGCTTTAAGAAGATGAAATCCAACGAGAATAAAGACTTGGAGGAGCTAAAGGCGTCCTCTCCTAATATGCAGATGCTGGCTGATCAAGCAGTTGAACTTATGAAGGCTATCTTGTTGTCTTTTTGTTGTCCTATTGTTCTTTTTTGATGTCATCTTTCCTTTTTTTGGGAAGAGTCATTACTTTTTTTGTTTCTTGTTGTGTTGTTGCACTAACTATGTTTGGGCTTCTAATGCTTTATTTGTAAATTCGATGTAAAAGGTTTTGGATCCTTTCAAAACCTGTTTTACGTAATCAAAATAATAACCATGTACATAATCATTTTCATGTCATTAATAAAATTATCCCTTGCGACAAGACAAACATTAAAGAAAACACATTTTGAAGACTTGTCAAACATTGCACTTAAATGAAATCGTGTATCAACAGACAAACTATCCAATCAAGTCAGTAATCAATTAGATCAAACTTGTCCATTCAATCAAACAACATCAATTTGTCCTTTATCAACATGTCATTTGTCTTATACAGGGTATGGTACACTCGAAACCAAGCGACATTAGTCTTAGACGAGGTACTTCATTCCTAAAACCATACATCATCATTATCATCATCATCATCATCAAACAAACTATCAATTTTGACAACAAGATCATAATATTTGTTGGGCTCGCTTGGTTTAGTGAGTCTTATCTTTCACTAATTTATCATTGATCATTTTCCTATGCTACTCAAGGATATCACTGAGTGATGAGAGTGGTTGGGATGTTTCATGGTCCTTTATTTTTTATTATCTTCTATTTGTGGGGTGTTTTCATGAAGTTTTAGGGCACGTATATAAACATTCCTTGTCTGGAAATGTGTTTGTTTTTACGCAAAGGGATTGCATTATCACTCTAGCTTGTTGTGCCATGATGCGATGCATCTGTTTTACCACATTAAATCACTCTCTCATGACAAAAGTGTACTTATGAAAAAAACTTTCATCATTATTAACACTTCTTCGTCTAATTTCTACTTTTTATTAACTTTTCTTCTGTCAATCTTTTCTAATCATTATCTTTTTAAAAAAAATCCTAATGTCAATTTCCACCCAATTTTTCGAGGGGGCATCCTACCTCCATTCTATCAATCCACTAGGGCATTTGATGCTTTCTTTGAAACAATGCTCAGAATCACATTGTCTCAAAGAAAGGAAGACACTAAAAAATGGTCCACGCCTATGGCCCCCTTTTTTAACATGTCTTCTATGTTGTGTGCTTGATCTTTATCATTCAACAATATTGTCTCATTACTCATTAATTACACATTGAAAATTATTTAATTAATTATAATTTATATTTTCTAATTTCAGCATGTCCTATCAAATTGTCTTTGATTGAATAAATTCTTTAATTAATTAATCTTGGTCCTAGGGGCAAATATTTATTTATTTCACCCTCTTATCATACTGTCATTCCTTTGGTAAATAAGTAAATTATTTATTTACCCCCTTTCCCCTTTTCTCACAATCAAATAAATTTATTTATTTAATTGTCTAATTTTCTAAATATGAGGGAATTAATATATATATTTTTTAATTAATAAATTTCACTCTCATTTCTAACTTCACTCATCTCTTTTTCATGCTAATTTGTCTACACTCCTAACTCTTCCACCTTCCTATTTTCTCTTCACTTCTAACTCCCACTTACTAATTTCCTTTTTCACTTAACTTTTTCCTCCTTCCATTTTCTCCTCCACTTCATGTGTTCATCACGCATCCTCCCCTTCACTTGTAAATGGCATTTTTTGTTGAAAATAAATATTTCCAATATTTATTTTCACTTAACTCTACCATATTTCTATTTTTTCCTCCACTTGCAAATGGCATTTTGTGTTGAAAATAAATATTTCCAATATTTATTTTCACTTAACTCTATCTTGTTTCTATTTCCTCATTCACTTGGAAATGCAATTTCCAAATCTTCACCATTTAACTTGTCCTCTCATTTAATCCTAGTCATTGGTTGATTTTCAATCTCATATGTCAATTTGAGTTCCAAAAATCTATATGTTCGACTCTCATTTCTCTCAAATCTTGAGAACCACATTTTCTAGTATTATTGCTATCATTTTTCTTTCATGATTAGATGCATATTGTCACATGGGAGCAACATATCAAATTGAAATAAGAAAGAAAAGAATTGGAGCATTTTGAGGGAGTGTTTGTTTGAATTTGTTTCAATATTTTATGCACTTTTCCTTCTTAGCTTTAATGTTAGGTTAGGATCTTTATTTTTGTATGCATTTAGGGTTTGTGGTTCCTCTAGCATGCAAATGATTTTAGATTTTTTCCTCTCCTACAAATACAGTCAAGTGATTTACAATATACTCCATTCTCCATATAAAAAATACAATTTATTCCTTAGGAATAATTTATTTACTAGGAGTTTAGCTTGATAAATTTCTCCAATATTCTTCCATAATTTTTCAAAGACAATCTCTTCATGAACACTCAATAACATAGTATTTCAAATAGAGCCTTATGGTACCATTGACTTTTTTATCCATATATTCTTGGTTTTCTTAAGTCATTTTGATAGGTTTGGTATTGGATATTTTAATTCATATCTCTCAATCTATAAGGATAAGCTCCATGTTAAATTTTCAAAACTTAAAATTACCAATTTTAAACTTCTCCATATATATCCTTCAACATGTGTTATGCATCTCTTTCCTACAACAATCTCCCACTGAAACAATGATTATTTCAAAAAAAACCATCTACCCAACAATGAGAATGAATTGGCTAAGAACATATACCAACTAGAAGAAATCAAGGTACATAGAACACTTTCTACACCAATCTAATGAGGAGATTTATACATTTTTTTAAAATATTTAAAAATTATAGTATAGAGATGAACAATATAAACATGAACATTCAAATCAATTTTTTACTTGGAGAAAACAATTTTACTAGAAAAAAAAAACCCACACCCTAAAGCATAACTCAATATATTAATTTGTAGACTTTAAGGTTATAGTGCACTTTTAGAGCCAATCTCTTACAAGAGTTTGCTACAATTGGATTTTTGGAGCAATTTTGGCAACATAATTGTGCATGCAAAAGATCTTAATATAAATCGCTTAATAAATCTTTAAATTATATAGTATTTTTTGTGAATAATAAGCTTCTAGAATGGATGCCACTTAAGGTACATGACATAAATAAAAAAATCCATGCATGAAATTAACATCCTTCACATGAAATTTTCTTACATGTATAGGAGGCTACATATCTAGGTCCCACATGTCATTGATTTTCTAAATTTCCAGCCCTTACTATATGACATAGTCTATCATAATTTCTACCATGAACTCTTACAAATTATGAAACATACCAAAAATTACTTTTCCACAAATTCATGATGCCTACATCCTCAAATTGAGGACACATGTCATCCTCACTTTACATTTAGGATGACACCTTATCGCGCTATGTCCTACAAGATTACATAATTAGATAAACATAAAGAATTCACATAGACAAATAAATAATTAAAATAAATGATGAATACTAATAAATTTCAAAGGTTAAGACACCTTGATTCCCTACATAAAATATTACAATATGGGTTGGACCATTTTAGCATGCTCATATATAATCACACTCTTTCCCGTATCCCAAACATAGGTTACATAATCACTTTCTCTTTCAATTTTATAGATTGGACTTCAATTTTATATTTATAAATCTTCTTATATATTTAGTTATTCATGTTTATTGTATTATGGATAATGTCATGCATCTTGTTTCTACCCTAACTATGAGGTGGTAGAATAGGGACCTACTAATCTAAACTAGGAAGCAATCTCATTCACATTAACCTAAATCAAAGAATAATTCAATAGGCTCAACTTCGGACCTACTAGTGAGAGTTGGGTGCAATGGTTGAAATATCCTTCTTTTTTATTTTTTACTAATTGATTGAATTTATTATGAGATGTGAGAACTAGGGTAAATAATGTAAAATCAATAACAACTAGCATAAATAGTAATCTATAGATAAAATATGAAATTTAGGAGTATAAATCTAGACTAAGGAATCAAAGAGGAACTTGCCATTTAAATTTGGGCCTAAAAATGTAGGACTATGTGGCTACATGTCATAGTCATAGAGGTCATGATGCAAATACGAAAATAAATTCTGACTCAGGATGTCATTTTGATTTTGTCCCTAAAGTTTCACAAAAAAAGTGTTGAGTATGTGGCTAAGTCATGAAATACATAATTTTTTGCCTCCTTTTAAGTTTGGATCTCTTCATCTCAATATGCCCTTCTTGGATCTATAATTATTCTCTCTCATATCTAAATACTTGCACACAAGAAGAGGTAAAATGGTGTGTCGTTGTATAGGGGTTGCCTCATGCAAACCTTTGGAAGGATTCAACCTTCCATACATAGATGATGATTAGAAAGAAAGCTTAATTTGAAGTAAAATGTTGATGAATGAAATGCTCTTTGGACAAGACTCTCAAGTGTTGATGCAACAACATGACACCACAAAAAAGATCAATTATGAAAACTCCCTTGCATGAATATTATTGTAACTTGTTTCTCCTTAATGCTCAAATTTAAAAAAATTCATTCATAATGCTTTCTCTAGGAAGTGATTAGGAAGAGTTTTGTACTTGAGTGATCAAAACAAATTAGGAAATATAATCTTATATAGGGTTCCCAAATTATTTCATAAATTAGGTTGACCTTGAACAGTCAAATGCAAATATCAAGATTAAATAATAATTGGCAAGAACCAGCATGCTAACATATATAAATTTGGGCCCAATTTCGGGGGACTATGGAACCTAGCACTATTTTCTACCCAATATGGGTTGGAACAATGAGAAATGAAGTATGCACAGCTCAGTGCACAAGATTTGATCACCATACTAGCATATCACAATAGTTTGACAGTGAAGAGATCATAACTAGGCTTGGAAAGAGCAATGAGGAGACACACTAGGGAAAGGGACAAAAAAGGAGTGTGAAAATTTAAAGGGTTACGATTTACAACACTACACTAACATGTTTCTCATTTTTTAATTCTTCTAAGTTATTTTTTATTCTTGTGTTATTTTTATTATTATTAATTTCTTTGTTATATTGTATTATTATTAGTCACTCTTGTGTTATCCATATGATTTCATCATGTCTCTAATATCATTTGTGATTCATGTGTTTTCATTTCTCCTTTTTCCTTCATGTATATTTAAGGTTTTCTCTTGTTTATACACTTTTTGTGTCATAAATGTTTTTTTTTTTAATTTTGTAATCATCTATATATTTGCCCATTTCTATTTGTATATGTGTCCATGTCAAGAATCAACTATATTTTTTTAACCTAGTATTTTAAATATTATCTATTTTCCTTTCATGTTACTTTGGATGTTGATGTTGCAAGGTGTTCACCCTTGGTCTCCTTATGATATGATGTGCAGTGCATTGCTTGATTTGCAACATGGATTAACCACCTCACATGGATTTTATAAGTCTAGTAGTTGTATCAAATATTAATAGGTCAATCTTTTGGTGCAACATAAACCAACAATTGGTATCAATTCCTAGGTCACATGTTTGAACCTTGCACTTGCATTGGGGGGGTTGTTGCAAGGTGTGTAATGCTTAGTTCACGACATGGCTTAACTCCCTCATGTGGATTCTATAATTCTAGTGGTTGTATCAGACACTAATAGGTCAATCTTTTGATGCAATGACAACCAACAGTTGATGCATGTCATTGATGCTACATCTTTTATGACATTAAGATTAATTATCATGCATTGAGATATTTTTTTCTTACTTATACATGAAGTTTCATATTCTTTTAGATACTAATATATGAAATTAAAACAACATCTATTATGTCATTGATATTAGTTTTGTAATGTCATTGAAACTACCTCTAGCATCTATTTTTTCCACCCTTGTCCATGCCTACTAATATATTGTCCTCTATTTCATGGTACACTTAGTTTTCTTTCTATATCTATTTCCATTTAGTGATTGCACAATTTAGGTGCACCCATATTTTTTGGCAACAATATATTTTTTTATCATTTTTCCCATCTTTTATGAGAAATCACATCCTCTTTTGCCTATTTTCTAGATTCAAACTATCATCCATTATTTTACTCCTACTAGTTACCTTAAAAGTAATTGCATACATTTATTTTATCTAATTATATTTAAGGGTTCTTATAGTCCTACATCCCTTATAATTGTAGCATGACTTTCTTTTTATATACTTATGATGGATTATATATGATCCACTAAAATACTTTACATTGTCGCTTATATTTTTTGGCATATCTATTTGAAAAATTGTTTTTATCTATCTAACACTTTTTGCATATTTTATTCTAGGGGCATCAACTTCTTACTCAAAAACTAATATGCATATTTTTTTACATGTACATTTTTTGAAATATATTTAAAATTCTTTATATATATTTTTTGCATTTAATTTGTGTACTTTACGTGGGATTCATCTCATAGTGACGTCACCTTGCTAAAGTGGAGATAATATGTAATATTAAAAATTGTATACCTTTGAATTTTGAAGTTATGTTTTATGCTCATTTTAATGCTTATTCCCATATCATATAATTATACGGACCATTTTGATCATTTTCTTTCCTTCCCTCCATTCAAATATCATTCATTTTTTTTTCTTTGTTTGTTACCCTCAATTTCATGTCTTCCTACTTATTTATAATTGTTACATTTTATTATTTCTTTTTTACTAGATGTATCTACACTCACAAATATGTTCCCAATTCTTATAAATGTCATTCTTATTCTCCCATTATCTAAAAGAAAAAAAAAATTCAAATGTAAAATATTTAAATTAAATTATTTTAAACATCGATTTATAATTCCATTTCTACAATAATTTAAAATAAAATAAAATAAATTAACTTTTAATATATCTTCATCTAACATTCTATTTCAAAATTCCTTTCTTATTTTACAAATTTTGTAAACTTTCATCTATTTGTAAATCCTATACCGCCTTATAAATTTTAAAACAATTTCCAAACTCTATTTTCTAGATCTTTTATTAATAAAATCTAAAACTATTCTCATAAATTCTAACATTATCTAAACATGATATTTCTGAATACCTCCTAGATCCCATTCTTGTGTCAAAAATCTATTTAATCTACCAACATGTTCATTCTACAATCATTTCTTTTTCATTTAAAAAACTAATTTATATCCTATTCCGATGCTTCCTTTTTAGCTTTCATGCCTTCCTAAAATGAAACTATATTGCCTCTTTGACACATAAATATGAGACATATTATAATGCATTTCTTATGCATGTTTTCATTTAAGGGAGATACGTGTTGCATTATAATGATCTTGGAGGTGGGAAACTTTTTTGCTTTTTCTTTCCTTGAGGAAAGAGATGTTTTCAATTCCTATTTCATAGCCTTTTTTTCTCTAGCCTTTTGTTTTAGTTATTGTTGTTCATTGTTCACACATTGTTTTGGGATCATTCTATCACGCCTTTGATTGTTGCTAGGAATTTCAAATGCATGATGGGTGCAAAAAAACATACTCTTGCATTATTTTTCACATTGGAAATATAAAACAATGCTCCCATTCTTGATTTGTGCACCATTATATCCCATTCTCCTCGATTTCCATACTAGGACATTTCACTCCATAGCTCACGAATTATTTAGTAGTTGGAAATAAATCATATGGTCAACCCATCTTCACAAGCTACTCAATCTTCAAGCATTGATATCCGTCCTCACATGTTACTACAACCATTTATAATTCCTTCACAATAAATTAGTCAATTTAATAATATAATAATATGACAAACTTGGTGACAATAGCTTTAGTTTAGGCTTTTGATTATTGTATCTTCTCTTATGCAAATTATTTTAAAACTCAAGTAGTTATTTGTTAAAGCATTATTTTTTTATTACAAAAGTAGCATTACAAAGGTGTTAGTTCAATTTAATAATATAATAATATGACAAACTTGGTGACAATAATTTTGGTTTATGCTTTTGATTATTGTATTTTCTTTTATACAAATTATTTTAAAACTCAAGTAGTGTAATTTGTTAAAGCGGTGTTTTTATTACAAAAGCAGCATTACAAAGGCATTAATACTTATAACAACGGCCTCAAGGGCATGCAAATTGGTCAAGCCAGTTAGATCAAAACAAAAGTAGCCAAAACAAAACAATCAACCAACCAATGAAGGAGTGGTTATTTAGAATCAATTGACAGCCCACGCAAGGGCGATTAACAACATAGGAACTAGTAGAATACCAAATCCTACAAGGAGTACAAATAAGGGACAGGGAAGTGCTAGGATCTAGGGCCACACCCAACACTATGCAGAACCCAAATCTAGTCTTCCCTAAGGAAGTTAAAAGCAGCTCACGATTTATGTGTTCTTCATTGTCATCAAGATTCTATTGTAGGAGACACAGTGTAGTTACAACACTATACATGACCCTCCAACTGAACCTTTCAACACTTTGCATTGCTCCCTCCTAATTTGGAAACTTGTTCATCAAAAAACCCACCTTATTCTTCAACATCCTAACCTCCTCTAAAAGAGCAAGACACCCCACACACCCCTTAAAGGTAGGGGAGCCATCAACATGTTCCTAGGCCACTCCTTCTATAGCCTTCAAACTGTCCAAAATATGAGAAACATTGTCACTACCTTCATCCTTCCTTCCCTCTTCATTTTCCTAGCAAACCGTCTTCTTTTGCTCTTTAAAAGTACTCTTTGTATAATTCTTTGTGCTAATTTTCCTTTTATATGTCATAATATTAATTATTTTCTTTTTTTTTTTGGTATTCTCTAATTTATTTGTTTCATATTTTTATGATGTTACAATATTATTATGTTATGTTTTTATATATAGGTTGTTTGAGTTTTCTTATTTAATATTACAAATTATATGATATTTTATCATTTTTCTTTCTTCTTAAAAAAGTTATAAGTCATAAGTGTATTCGAATGAAAAATTGTGGAAGGCAACTAGGGTTTCAATGCTCTAAGCATGGTTGAGAAGCTATGTCTCAGCGTAATAGACCAAATACAAGGTTTAGAAATCCAACCTAGCATCCTCTAATTTAGGCTTGGGAGGATTAGAGAATCAAGAGGAATTCTCATTTTTACTGAAAAGGCAAAATCTCTATGATCATTCTCGACAACTACAAAATCATTGGGGGTTTGCAAAATTTGCATGGGTCCAGTTGGAGGCTTTAAAAGCTTGTAGGCAAAAGTGTGGAAACCAAAGGGTCAAGAAAGATTAAAAATGGGTGATTCAAGTATTGAAACCACTCAAAACCAATCGGTTTCCCTTCAAATAGAGAATGTGGAATGGTGAGATGTTGACGAGCTACTCAAGGAGAAATCCTTTTTTATGAAGTATGTTGGAGAATGGTCTATGTATTCAAGAGTAAGGAAGTGGTGTGACGAGCAACGGGGTAAAAAAATAAATTTGAAAACTTTATCAAATGGCTTTTATTTGGTAATCTATGAAAATGCTAGAGAAAAGCAATGGATTTTGAATAGTGGACCTTTTAATAGGAGGTATGGATTTTTTATGTCAAAGATTGGATTCTCAACTTTGATCATTTAAAAGAGTCTATTAAATGGATTCCTTTGTGGATATGTCTCTATAATCTTCCACAAGAATATTAGGAGGTAGAAACCCTGAAAAAATCATTAGCAACAAGATTGGAAGATAAGGCTATAAAAAAAAAGACTTTAGCATGTATGTGTGGATCTACATCTACCAAAAACCACATCTCCCCTCTCCCTAAAGAAATAGAAATATGGACGGAGGAAGGTGCATGGTGGCAACAAAAAGAGGTGGAAGATTTATTTAAAATTTTCAAGATATGCAGAGAAGTGGGTCAAGGACAAGAAAGGGAAAGAATAAGAGACATTTAAATTGATCAACAAGGTGGCCACTCTGACTAAAGATAATAAAATTATCTCATTCATGGAGGTTCAAGCCAACAATGATAGGGGGAAGCCTTTTCATATGGGAATGGGAACGATTCCCTCTCCAGAGTAGGCTAGAGAAATACAAGCCACCCAATATCTCTTCGAACAACTTGAGAATAGACTAAATAAAAATTAGATGGAGAATCTTAGTCAGGTGGACAAGACACCAAAGGGAAGACTAACATTGAATATAATTTAGTCTTGAATAGTATATTGGTACAAGAGGATGTGGAGGCCACTCTAGGTTCAGAGAGAAAGGAGGTAGGGGATGTCTAAAGGGTAAGTTTGGAAGAGAGGCAAGTTATTTTTGGTAACCCTGAGGAGAATATGTTGTTTGTTGTCAAATCAAAAATCAAACAAAGCATAACTATGCTAGAAAAATGAGCTCAAATATGTGTAATGATATGAATTATGGACAAACTTGATTCCAATCCAAATAACTAGGACAACATTATCTCAAAAATGAACAAAGATGATTCAGAGTTTTTGTTGGAGGATGACCAAATTATTAAGTGTTATTACCCTCAGGTTGAGATTGAATCCACTAGTCATTATACACCAGTCATGGAATCAAGGGGAATATCTAACATTACCTTCTTGGATGAAGAGGATGAACATGGTGTGGGGAACTCATATGGAATTTTGGAGAAGAGAACTATATGTCAATCCCAATTTGTTACTGCCAAAGTTGAGAATGGTGAGAAACATCAAGGGGTACAAAAACTAATAAAATAAATTTGGAATTAGAAGTAAGTGCAAAAAGGCCAACAAAATCTTAGATATGGTAAGGGTTTTACTCTTCTCAAGGTGCCATGAAAACTTTATCTTGTAATTTCAAGGGTTGCAAAGCCTCTGAAAAGAGGCATCTGGTCAAAAAATGTTTTGATTAGACCCAACCAAATGTAGTTCTTCTTCAAGAAACCAAACTTGGTAAGGAGGAGGTAGATAGGATCCTTAGATTTTAGAAACAATGGAATGGGAATTTTGTTGAGGTGGATGGAGCTTCTGGAGGCTTGGGTTTTCTATGGAACCACATTACTATAAGAGAAAAATTGGTCCTTCAAGACAAACATTGGAAACTGACTAAACTTACCCTTTACACTTTTAATGGAGAAATTTATGCTCTAAATGCATATGGTCCTACTCGCATAATTCAAAAAAGAGAGGTGTGGCATTGTCTTTCAAGTATTATTTAGGACTATAGTAAAGTGGTAATGATAATTGGTGGCGATTTTAATGCCATTCTTCTGGTGGCTAAAAAAGAAAGAGGAAAAGGTATTTCTAGACTATCCAAATGGATTTCCAAAAAAATACTCACAATGGTTCATGGGAAGTCAAGCACAACAATGGAGATTTCACTTGGACAAATTACAGACAAAGCTTTCTATATATTTTAGAAATAATTGAGTAATTCTTCTTGGCTAGAAAGTGGATAGATCTTCCCTTTTTATTTGAAGCCAATATCTTACCATTCTCAAGATTGAACCATTATCCAATTACCCTTATAATGCAAAATTATGATATTCCAATCAAGTGTCACTTTAAATTTGAGAAGACGTGATTCCATGAGGAAGGACCTAGAGATTTAATTTCTAGTGGAGAAACACTCTGATGAGAGCAAGTAAGAAAGCTTTCATATTTTTTAAGAAGCTTCATTTCTTAAAATCTAGTTTGAAGGAATGGAATAGAATGCACTTCAAATACATTTTTCTAGAAAAGCTTCAACTAGAGAAAAAATTGGAAGAGTTGCATAACAAGGTTATCTAGAATGGTATGGAAGAGTCTAATTTTAAGGAGGAAATTTTTTTAAGATCTCAATAATATAGAGGTTTTGGAAAGAGAAGATGTCTTTTGGCCTCAAAAGTATGGGGAGTGCTAGCTAAAAGGAGATTGAAGCACAAAATTCTTTCGTAACTCAATTAAAGAAAAAAGTTATGTCAATAGAATTCATGTCATTTAGACATCGTATGGACAATGTTTGAGGGATAAAGAAGAAATTTAAAAAGATGTGGTCACATGCTTTAAAAAAAAATTGTCCATGGAGGAAAATATTCATTTAACACCAAATGATGACATACTCGATGGTATTCCATACCTTGTATCCAATTAATGAATATAACCTATTGCTTCAAGAGCTAATTAATTTGGAGGAAGCTAAATCTTCCCTCTTCTCAATGGAAGGGTTAAGGCACCAAACCATGATGGATTCCTAGCAATCATCATTCAAAATTCTAGGGAATTTTTAAGAATGATATATGGAGGAATTGATATTTTTGTAAATTGAGATATTTAAATAATACATTGATCACCTTGATCGCCAAGAAATAAAATGTCAAGTCTTTTGTCAATTTCATACCTATTTGTTTGTGCAATACAATTTATAAGGTTATTTCCAAAGTAATGGCTAGCAGATTAAAGAAGGTATTAGGTTCTATTATTTTTGAAGGGCAAAGTGGATTCATCCCAAATACACATGTTGTGGAAGTCATTAGTATTTCTCATGGGTAATACATTTGACTAGAACTACTAGGATTGAAATGATGCTTGTCAAAATTGATATTAGAAGGGCTTATGATTAGATAGATAGGTCTATCTTGCTATGAGTATTAAAGTGGTTCAATTTTTGTCAAAAGTGGGTTTCTTGGGTATGAAGTTGCATATGTTATCCATGCTTCTCAATCTTAGTCAATGGAAATCATCAAATTTTGTCCATGTCTCAAGGGGAATCATGCAAGGGGATCCCATTTCCCCCTTTTCTATCCATCATTATGGTTGAGGTACTTGGGTGTTTCACTTAAAAGAAAAGGAATGCAAATTAGTGGAGAGGTGTGAAGATAGCCAATGGAATAGAAGTAACCTCACATCTTTGGTTTGTGAATGATACACTATTAATGACGGAATCCTCTTTCAAGGAAGCCCAAAATATGATGGCAACTCTTCATGATTATAGTTGTGCTTCTAGTCAGAAGATAAATTGGAAGAAATTTGAAATATTCTTGAATAAAAAATTAGAGAAACAACAATAAATTTCAAAAATTACAGGGATCAAGTTTGGAAATCTTTCAAGAAAATTATTGGGAATTACCCTCTTTGTTGAAGCCTTCAGATTGAGAATTTGTAGTATCCTGGTAGATAATTGCATAAACAAAATGGATGGATGGAAAATAAACTGGCCTACCTCAATTAGGCAGATCCTTATGTTTAAATTAGTTATATTATTCATCCTCATCTTTTCAAGGATGTGTCTTAAAATCTCCTCCAAGATTATTAATATGAATGAAAAAAGGATGCAAAAATTCTTTTAGAATGGCAACTAGGATCATGAAAAGATTCCATTGCTAGAATGTGATAAAATTTGTCAACCAAAGCATACATGAGGAGCTGGATTTAGAGTGGGTAGATAAATGATGAAGAAATTGGGAAAAGTTGATATAGAACATGTATAGAAATCCAGAACAAAAATGGGTAAATATTTTGAAGGAAAAATACCTTAATATTCATTCAAAAGAAAGAATTTTAACTATTAAGAATCCCTCAAAGGAATTGTTGATACGGAATTTTATGATGTCATACCAACTAGTCATTTTCAAGCATATCTCATGGATCCTTCATTGTGGAAGATTAGCTAGGTTCGGGAATAATTGATGGAAAGGTTTTAAGGTTTTAGAAGAGAAGTCATATTCAATGAGTTAAAACAAATAACCGAGGTCTAATGGGGATCCAAGGTGGCATATTTTATGGAGAAAACAATTGTAGATGGTAGAGAAGAATGGAGATGGAAGTCAATTGAAGGATTAAACTTGAACAGAGAAAATGTTGAACTTTTACAAAATATTTTATCAAAAAAGAAAGTATCGCTTACAAATGGTCAAGATGAAATCATGTAGTGTGGATCGAAGTAAGGGAAATGTTTCATCAAGATTCGATACAAAATTTTAGAATCGTCTTTATCAATGGAGGACTAACCATATTATTTGTGTTGGAATAAATATAGTTTGCATAAAGTAGGACCCTTTTTTTGGTTGGTCATGAGACGTTGAGTTTTCACTTGGGAAAGATTTTAAAAAAAAGGTTTATTAGGCCCTTTGAAATGAGTCTTGTGTAATAGAAATGAAGAAACTCTTGACCACCTCTTCCTTCATTGTGAATTTACAAATAAATGCTAGATATTTGTTACAAATAATTTTGGCTAGCAACTTCCTTCCCCTTAAACAGTGAAAGAATTTATTGGTGTAATTAATTTCTAATATAATAACACTTAACTTAGGATAATGCATTTCATAGTAATTTGCATAGGAGACACTTACGAAATTGCATATCTAGGGAATAAGGTTGTAAGAGAAATTCCACCTTTAGTGGTGTGATCTTGTTATCACATTTTCATATCCACTTACAGTGGAATCGTAATTCCACCTTTGGTGGGTGTTCCACCTTTAGTGGAATTATCTATTATTTTCTCCTACCTACCCTTGATTCTCATTGATCCAAATGTCATCATTGTGTTCTCTCTTCTCCTATTGTGTTGCCTATATAAGTCAGCATATGTGCATTGTACTCAATTGAGTTTATTGCATCTTGATGAGATTACAATTTTTCTTGTCTATCTCATTCTCTCTGGCTTTTGTGTTATTCATTGGCCTCTAGATCTTGGGTTTCTATAGGCAAATTTGTACATGATTATTTCAAAGGTGGTACAGAGTCTGAAATAGGTTCACTTTCCCCAACATATGGCAAGTGAGTCCATCTACCTCGATTTGGGAAATTTGGAATGAACACAATTGTTGAATATTCCAGGACAAGACAAAACCTTTGTTGAGAATGTGTGAGAGAATTGAATATGTAATTTTAGAATCGGTGAGAACTTTTGCAGCACATGTTAATTCAATTGTAATACCCACCTCTTTACTACCATTTATGTTTATAATGCCAACCCTTTCAAGACCACTTTTTATGAATATTAGATCTTCGGTTACATTTAATGATTCAGTGCTATGATACTTTAATTGTTTGATTTATATCATGTTAGTAAGATGATGATAGTTATTTGCATATGATGATGTTATTTATGTTTATGGTTTTTACTGACCTCATACTTGCATGTGTATGGTTGGCGTGCATGTTTTATATTTCTATTTGTTGTGCCTAATGTGGTTAAGGGACAGAGTCGTAGTTACTTGCTTGTGATATCCACATGATCGGTTGATCTCCGCCATTGTCTATTATATATATACATGTATGTACATGCTCATCTTTTATGCAGGATTTCAGGTACCGAGCATCGTCTTCCCTGAATCTCCAAGATGAGTGTGCCCTATCGCATTATCTCAATGGTAAGAGAGGGGAGATAGCATCCAGGTCTAAATCCCAACCTAAGCCATTTATTGTCCTAAAATAGTGGACAAGTATATTATTGCTACTTTCGAATTCATCAAGATGACATGAATTTGTGAACCGTCCTTTTTGTGCTTGATTATCATATTTTGATATAGTCAGTTTCTTCAGGTTTGCATGCATGTACGTTTGATGGGATTTTCTGTTAAAATAGAAAATGAATTTAATTAAAGTTGATTATGTGATTAATTAATTGAATATTATAAATATGGAATTATTAAATATAAGGATATTTAATTAATGAGAATTAATTAAATACTTATGTTTAATAAAGGGATTTAATTAAAAAGGCTAACTAAGGGAAATTAGGATTAAATTGAATATTAAATCCAATTTGAGAATTAAAGACAAACTAATGTAATTGATATTTACAATGTCGAGTGCATATTTAAAATATGCTAAGAAATAATAGATATAATTAATTATGATTATGTAATTTAATTGTGCATTCAATTTATTAAATCAATTAGGATTTCTAAATTAAAGTTGAGTTAAAAGTTATTACTTGAAAAGTGCATATAATTATTATTACAATTAATTAATTATGCAAAAGAGAATTGATAAAAAAAAGTTAGGAGTTGAGTTCTAATTCCTAATTATGAGTTGCATGTTTGAGTTCGAGTTTGTTGGGTTTTCTATATTAGAGTCCTTTTTGGTCATTTTTAGGGACACAAAAATTAGGGAGACAGGGTTTGGCTCTGGATTTGGATTTGAAGGAAATTTATTGAAAGCTTAAATTTTGGATTGTGAATTGTGATCTTCTTTTCTTATCAGATAGTTCTTTGATTTGAGGTAGGGCTTTGGAACCCTTTTTTTGTATTTTCCATTCGAAAAAGCTTGTTTTCTTCATGCTTGTTGGTATGTGTGAGGCTATTGCTTGTCTTCCATGAATTTGAGATTTTGTTAATCATATTTTTGTTTAAGTTTATGTAAAGATTCGATTAGGGTTTCATTTGTGAAAACTTGTTATTTCATGTGTGATTGTTGGGTATCTTCTTCTTCAATTATATTTTTTGATGATTAGAGTTTTGATAGTTTTCTTATACCTTAAGATTTCCTAAATTTGGTTTCCCATTGAATCATTACTTACTTTGTTTGAAAATTTTACATATATATATATATCAAATTATGCTTTTGAGAGAAAAAAAACCCTAATTATATTAAAGAAAATATTTTTATACCTAAATTTATATATTTCAGTTGAGAAAATGAGGTAAATATTATTTGGAGGTTATTAAAAAAAGAAAAGAAAGATGTATGTTGTTTTGATACAGTAATTTCTTGTCAGAAAATTGTATTATTAAAATAATAATAATAATAATAAAAAATTAGGGTGGGGATGGGACACCACCCCCTTTCTCCACCAACCTCAGTAGATACCATTGTCGTACAATAGGGTACTGTCGTCGACAGTTACCACTGTCACACGGCAGTGGGAGCCCCATTGGTGGCTTCCCTTATAGGGGGCCACGTGGGTAGTGAAAAGGGGGGTGGGCCCTGATTTCCCTTGCTCTTCCCCCTCCCCTTCCCCCCCTCAATAAAGTTATTTTATAATATATACATATATATATATATATATATATATATATATATATATATATATATATATATATATATATATATATATATATATATATATATATATATATATATATATATATATATATATATATATATATATATATAATTTAATTTTAATGTATAATTAATTAATATTTATTAATTATAATTATTGATATTTAATAATTAAATTTATTAATATTAATATTTATTAATTAATAATATTAATTACTTATGTTATGTAATTATATTATTCTTTTTTTAGTAATTATATTTAATAAATTAATTTATATAAGGAATTTTATAAATTAATTTATAGATATTAATATTACTGATTATTATTTAATTATATTATTCTTTAGTAATCATACTTAATCGATTAATTTGTATAAGAAGTATTATAAATTAATCTATGAAGGTCAATTTTGTAGATAGTTGATTTACTCTTAATAAAAAAATTGATGTGAGTGTGCTTAGTAGGATAGTGTTTTCTGATTGGGATATGCTTTATTTGGCCTTGATGGTCAAGGTCAGTTTGGGTAGAAGTATGCCCTAGTTTGGATTTTGCTCTTTGAGACTCAAATTATTTTATGTTGTTACTCTTTGGGGGTTAGTTTGTGGAAAGTTCATAACCTTTTTCATTACACGATTGGTTCTTATATGCATCTCTGAGTTAATTATGTGTTCTCGAGTCTCGATCATTACTCTTTTTGACATTAAGGAGGTGACGACCATTATGTTGTTGAAAATTTTATTTACTTGGTCACCCTGGTTCTTCCATTGTGGTTGATCTATATCTGAAGTGTTGGTTTTTTATTATGTTATTACTCCAGGTTGGAGAGTGAAGTCATTGATGACTTGTTCTTGAGTTTGATTTATCTTGTGATATGATAATTATGTGATTTGGCAATTGATTTATTATGATGTCCAATATGGGATGGACAGTTTGGATCCTTGTATAGGATGAAATTTTATTTGTTATGCTCCAACACTTGTCTTTGATGACTTTCATGGTTTACTAGTTTACGAGAAGTCTTTTATGGTTTTGGTTTTTCTTTCTCTTTGGTTCTCTTGCTAGGCGCATTAGGGTAGGTTAGTTGGGAGCGTAAAGGGGAAGTGGCTTACTTTGGAGGTGTTAAAAGTGGTTTCCTCGGTATCTTTTGTAAGTTGACTTAATAAGTGATAACTTAATAAATTTATTGAGAGAAAACAAATAGAAGATAATTGTGTCTCGCTCATGCCTTGAATGTTAGTACAAGCTAGGATGGGAGTGGGAGAAGATGCTTGCCCATCCAGAGAGAGGTTGAGGTCTAACATAGTTTTCCTTATCTATATGAAAGGAATATTGATACTGCATAGAGTCACTAGGTCAGGGTCGGGGTCCAAAGAGACTACTAGGGTAACCCTAGAGTTGACTTATGCGATGACACTTCCCTATATGTGTCCTAGGTTCCTACGTAGCATTTGGTACACCTGATTTATGTGTTGATCATTTATTCTTGATAACCTTATAACATTAATACCATTTTATCCAGTGTACCTTGGCATTATTTTTGCTTTTTTTTGGATGTTTCCTTGAGTGAGGCCTGGTGTTATCTCCTCAGCATAGTGGGAGTGGACTTCTTGGTTCAACATGGTCGGGTGGTAGTGATTCTATTACCATTGAGATTCGGTGTTCATGACTTTGTGCTTGGATGATCCCTAATGTTGTTTATATCTTCGTGGTAGTGATTCTATTACCATTGAGATCCAGCATTCATGACTTTATGCTTAGATGATCCTTAATGTTGTTTCACTACTATATTTGGGGTCAAATTCTGATGGCCATTTGTCAAATTTGCAACGCTAATTTGTTAGCATTTCGATAGATGGGTCCGTCGCCATTTTTGCGTAGGAAATTGCGACAGAAGACGTATCTATCAGTTTACCGACACCATATCACGTTGAAAACTTGCATTTTAGCAACAGCTTCGTTATGGCATTTTCTACGGTTTATCCATCAGAATTCTGACACAATGACCTATTAACTATCGAAAAGATATCCTTTCCAACATTATAACTGTTGGAATAGCAACAGTTTCCTCTTAATTTTGATAGATATACTCATCGGTGATATGGCATTAATGTCAAATGTTCTATCAAAAAATTTCTATGTGCGACACTTAAAATGTCAGAAGAGCAATAGTCCTTCATTATTTCTCCGACAGGTTCCCTATCGAATGTATAGCATTACTCTTGGAACTATTGTTGTAGATTAGTTTTCTCTGACATTTTATCTGTCGAATGAGTAGCACTTCTGTCAAAATTAGGGATTAAGTGTCAAAAAACTGACGGATATGCACATTAAAGATAAAATAGCTCAAGAGACCATCATAGGTTCTCTCTTTCTTCGGTCTATATTATTTACAGAATGTTTTACCTTTCATTAGCTCATCAAATCTGGGGATTTGAAAGAATTTAATAGAATATTTTCATGACAATGTATATTATTTAAGTTGACATTGCAGGAATTTATCTACTTCGCGTACTTGTAGACTATGAGGACGGCGATAAAGAAGCATGGCCAATCATGGCCATGCTTCTTTATCGCTGTCCTCATAGTCTACAAGTACGTGAAGTAGATAAATTTGTGCAACGTCAACTTAAATAATATACGTTGTCATGAAAATATTCTATTAAATTCTTTCAAATCCCCAGATTTGATGAGCTAATGAAAGGTAAAACATTCTGTCAATAATATAGACTGAAGAAAGAGAGAACCTATGATGGTCTCTTGAGCTATTTTATCTTTAGTCCTAGCTACTATCCTAGCTACCTGTTGATCATCGAGAATAATCACCGCCTTGCATTTATGTACATTGCACAAATTGATCCCAGTCTTGCAAAAACATTTTACACTTGTACATCTCATCAATACTGGAGGCCTAAAGTAATTTTATACGATCATTAGCACATTTCGTGCATGGATGAGAAACAGTATCCAAAGTTTCTAGATAATCATTTTTGAGAAGAGGAATGAGTGCAGGCCAAAGAAGGGATAATTCCACAACAGAAAGGAAGACATCTTTTTAGCCTGGGTCTGGATCCTACCCCAATTGTCAAAGGATCCAGGGCCAGTCTAGAAAGATGTCTTCCCATTCTGTCTGCAACATTGTGTCCATCCATAATCTTAGGAATATCATCATCTTTCTACTCTTCATTTGCCAAAATATATCACTTCTTCAAGCTTGCAGAGTAATCTTATTAATAAAAGAACTCTTGCCAACATTAGGGTACCCACATATCAAAATAGTTGATGTTATTGGTGCGTGTGCTCAAGGATATTGATTCACTATTTTGAAATGGCCAGATCATTTTTATTTCATTTGTAGAGAAAAGGAGTGGGAGAAAACGAGCCGGTGAAAGTTGATCGAGCATGAGAGAAGGCATTGCATTTTATTTAATCATGAATGCTCTCTGAAATGACCAATCATGTTTTCTATTCAATTTTTTTTGGTGTTTTTTTTTCCCATATTCAGTAGATAAAAATCATGGCGGCAGCCACTTAGCCATCTTTTTGATGTTCCAAGTATTTTACAAAGATATGGGTATGTGGATTTATCATTCAGTTGCTTGCAGTTATTGGTCAAATGCAAATATTTTGTCAATTTGAAAGGGCAAGATATCAGTTTGGTGTTTTTGGTTTATGTTAAAAGTTGATTTGGTAAAATCCTCAAAAAACACACATGTTCTAAAATGTAAAGAATTTGAATGTTAAATGTAAGATATATATATCATCCATAGTAATCAAAAGAAAGGACATGAAACTTATAAGGAGATTTACCAATCCAAAAATATAAGTGAATAGGAAACATGATTGGTACCTTATGAATTGGTTTTTGAGGTGCACAATCTTCATCAATCTCATGAGAACAAGACCCCTCCTCATGAAAAATGCATTTAACAGATTAAACAAATCTACAAAACTGAACCAATGGCATGTTTAGAATGAAGAAATAGATTGATAATAATATGCTGAAAATTCTATTATGTTTAATACACGCAAAAGGACCAATCCCAAAAATTCTTCAACATACTTTATCTGATATGATAATAACATGCTAATTCAACTGATAAAGGTGTTATATGCATTTAATCTACCAATTACTAATTACACAAAAAAAAAATTACAAAATTGAACCAATGGCATGTTCTTCGTGTGGTACAAGGAAGATTTGGCTATGAAAAAAAAAGTGAAATGGTCTCATCATTTTTATTTTGATTGGATAGAGGAGTGAAAGTTGAGCGCGGGAGAAGGTATGTGATTTCTTCATCTTTCAAGCTTTTGGCATCATATTCGACTGCAAATTTCAAATGCATTGCATTTTATTTGATCACGAATGCTCTCTGAAATGATCGCATTCTATTGGTGTTGTGCCCTAGCCCATGCTTTATCTCCATTATTTGATATTATTGGTGCTTGTGCTCAAGGATATCGATTCACTATTTTCAAATGTTTGGATCGTTTAGACAGTTACATTTCTTGACTGTTCCTCTAGTACATAGTCAAGAAATGTAACTGTCTAATGATTATATGTAATGTTGAATGGATTAAATACTTTATTCTTGGTAGAAGTGAATGGAAGGAATAGTGTGTATTAAATACAATCTAGTCACTTATTGAATGCTTTGGAGACTACTGGTTTGACTGTCCATGCGCTACCAGTGACTGAGATTCATTAGAGGATACAAAACCCTTCATTTTGGGGTTATTGTGTGTGGATTCAAATGTAGGTTTAATTTGGTTAATGTTTAGAAGAGATCAATAAAGTATTTAAAGACAATCTTACATGTTTGGAGAGGTTTGAGAGGCACTTATCATGACTGTACCCTCACAAACATCGGCATAGACTGGTTTTACTAAGTTTCCTTTCTCTATTTTGAGGTTTCCTTTCTCTACCACAGGGGTACAGTCAGAGGGTTCATTGACAAAATGATCCTTCGAATGGTTACTATGAATATGAATGATTTGATATAGCATATTGCTCATTTTACTTGAAGTTTGGAATAGCTTGTGCAAGAGTGAAAGTAGTTTTGATCATTTTGGTTGTGACTGTTCCTCTACACAGTCAAGAAATGTAAGTGTCTAATGATTATATGTAATGTTGAATGGATTAAATGCTTTATTCTTGGTAGAAGTGAATGGAAGGAATAGTGTTGGTGTTAGGTTTCATTTATTATTGAATTCAATGGTTTCTAAGATGTGTTGAGGAGTTTTCTCCTTGTTTAATGTTAACTGTTCTTGCACAATCCACTCATACAACAGTGAAGTTACAAAACTGAACCGATGGCATGTTTACAAAAAAGAAATAGAATGATAATAATATGCTAAAAATTCTATTCTGTTTAACACGCCAAAGGACCGCATTCTAAATTGTTGTCACTGAAATGACCACATTCTACCTGTGTCGTGCCCTAGCCCGTGCTTTAACTCCATTATTTGATGTTATTGGTGCTTGTGCTCAAGGATATCCATTTTTTTTGAAATGTTGACTATGGTTATCAAATGGACAACCCGTGAGCTTCTAGCTAGGTGCCATTTATATTGATAGCTTAGGGCATCAAATGTATTGTATCATTGATAGTTGATACTTTGTTAAAAGGAAATAGGACAAAGAACAATTTTTATTTAGTTTCTCTATTTTGATCCCTAAGTGGCTTACAACCCTAGAGAAGTATATGCAGATTTACGGATGTAGTTGTAGAATACATAGCAGCCAATAATTCATAATAAATTCTTGCATCTAATTTGAATAGCAATTAATACAAAGAACTAGGGTCCTCCAATGGCCCAATCATCCAGACCTTGACTGTCCCCTCAACTAGTGACCCTTCAAAACTGGGTTATCATGCAATCAGTGAGTGATCCTTCATTCTCCTGGTGAGCTTCTAGGTAGGCACCATTTGTATATTTGATAGCTTAGGGCATCAAATGTATATTGTATCATTGATAGTTGAGACTTTGTTAAAAGGAAATAGGACAAAGAACGATTTTGATTTAGTTTCTCTATTTTGATCTCTAAGTGGCTTACAACCGTAGAGAAGTATATGCAGATTTATGGATGCAATTGCAGGATACATAGCAACAGATAATTCACAAGAAATCCATGCATCCAATTTGAATAGAAATTACTACAAAGAAATAGGGTCCTTCAATGGCCCAATCATGGGGACCTTGACTGTCCCCTCAACCAGTGACCCTTCAAAACTGGATTATCATGCAATCGATGAGTGATCCTTCATTCTCCTGGTCTTCCCTGCATCCAAACATATTGGAAATACACAATACAATGATAAAAAGTCTTTCACAATCCCCCTTCCCTCAAGGAACACTATCAACCATCCTTTCCACATAGCATTTCACTCTTTTATGAGTGGATTGTGCAGGAACAATTAACACTAAACAAGGAGCAAACTTCTCAACACATCTTGGAAACCATTGAATTTAATAATAAATGAAACCTAACACCAACACTATTCCTTCCATAGTTGCAGGATACATAGTAGTTGATAATTCACAAGAAATCCATGCATCAAATTTTTATAAGGATATCCTACTAATCAATAGGAATTTTCTTAAGATGACCAATGATTATGCATTTTGATGGCAGTGTGCTAGTTCAAAAGGATAATATAAATCTGAAATAATTTTTTCTGATTTTCTCAAACTATAAATGTGGTTAAAGGGAAAATATTATGGCCCCTACATGTGGTTGTTAGTCTAATTAAGACAGGCCTACCTTTGCATATAATAAGAGGCCAACATGAAACAAACATCCAGAGGTTAGGGGGTTGTTCCCTGTTCATAATTTATTATTTAAGTGCTAAGTGATGATGGGTATATCATGTAATTCATACCTAGTGTGTCTCTTTTTTTCTCTCCACATTTCACATTAGGAGTATATGTTATAAAATACTAATGAAATCAACTATAGGTCAAATCTAATCAAAATTGCAATATAAAGATTAAAATAGATCTTGAAGAAATATGGGAACTATTTTTGACAGATATTGTACAAATGAAGAGAATACTCCAAAGAGGAAATGCTTCAATGTGGAACAATTGAAGGATAATATTTTACTTTTATATGCACATCTGCAATGTTTTTGATATATTTCTAAGATAACAAAACCATAGAAAGAATAGCATATAGAAGAAAGTAAAGAATAATGATCATAATTTGAGATATTATGGAAAATTAAAAGAAAGAATGCTTGGTGGGGTTATCATGCAATCAGTGAGTGATCCTTCATTCCCCTCTTCTAGTGACCCTTCAAAATTGGGTTATCATGCAATCGGTGAGTGATCCTTCATTCTCCCAGTCTGCCCTGCATCCAAACATATTGGAAATACACAATACAATGATAACAAGTCTTTCAAAATCCCCCTTCCCTCAAGGAACACTATCAACCATCCCTTCCACATAGCATTTCACTGTTGTATGAGTGGATTATGCAGGAACAATTAACATTAAACAAGGAGCAAACTCCTCAACACAACTTTGTTGTAAACATGACATTGGTTCAGTTTTGTAAATTTGTTTTTTGTGTAAATGCATTTAAATGGAACATTAAGCATAGTAATAATATGCTTAGTCTATTAGCAATTGCAGATTAAATGCCCATAACACCTTTATCAGTTTAGCATGTTATTATAAGATACTAAAGAAGACATGCTATTTGTCAGAGAAATCTTCACTGTCCCCCACAATGAAGACAATGAAGATTGACCTCCTGCCCCACAACAAAGAAAATTGTAATAAGAATAAGATAGTGCCAAGAAACATTTTCACAAATATGAAACATGAGGAAAAGTAATAACATTAACAATGCCAAGATTCACAACATTAAATTTCACCTGCGGATGAGTTTCTGCAGTGGGTTGCCCAGCATCAAAAATATGTTGAGTTGCATTTGAGTTGTAACTAAGAGTATCATGTAGAACAAACCCTAAACTTTGAAAGCGTTCTCCAGCCTGGCAATTCAAAATTCAATCTAGGCAAGCATCAGTAAGTGAAATAAATTATAGACATCAACATCAACATCATCATAATCATTAGACATAAATTATAGACATCAACATCAACATAATCATAATCATTTGGAGGGTATTCATTTTGGTCCTTGGATAGTACTATGTTTCTTGAAAGTTCTTGTGATGCTTCTAAACTTTAAAAACATATTTTATGGCTTAATGATAATATAGATTAGTGTTTTGTTTTCTAATGGAATGTTGTTGATCATTCATAGTCTTGAAAAAAAATTTGATTGTTTTGATTCTCGAGTCTTGACGTTGTTTCTCAATGTGATATAGACTAACCACAAAATGGTTCAGTTGGTCCTCTCTTTCTATTTAATCATTTGTCTTCCTCATGGTGTAAGTGTCAATATGTTATAATCCAACATGAAGTGTGGTTCAAATGAAGTTGAACCAAATGCTGACTGTGATGGCTATGATCATGATGAAGATAAATATAAATATTAAATCTAAAATATGGCTTGTAATTTGAATTTTCATTGTGAATGAAGAAACTATAGATTCAAGTCGACTCATTCTATGTTGTAGTATATTTGTTTCCTAGATCTACCATATTATATATGTGTAGCCTGTAAGGGACATCTTCTGCTCATCCATGTATCATAGCTTGGTGAGAGTTCTTAGGAGAAAGACAAGATGTCAGTGGGAGATGAAGAAACCAATATCAGAACACCACTTGAAGCCTTGCAATGTTGAGAGTGGGATAAAAGCTACACTTGAGACCCTATATAAGGAACAAACTTTATGAGCTTCACTTTGTTTCGAGAATAGTTTTATATTTTGTACTAAATAGGGCCAACCACGTGAAGGTGGAATCTCATTTTGCTCCACCCCCCCCCCCCCCTAACATCACTCTAAATTCCCCGTTAACATCTAACATTCATTCATTATTTCATCCATTAATAAAATGTAACATTCATTAATTATCACACGATAACATTCATTCACACATTAATAAAATGTGACATTCATTAATTATCACATGATAACATTCATTAACACATTATAAAATTTATAAACATTCACTACCACATAATTAAATTCATTGGCATATAAAAATCAGTTATTATCAATTAAGGTCCATAGATGACAATCATTTATTTTTTTCTTTTGATTTCTAATTTTTAAGATATAATTGTAAGATAAGTATCGATATCATCATCATGATCATCTACCCTCTCATTAGATCTCAATGCACGCCTAGTTCTCTGTTGATGCAAAGGGGGGTCATCTGCAATAACATATAAAAGGGTTAAATTAAAAACATTTTATTATAATTAAAAATATTTTAAACATTTTAAAATATTTTAGTACTTTACAAGCCATAATCGTATAGCTCTTTACCTGATCTAGTCACATCATCAACATCGAGGTCAATTTGTCAATCCATGAGACTATGTGGGATGCTCATGAAAGGAGTCTGGGTACCTACATATGTAATTCAATTATCTAATGTTAGCTAAAAAACTCATGATACATATACTCAAAACCACATAGTAAGTACATTAAAAACTATAAGCATCCCATAGTAAGTACATCATGAATTAATTAGATTAAGCATTGATTGCATAACTGCACATTTCTATCAAGAAATCAATATTAAATAGATTAAGCAGTGATCACATAACTGTACATTTCATTCATGTCATTCATCTTCTTCTTCATCCAACTAATCACCATGATCATCGTTGACATCGACATCATCACCACCACTGTCATTGTCTTCATCTTCATTGTTGTCATCATCATCGGCATCAGCATCAGCATCATCATCATCATCATCATCATCATCATCATCATCAGCAACATCATCATCATCATCATCATCATCAGTAGCATCATTAGTATCATCATAAGTAGCATCATCATCATCTTCTTCTTCTTCTTCTTCAAGAAAAGTTACGTCAGGAACATCATCGACTAACTGGTTGTTCGTGATCATCATCAACATCATCTTCTAGTTGTTCGCAATCTTCTTCCATTGCATTATACCTCATCGTCCTTCCTCTTGGATCATGTCTAACAACAAATGACCAACCCGATTTATGCGAAACCTTTGAGTAAAATACCTGCTCACATTGGCTTGGAAGAACATAGAGTTCATCCCCAACTGGCTCAAACCACCTTGTATTAATCATTAAAAATTCATTATCATGTTCAATAACAGTTCTATCAGGATCATTTTGATTAAGTCGTAGCCTATACCATTTGATGACAAAGAGAACTAATATGAAGGAATTAAAGTCACACTCAAGTATATCATCCAAAATGTCATAGTATCAATTTTCGGACTCTCGAGGATGTAAGTCATTTCTAGATGAAATATTAGTCACCTGAAAGACTGCACTTATCCCAGAATCACAAGTTCTCTTTGTGTCATCCAAATTTTTTATGCGAAATTTATGACCATTGCAAAACATAGCCTTGTGGTGTTTGACCTACAAAAATATGTAAAACATGTATAAATTAATGCATTAAGAGTTCATAAATGTACAAGTGATTAACAAATTTATATGTACCTAGAAATATTTTAAACCATGTGCTAAATCTATTTCCCTTTGGGTAACATTTGGATCTCCGTTACAATGAGCTTCATTAACCAATGAAGACACAGCGTCCTATGTTAATGTGCGACCTAAATGATGACATCGTTCAATCCATTTCGTCATCCAATCTTGATTGTTCGCAATATACAAATGTATTGCATCCCACTCTCGAGCAACTGTACAAAAAATAAATAGATGACTTACAACTGATTAATTTTGGAGATTAAAAATTAATTAACAGCTACAATAACATCTTATAATTTATTACCTCTCACTTTCCTCATTTTGCCTTCCCCCACCAAGTACTCCCCTTCAAATTTTCCAATGGTGTTGAGATCCCAAATGCGATCTATATAGATCTTTGTTGCAAGCTTAGGTAGATATTCAGTAACATACACCATAGATGTCATATATCCCTCCACCATAGAACCCTTTGGACGTGCTCTTTGCCGAACTAAAGTTTTCAAAAATTTCAAGTGCCTCTCAACCATCCACATTGACCGAGTGTGTACGGGTCCACACATTTCAATCTCCTCAACTTGGTGTATGAGGTAGTGTTCTTGTGCATTGAAAAAGGTTGAAGGTAGACACTTTTGCATTTCACACATTAAAAGGGGAATTCTTCTCTTCCATTATTTTATATCTACTCTATGGATTTTTTTAGATGACAACTACCTACAAGACGTTCAAGACACAAAAATATGTAAACACGAGACTTTACAATACATATATACAACAAATTGAATAGATATCATTGCTTACCTCATGTATTTTCCAAGATCATATATCACTTGTTTGATGTTATTGTCGAAGTTCTCTGGGAGAGATAGGGGTAACACGTACTGCAACAATTATAAAAATAATCATGTCATTCTTTTCTCATATAATATAATGAGAAGTACATGCAGTTTACAAATATATTGTAAATACAAAAGAACATGACTTACTTTGATGAAGGTATGTCAATCATGCCTTTTCAACCCTGGCCCAAATTCACCTTTCTTTGATATGGTACTGCTTATGTTTGCAGCAAATCTTGTGGGAAATCAAATTTTTTGTATGACTTCTTTTATGGCATCACCTTGTTGTTCTGTTAATAACCAAGGAAGGGCACTTGTATTAATCTGTTCTCCATTTCTATTTGATTCAATAAAATTTTTCATTGCATGATTAGATTCATAAATGTCGCTACAAATTTTGATAATTTTTTTTTTGTCACGCCTTCCATCCAATATCTTTCACAATGTCTATGTTACATTCTTTCCAATATGCATAGTATCAAATAAATGCACATCAAATAGCTACTCGTAGTAGGGCAACCTACTAAATTGTCTAGGATAACTCTTTAGTCCCTTTGGAAGGTGCTCAGTAGTGTTGCTTTGACGACATTCATGATCATCAATCACATAATCAACAAACAAAACACAATAAAAATATACAAATTCCAAACATAAACTGTTAGGTAGAATGGTAGTACCTTGACGATTAATTCTATTATATTCCAACTTCCATAAGTGAGGTGTCATTCTCCGTGGCTTAGATGTAGTCTCTTCTTTCCCATTGAAAAGATATTTTTCAGTAATTTGATAGTTATAATTTATGTGGAGAAAGTATCTATACTCATCAAACACCTGCTTTTCTAAACTTTTTGAATAACGAGATTTCATCTTTGGACCACAAACTGGACATGCAATTTTTTTCTTTGTTTGAAGACCTACAAGGTAATGATACAATTGGATTAAATATGTTAATTTTTATTTTTAGAATTATCATGTGCAACTTATATTCACCATAACATACCAGAAAAATGTGTTAGCCCTGGGGCATCATGTATTGTCCATACAAGCATTGCATGGAATTGAAATTGTCTGTCTCCTATTGGTCTAGAGATGTCATACATAGTGACACCTTTCCATAACTCTACCAACTTGTTGATAAGAGGCTCAATATAAATATTCATATCTTTAACTTGGTATTTACCTGGTTGAATGAACAACATTACATAATTATTGTGACCATTTTACTACAAGATTTATAATTACATGCAAATAACTATTAAATGATCAAATACCTGGAACAACCATTGCCAACATAATGTGCTCCTTCTTTATTGACATCCATGGAAGAATGTTATTGTTGATGACAAAAATAGGCCAAACAATGCAAACAGATCTTAGCTCTCCAAATAGATTGACACCGTCTACTGCCACTAAAAGCTTGAGATTTTGCAAACATGCTATAATGGGGATGTAACGAAGAATCTTGTGAGGCACCTTTTTTGTAATTTGATCTATTTGATATCTACTCATATGATATTCAGGGCATTCTATTGAAAATTCAAGTTCTTTATGATAAATAATATGATCATTGAGACAAGCATCTATTGCTTGATACTCTATTCCAATATCTTTCATAGTGGCACATAATTCTTGGTATGAGTGAGGGAGAATATTCGATGGTGGTAACAAGAACTCACCTATCAATCTGTAGAAAAAAAATATATGTTGTTAATATTAACAATATTTATGGTACATGTTTCACCATTTAATTACTATAATGACATATATGACATACCGTAGCATACGTGACATTGTTGTGTTGGATAAACCATTCATAACCTTCAAGTTCAACAACAACAATACAGCAAAGAGAAGAGTTGTTTGGGAGCCTTTGTAAAGGGGTGTGTCTACCTTCTCAAGTAGAGGTATATCATGGATGACATCAACATCATCCTGATCATCATCATCAGTTGCACCAATACCAAATGTGTCATGGATCAATGTATTAGTACCATCATTTGGAGCATCATTCTCATCTTCCATGGGATCATAATCTTTAGCTTCAATATTTGCACCTCCATGATCCTCCACTTCCAAAGCCATATTCTCAATATTCATACCTCCATGGTCCATATCATGTACTCCCCTAGGGAGGTCGACCTATATTAAAATGAACACAAATAAACCATGATAATGATCTCATCATCAGGTGTATTTCATATATATATTAATTGTTAAATAAATATAATGAAAAATTTACCAATTCATGATAATCAAAGCCTCCTTCAATGTGACCATTATCCCTACAATGTCTCTTAGTTGTTTTGATTAGCAATCTTCTAATGTTTAAGCCCTTACAATTATTGCAAGGACAATAACATTTTCCATCACCTTTTCTTTTCAAGTTCGACCACAATCTATTGATTGCATTCCCATTACCTTCTTCACTTGGATTGTCTGACATGATGCTTCTTCACTTAGATTATCTATAACCTAATTATATATAGAAATTGAAAACTTAGTTATGAAATGATGTTGTAGTATAGTATACCAAATTGAAACACTTTTATTATTGTAGTCTTCCACCTCAAACTCTTTCCTATTGTGGCAAGAAAGAAAGATATTCAAATAATATAGTAGTTTGTAAATCAAAATAAAATGGAGGCAAGTTGTTGATTGGGGGTGCAAGGAACAACACCCATCAGTATTTTTATCGAATTGTAAATTTCAATTTTGAACCATTCTGTGAATATAGAACATGGATGTAATCTCAGAAAATAACAAAATGTAGACACGACATATTACTTATTTTGTTATTCTACATTACTTACTATTTGAGTGCACGTTCCACCTGCAACTTGATCAAGTCTTGTTTGATGCTTCAATTTTGTGTTAACTGTCCTGTAGAAGTACACAATTTTGTATTTGCTCAATATGTTATTCAAAAAACAACAATAGAATAAAATATTTGTTGAGAAAGATCATCATAGGAGTATCAAAAACTCGAGATTTAAGGTAACACAACATTATAAGACTCTTACATTCAACCTTCAATTTATGCACCTAATAAATAAGAGAAAAAATACATGAAATTGAAAAATTTAACTAATGAATTATGTTTTTCTTCTCATCTTAATCGGCCAAATTTATATGAGATTCTAAAGAAGGCCTCACTCTTAATCAACCAAATCTTCAAATTGTCTAAATGCTTCTTTATTTGTCAACCAATTAATACATGCTACTATATAAAGAAGACAATCAGAAGACAATGAAGATTTCTCTGACAAAAATGAATACACTAAACTGAACCAATGACATGTTTACAAAAATTATCATAACTCGCAAGCAAAACTGAAACAATGGCTTGTTTATAACTCATTAAGAGTGAGGAATAGCTTATGCAAGGGTGAAAGTAGTTTTGATCATTTTGATCATGACTGTTCCTCTACACAGTCAGGAAATGTAACTATCTAATGATTATATGTAATTTTGAATGGATTAAATGCTTTATTCTTGGTAGAAGTGAATGGAAGGAATAGTGTTGGTGGTAGGTTTCATTTATTATTGAATTCAATGGTTTCCAAGATGTGTTGAGGAGTTTGCTCCTTGTTTAATGTTAATTGTTCCTGCACAATCCACTCATACAACAGTGAAATGCTATGTGGAAGGGATGGTTGATAGTGTTCCTTGAGGGAAGGGGGATTTTGAAAGACTTGTTATCATTGTATTATGTATTTCCAATATGTTTGGATGCAAGGTAGACCAGGAGAATGAAGGATCACTCACCGATTGCATGATAACTTAGTTTTGAAGGGTCACTGGTTGAGGGGACAGTCAAGGTCCCGATGATTGGGCCATTGGAGGACCCTATTTCTTTGTATTAATTTCTATTCAAATTGGATGCATGGATTTCTTGTGAATTATCAGCTGCTATGTATCCTACAACTGCATCTGTAAATCTGCATATACTTCTCTACGGTTGTAAGCCACTTAGAGATCAAAATAGAGAAACTAAATCAAAATCATTCTTTGTCCTATTTCCTTTTAACAAAGTCTCAACTATCAATGATACAATATATATTTGATGCCCTAATCTATCAAATATACAAATGGCGCCTACCTAGAAGCTCACCAGGAGAATGAAGGATCACTCACTGATTGCATGATAACCTAGTTTTGAAGGGTCACTGGTTGAGGGGATAGTCAAGGTTTGAATTATTGAGCCATTGGAGGACCCTAGTTCTTTGTATTAATTTCTATTCAAATTGGATTCATGGATTTATTGTGAATTATCGGTTGTTATGTATCCTACAACTGCATCCATAAATCTGCATATACTTCTCTAGGGTTGTAAGCCACTTAGGGATCAAAATAGAGAAACTAAATAAAAACCCAGTTTTGAAAGGTCACTAGAAGGGGGGAATGAAGGATCACTCACTGATTGCATGATAACCCCACCAAGCATTCTTTCTTTTAATTTTCCACAATATCTCAAAGTATGATCATTATTCTTTACTTTCTTCTATATGCTATTCTTTCTATGGTTTTGTTATCTCAGAAATATATCAAAAACATTGCAGATGTGCATATAAAAGTAAAATATTATGCTTCAATTGTTCCACATTGAAGCATTTCCTCTTTGGAGTATTCTCTTCATTTGTACAATATCTGTCAAAAATGGTTCCCATATTTCTTCAAGATCTATTTTAATCTTTATATTGCAATTTTGATTAGATTTGACCTATAGTTGATTTCATTAGTATTTTATAACATATACTCCTAATGTGAAATGTGGAGAGAAAGAAAGAGACACACTAGGTATGAATTACACGATATACCCATCATCACTTAGCACTTAAATAATAAATTATGGACAAGGAACAACCCCCTAACCTCTGGATGTTTGTTTCATGTTGGCCTCTTATTATATGCAAAGGTAGGCTTGTCTTAATTAGGCTAACAACCATAGTGTAGGGGCCATAAATTATGGAACCCAAAATAGTGCACACTTGTATTAAATTAGGTTCAATATACTACAAGGGAATGGAAACCATGCAATAGTGCCTCATGGGGATGGAAGAAACCCTTCACTAAGAAGATGGTTGTGTCTGCAATATTTACTAGAGGCAAAGAACATAATTTGGTTCCAGCAATTACTCCTATAAGATAATGGCACCCACAAAACACTTGGAAAAGATAGCACTCACTATATCTTTTATCACTCTTTTAAAGCTGGGACAATAAATCTCAAAGATTGATCAACGAATTCTTGAGCACAAAGAACCATTGACAGATATGATTCATGTGTACAATAGCCAACAACCAGTTGTTCCAATCATGATGTCAAATAATTATGTTAGAAAAAGCATCTACAAATCCCTTACACAACCATAATAGATTCAAACCATGAACTATAAGAACCTAACAATGGGACTAACAAAGATGCAGCCTAAACAAATCTTGATCATTTTCCACCCTATTGTAAGGCTCAAGAAGTAACTCTATCTTAAAGCTACACATTCCTCTAGATGAAGCTCAAAGGTCAGGTAGCTAAAGCATAGCAATACTTGAATGAATATAGGAATAATTTGATGTACAATCATTTGCTAGCTTGGTTTGTGGGTTTTCCACATAATATTTTCTCTTTAACCACATTTATAGTTTGAGAAAATAAGAAAAAATTGTTTCAGATTTATATTATCCTTTTGAACTAGCACACTGCCATCAAAATGCATAATCATTGGTCATCTCAAGAAAATTCCTATTGATTAGTAGGATATCCTTATAAAAATTTGATGCATGGATTTCTTGTGAATTATCGACTGCTATGTATCCTGCAACTATGGAAGGAATAGTGTTGGTGTTAGGTTTCATTTATTATTGAATTCAATGGTTTCCAAGATGTGTTGAGGAGTTTGCTCCTTGTTTAATGTTAATTGTTCCTGCACAATCCACTCATAAAACAGTGAAATGCTATGTGGAAGGGATGGTTGATAGTGTTCCTTGAGGGAAGGGGGATTGTGAAAGACTTGTTATCATTGTATTGTGTATTTCTAATATGTTTGGATGTAGGGCAAACCAGGAGAATGAAGGATCACTCACTAATTGCATGATAACCCAGTTTTGAAGGGTCACTGGTTGAGGGGACATCAAGGTCCAGATGATTGCGCCATTGGAGGACCCTATTTCTTTGTAGTAATTGCTATTCAAATTGGATGCATGGATTTCTTGTCAATTATTGGCTGCTATGTATCCTACAACTACATCCGTAAATCTCCATATACTTCTCTAGGGTTGTAAGCCACTTAGGGATCAAAATACAGAGACTAAACCAAAATCGTTCTTTGTCCTATTTCCTTTTAACAAAGTCTCAACTATCAATGATACAATATACATTTGATGCCCTAAGCTATCAAATATACAAATGGTGCCTACCTAGAAGCTCACCAAGAGAATGAAGGATCACTCACTGATTGCATGATAACCCAATTTTGAAGGGTCACTAGTTGAGGGGACAGTCAAGGTCCGGATGATTGGGCCATTGGAGGACCCTAGGTCTTTGTATTAATTGCTATTCAAATTGGATGCATGGATTTATTGTGAATTATCGGCTACTATGTATCTTACAACTGCATCCGTAAATCTGCATACACTTCTCTAGGGTTGTAAGCCACTTAAGGATCAAAATAGAGAAACTAAATAAAAATTGTTCTTTGTCCTATTTCCTTTTAACAAAGTATCAACTATCAATGATACAATACATTTGATGCCCTAAGCTATCAATACAAATGGCACCTAGCTACAAGCTCACGGGCTGTCCATTTGATAACCACAGTCAACATTTCAAAAAAAATGGATATCCTTGAGCACAAGCACCAATAACATCAAATAATGGAGTTAAAGCACGGGCTAGGGCACGACACCAATAGAATGCAGTCATTTCAATGACAGCAATTTACAATGGCGTCATTAAACATATATGCCAGTAATATCAACAAACATGAATCCAAACATTTGAATACAGTGAATCGATATCCTTGAGCACAAGCACCAATAACATCAAATAATAGAGATAAAGCACTAGCTACGGCACAACACCAGTAGAATGCGGTCATTTCAAAGAGCATTCATGATCAAATAAAATGAAATACATTCGAATATGATGCCAGAGGCTCGAAAGATGAAAAAATCACATACCTTCTCCCACGCTCAGCTTTCGCTCCTTTTCTCCCACTCCCTCTATCCAATCGAAATAAAAATGATGAGGTCGTTTCACTTTTTTTTTAATCTATACTCTGAATCTGTCAGAATTTTGATAGTCAATTAAACACCCATTGGAATATCGACATCATCAGGGCCTATTACAAAAAAAAAAAATACCAAATTCGTAATAAAAAGTTACTTGTCGGAAACTTCTGTCGAAATTTGGCCCCAAATGTAGTAGTGTTTATATCTTCTCGTTCATTTCTTAGAGACTTTATGATTATCATCCAAAGATGTATATATTGTATTACATTTTATGTATTGGTTAGTGACATTGATTCTAGAGATGTATATGTAGTTGTATTGTATTATTGTTATCCTTGCAACATGTGCAGTGGAAGATGTATTATCTTGAGGACTATGATGTATCAAGTTGTATCTTCTTGTATGTACCTTTGATTACATTGATGTAATGGATGTATCTTATTATTTAGTTGAAATGAATATGTTAGTGTACTTTATGATTTGTGTTCTTTTCATTATGATTAAGTAAAGAATTAGGAATACTTAAATTTGGGGTTTTTAAACGAGTGTAAGATTGGGGTTTTTAAATGAGTGTAAGATTCATCATTTGATTATGTTATTGATTATTCTTAGTAGATTAGTTAACTTATATGTAATTCTACGTCATGGAACCCTTGAGACTTGCAATTTGTAAACGAGTTACATTTCTGAGTATGTATTGCCTTATGTTATATTTCTTCCACATTTTTATTCATTATTGATTGTAAACTCTTACGAGAAAAAAATTATTCGATAAACTTAATAATGTGTTTTAGGTTAATTTCTCTTGGGTTCCCCAGTGGGGTGTTACATCACCCAAGGTTTTGTTTAGTCGAAAGAACAAAAGGGTTTAATCCAAGTGGTCATACATCAAGTTTCAACATGTTAATGGACCTATCTGGGCTAACCCATATCCAAAGGAAAATAAAGTTGTTGATCATATTAGATGAAAGAAGGATGGATCAAAATAACATTCAATGAAGCATCAAAGAGCAACCCGGGTATGTCAGGAGCATGATATATAGCATGGGATCGAACTATAAGTATAGTGACAATGGGATCCAAGAAGCTCATGGAAGGGTTGAACAATGAGGCAAAGGCACAAGCTACATTATTGCCCATCAAAATTACAAAAAAACTATCTATTTCAAAATTACATTTGTAGGGAGATTTTTTAGTAATTATTAATACAATAATAAAAGGGGAGACTAAATAAATTAATATAAATTATAAGAAACCTTTTACTTTAATTTAAAGAATTTAAGGTGTCCCACATGTTGAGGAGTGGAAACATGATGGACACGTTATCCAAGTTAGCAATATCACTTAATGAATGTCAGCCCAATGAACTTTGGGAGGATTTTTGAGATATTAATCTTGAGTATTTAGATTACTTAGATGTTGTTTCATGTAGATTTCATAATGACGAGTGGAGAGTTTTAAATGCAATTTCTTTGGAGGCATGTTTTGTTATCACAAGAGTTGTTATTTTAGTCATAACATAACACATGGTGAAGCATCAAGAAGTAGAGCAAGTGAGGGATGGTGGTGGCGTAGGGTGAAGAATGGAGGCTGATTTAATGTTGTTCACACAAAAGAAAACTTTAATTTATTGGTAAAATTTCAGACGAGATTAAAATTTGCTTTCAAAATTGATGATCTCATTTTCTTGCAAAGTGTTAATATTCTTTATTGGGGAGGAATACATGAAGTTTGAGTATCAATATAACCTGGACGACTACTCGATGAATGACACCCTCAAAGTAGTGAAGAAAGAATGAAGTAAATTCTATTCAAAAAATTTTGTATAATTTCATCAAATATCTTATAGTGTTAATCCTCTGTAAATTTTGTATATCTTCAAAGAGGAAGTCTATCATAATGAGTATATTAGGATTTTTTTAATGAATAACATGTATATTTTGTATGGACAAGTGAACAACTTGTAACAGCATCAAGACATCTTTTTTTTAAGAATGCATTCCTTTCGCACTAGGGATTTCTCCCCAACGGCTCCTTCTGCGATCAATGGTGGCAGCTTTCCTACGGGTAAGGATGCCTCTTCTGGGTCTTCTAAGCCTACCTCATCTGCTTCGTCGGCAGTTTTGGCTAAGGGTGCTTCTTTTGGCTTTGATTCGGTGGCGGATAGGCTTGCTTTGGTGCCTTATGTTGGGGGTGTTACCCTGCCTGCTCGACCTACTCCCAGGTTGGGGTGTGTCGAGCTTGGTTCGTTACCCTTTGTGTCTTCCTCTTCTGCAACAGTAAAGGTGGGGGATGTTGTTGGTTCATCTCAGTGTGGGGTGTTTCCCTCTACCCCCTCCCCTATGGCTGTGGGGGCGTCTGCCACTTCTCCTACTGGTAAAGTTGTGTCTCATGTTGGGGGAGGATCTGACTTAGGTTAGTCCTCATCCAGGAGTTCCTCTACTAGTAAATTTAAGAGCTCCTATGCTGATTTCTTAACTAGTGGTGGTGGTAAGTGGTTTTCCCTTGGTCCCAAGCCCTCTGCTGAATATAAACATTTCCCAGTTTGTAATCTTGTTGCCTTTGAGTTAGGGGAGGAATTTATTATTGAGATATTAAACATTGTCTCAAACCTCTCTGATAATGCAGTGATTTGTATATTTAAGGGGTATTGGCCTAATCTCCTTGGGCTCCATGCTTGGATTTCTAAGCACTGGGAACCCATTGTCTCTTGTTTTGTCCATCTTTACCCTATGGCTAAAGGTTTCTTCATTACTAAGTTTGAAGCAGCTGAAGACAAAAGGATTATTCTATGTGATCACTTTTTTAGTTGGGAGGATCGCTTACCATTAATGGTTAAGCCCTAGCATCCAAATTTTGACCCAATCTCTGAGACCTTCAAAAAGATGCCCTTGTGGGTGAGACACCCAATCTCCCTCTTCATATGTGGTTGGATTCAGTGCTAGAGGAAGTGGGTGAGGTGTTGGGATATTTTTTGATGGTTGATGAGAACTTATTTAACCTATTTTATTCTATATGCACTTGTATCCTTGTGGACATTAATACTTCTAAGGGGCTACTTGAATAAATCAAGTTGATGTATCCTAAGGGTTACTGGATACAGTCATTGGATTACAAATTTATCCCCTTCAGATCTAGGAGATGCTTCAAAATAGGACATGTTGCTTCTAAATGTGATATTGAGAAAAGGAAATCGAAGAAGCTTGCTTCATGGTGGATTGGTGCCTCTTCTCAGCATTATACGGTTGATAAACTCTCTTCAGAGAAGGGAAAGTTAGGTGCTTCTGCTCCCAAGGTTCTTGTTTCTGATGTTGGTCATGTTGGTACTGCAGTTGTCATCCCTGAAATGTCCTCTAGTGTGGGTCCTAATGAGGATTCTGCTAGAACTTGCCCTTGACCTAAATGTTTTGGGGAAGTGAAAACTATTGATGTTGCTACTGGAATTACAACGGATGACCCAATGCTAGTTGTTGGTATTTCAATTGCATCTCCCCTTGTCCCCCTACACCAAGGGGAAAAGATGGTTGTTGCTAAAGATGTTGGAATTACTACTGGTTCGACTATTGATACAGGCTCTACTAGTGTTGTTGATTTCCTCCTTGTTGTGGGTGCTAGGGGAGGGTTTGTTCCAATGTGGCAGATTAAGGCTACTAAAGTGGCAAACAGATGGACTGAGGTTAAAGGAACAAAATATAAAAGGTCTTTGCCCTCATTTGAAATGTCTCTTCGGTCCCACAATAAGGGGACTAATAGTAAATCCTAATTTTGGGATTTTGGTTTTGGGCTGCCGGTTATGAATAATTCTATCTTTTGCAGCGATGCTCTTTGTTTTGTTGGTTGGTTGGCATTCTTGGCTGGTCTATTTTGTTTTTTTGCTTTAGGGGGCTTCATTGCCTTATCCTTAGTTTCAACGGTGTTTAGGGTTTTGAGGCCCCTTCAAAACCTATTTTTACATTAATCCAAAACATGTATATTTTGTATAAGACTTTTAGGAGTTGTTAGCAGCAACATTAATAACTAGGTGATTTTAAGTAGCGGTTGGTAGTAATAGGCAGTGTGGTGTTTTTGTCAAAAAAATGGTAATAGAATCTTCATACTTTTACTTATTAAAAAATATATCAATTACCAATCAACAAAAAAAGTTAATAATCTCTTTCATCTCTTCATCTTATTAATATTATTCACTCATTAAATATTTTTTTAGAAGTTCTTTATATTTTTAATAGCATATATTAGCTTTATTTAATACTTTATTGTTAACAATACCTTACATTATTTTTTTGAATCTCTAAATCTTGTCATTGCCTTAATCACCTTCTACACATCTAAAATAATCATCTATTCCATAGACTAGAATTATATATTATTTCTCTTAACATATAGAGAATAATGATAGATCTCTTGATATAATTTTTTATTACTCATGGCATTTAGCTTAAAGAAGTAGACACACTTAAGATAAGCTCTTACATAGATATTAACCCTAGGCACACAAAGACTAGGTAGACAATGTGTTCCAACTTTATTTTGACTATCTATACATATTAAAAGAATGAATAAGGATTTGACCATTTTAACATGCTCTTACATAATTGCCCTATTTGCTATATCCTAGATATAGGTTGCATAATGAAAACTCTCTCAAGTTTTGATAAATAGACCTTTAGTTTTATATATCTAACTTTTCTTGTGTTATAATATTCTTTATATTAAATATATCTTCTTATTTTTCATTTGCTTATTTTAAAAATAGCGAAGACTTTATCATCACTAATCATTATATAGACATCTATATAACTATGATAGCATCTAGAAGTGCAATTTCATATAAAGTACTCTACAACTACAGCTTATTCTATAATCTTATATATTTTTCTCACCTCTACATTATATGCATATCTTTATGTAATCAAATTCAAACAATTCAATATATTTATGTGTAATGTGTCCTAATTCTCATTGTGTGTGATTAGATTGATATAACTTCACATGCTTTAGTAAGATAACTAACTCGTGTCATTTATTATAAGTTAATCTACTTTTACATTTAGAGTAATTTAAAGCATATACAACAAATAGAGGCAAATACTACTCTAGATAATTTTATTTATTTTTTAAGACATGTAGGTATTATGAGTAAGAAAATAACTTTGTATATAATAGAACAAGGTTGCAATCAAATCAATTATCCATGTAGTTCTTAAGGTATTTGATGCAAGAGCATATTTGGATTGGCACAATCTTACATCACCAAATAATGTGGTTCCCTACACTAGCCTAGCTCATGCACATTCTTGCACAATGATATTTTGGTGACACGAAAACGTAAATTATGTGACATGTGTTATTTTTATTGGGAAGTTGTGTCGTCTCACTCCCTATGCTTGATGCTTATTTTCTACACGTCCCCTCCCTATGAAAAAGGCCATGCAAATCTCTCTATTTGCACTAAGTCGTACAACTATTTCTTACAAAACCCTACCACATCCTATCTTGTCTCATAGAATAGCTTGTTTCCAACACATGAAATAAAGAGATCAATCAAATTCAGATGTCATAGAATCAACCATTCGATCAAACAGAATCTATGAAACAACAACAATTTGATTTTCTATTAGCTTGCCAATATATTAGAAGGGTGATAATTTCAAATTTATGTAGTGGTTAATTATTCTTGATGTAGATGGCATCTTACTAATTAAATCCAGTCATGACCTACTTCATTGTGTTATATCAATAAACCAAATTATATTAGTTTGATAGTTGTTTTATATCAAATAAACCAAATTCTATTATTATGTTATTTGCTATCATTTTGGCCATTCTAAAAAGTTCAATGATATAGAAACAAATCTAACTAGAAGATTCGACACTAGATAGAACTTAAATGCAAAGAAACTCAGCATATATGCAAAGAATCTCAACATATTTTTCTAAAGCATTGAGAATAGTATTGTGTTAAGTTTCACATACTAGTGGCCCTTTAAATTGTCCATTCCTCCTTATGTTATCTCCATATTCTTCCTTGATTTGCAATCTATTGTTCATTATGCATCATTTTGATGCTTGTACATTTGACCCACAATGAATGCTACGCAGGGTGTTACCCCTACTAGAGATTAGGGTTTGTTGTTCATTGCTACCTAACTCTCTTGCCTTAGTCAATTTCCAAACCTATTTATTTTTGGTTCAGTTGCATTTGTTATGTTTTCAGGTTGACCGGCCTTTGCCCGTGATTGCTAGCTCCGCTCCCTAGGGATACCCTTGTTTGCCTGTCGCGCTAAAAAAATCATGTTCCCAACTCTGTTGTCGATCACGTTTTTTGTTGTGGCCCGCGCCATTTACCTAGTCAACGCTACCTTACACACAAAGACTTCAGGAATTTTATCCATTTTCACCCTTTTTTTGAAGTGATATTCCCAGTATCAAAGCCAACTTCTTTCAATACATGTTGCTTGATCGCCTCGTGTTGTTATTCAAACCCTTTGAGTGAGGCAATAGCTAAGAAGCTTCAAGCTTATTTTGATAAGTTGCAAAACCGATACATGAAGGCTATGGTTGAATTAAACCAAGTGAAAAACCCTTCTTTGTTACTTTTGAGTTTTGGGGATGGGGATGGGGATGGGGATGGGGATGGGGATGGGGTTGGGGTTGGGGTTGGGATGGGGAAATAAGTTTTTAAGATGGAATTTTTTTTACGAGTAGGAGTCGACAATGGGAATGACTATATTAAAAATAGGAAAATTTTAAAACATAAGAAAATTTTAAAATATTTATATGAAAATATAGATAAAACATGCTTTATATATATATATATATATATATATATATATATATATATATATATATATATATATATATATATATATATATATATATATATATAACGAGTAGGAGTCAACAATGGGAATGACTATATTAAAAATAGGAAAATTTTAAAACATAACAAAATTTTAAAATATTCATATGAAAACATAGATAAAATGTGCTTATGTGTGTGTGTGTGTGTGTGTGTGTGTGTGTGTGTATTACGAATAGGAGTCGACAATGGGAATGACTATATTAAAAATAGGAAAATTTTAAAACATAAGAAAATTTTAAAATATTCATATGAAAACATAGATAAAACATGCTTATATATATATACAACCTTGACATATAATGTTTGTGTTAAGTAATTTAAATTGAGAATTTGCATGAGAGTGGGAGTCAAACAAATTATCAAAACTCAAACATTAATTAAATTAATTTTACAAGACAGCCAAGAACGAATGTCACAAATTTTTTGAGTTTTTGGGATGTCCCTATTTCTGAGATGTGTCTAATTACGTTGGAAATGAGTCCCCGAGTAACATGGCCTTCAACAAATGTCATTATGCTTATTATTTCCTCTCTTCCCAACTCTATAGAGTTCTCATCACAATAAAGGTGGGATTTGTTTGCAATGCTTAAGGAGCTTAAAGTGCAATCAGAAAAAGCCAAAGAGAAAAGAACAAGAGAGATCACCAATTATTGAAAGACTTGATGGATTACATTTTTTCCAAGATAATGGACAAAATAGATGACACCTAGAAGGTATATTCTTATTTAAAGGTTGCCTATTAAAGGTATATGACGATAGAAAATACTTGAAGTGAATAGTTAAGAAGTGAAGCTCCAAGGGTACGGCCCTGTGGAGGGGGCCTTCCTACAAAAATTCAATGGGTGTTGATGAGATTTTTTAGGATTATTTCTAAGTGGGAGGTCCCGTGAATTTTGTAGTAGAGTTCGTACTTAAAAGTTTAAACTCGACAATTTATGAAAGTTGTTGGTTTCATGAATTTTTTATTTAGCATATTCAATTCAAATTGACTAAATAAATAAAAAAATTTAAAAAAATTATTGATAAGAATTGAAATTATTTATATGATTGACAAGTGACAGAAAAAAGCTTAAGCTTGTGGGGGCAATTTTTAGCCCCCTGTGTTTTCCACCCACTCAAATTTGGAGCCCTAAAAAGTAGGGATTGCTACTTCTGAAGAAAATATTTCAATTAATCTCATAGTAGTCTTTTTTAACTTCATGGGACCTCTCGCTCCATAAAAATAGACCATGAAGCTTACCTCATGGGACCGCACCTTAATGCTACATTAATGAGGCAAGTTTTTAAATGTACTAAGTATGATCTAACCTTGTTGCAACAAATGATATGATAATCATAATGGGTGAAGTTATTGCATACTTGGCAAAAATTGGATAAGCAATTGAAGGACAAGTTGAAGATGTTAGAAACCATTAAGAAGAGGATTGCATATCTATGGAACCATCAAACTATTGGATTTATAGAAAGAACAATTTTACATAGTAGTTCCAACTATATCTTCTTTTGTGAATCTTGATGATAAAGTTGACACAAAATTGTTAAATAATGCATTAAATGAATTGTTTGAGCTAAAGACTAATGCAATATTGGATGTACAAGATATACCATGCACATTGATGAGTTAAACCATAGTAACGAGAATCACCTGAATCACCGGTTTCACAATTCGATTCAAGCCTCCTAATATTTTATGAACCAGTGAATCATATCGCCAAATTTTTGACAATGAATCGCCAATTCACCGATTCATTGAAAAAATCACCCAAATCGCCTCAAAAAATCGGTAAAAATCAGCGGCACGTCTAGGGAAAAAGTGAAGTCAATTTTATAAAAGAAAAATACATATTTTTTTAATTATTTTTTTTGTTTTTCCTCTTTGTTTTATAACCCGAAAGGGTCTTCTAATTGTTTAGCATGAGTAGAAGAGAGGAAAAGTGAGAGAGAATAAAAGAAAAGAAAAACTGGAGGTTTGCAACCAGTAAGAAGGAAGAGCACCAAAGAGATCAAAAATTCATTTGGAGAGGCCATAAGATTGCATTGGGAGCATTAAGGAGTCAATAGCAACACTCCTCAACTCATTTATAAGAGGTAAGTGTTGAATTTTATTTTTTTATGTTAGTGTATTATTCATTTTTTGTTAAATTTTTTTAGTTTTCATTTGTAAATCTTGAATGTTTTTTAGTTTTACTAAATTGCAAAGTAGGCTTTGTTGTTTTGTTTATTAGTTTGAAACTTTGAGGTTTTACTTAAATTTTCTTATTGCAACAGCTTTAACTTCCATTTTTCACAATGGGTAATCGTAAAAAAGGTGAATGTTGAAAATATACCGAAGACTTTCTTGGAAGAACAAATTTTCAAATGAAATGTATATTTTGTAAGAATATAAATTCTGGTGGCACTTATATATTCAAATACCACATTGTTGCCATACCTGGACATGATATTACAATTTGCACTCAACAAACTGTTGAGGCAAAATGCACTTGTCTAGTGGCATTAGAAAAATATGAACAAGAGAAATTAAATAAGAAAAGGCAATTTGAGGGGTTAAGGGCTATTGGCTCCCATGCTCTCGCAGCTGCATCCGCATCCATAAGTTGTGTTGGAGAGGGTTCTTCCATGCCTCATTTTTGTCCTAGTGCTAGTGCTTGTGCTAGTGTTGATGCTAGTGCTAGTCGTTCTTATACTGAGATTCAGTCCAACACATTGCAGCCTAGAGTGCAGAAGAACATATTGGATAGTTTTTTTGTGTCCCGCACTACTCCTAGCTCACAACCCAAGCTTGAGGGCATGGGTTTGAACAAGGAGATTCATGATGCTGCCAGAAAAGAAATTTGTAAATTTTGGTACTTTTGCAACATTCCATTTATTGCAGCCAAGTAATTGATTCTTTTTTATTTGTTTTCTTTAAGTTTAAAATTAAATTTTAATTATATCTACTTGTTAAATCATAGATTCACTTTACAATGTTATAAAATGATTTGTCATCTAAATTTCTAATCATAATCTATTTGTGATAGGGCTCCTTATTGGCAAAACTGAGGCTGAGTTGAGTGGATACCTCTTAGATGAAATGGTAGAGGATATGAAGGTTGAGCTTGAGGACCACTGAAAGGAGTGGATCGAAAAAGGTTGCAGGTTAGATAGATAGGAGGAATAGAACACTCCTCAATTTTCTTGTTTCCTATGGAGGTGATTGATCATTCTACTTTCCTACATGCATTGTGAATTGTGAATCGTGATTGAATAATTTAAATTTTAATTTGTTGATTGCTAATTTATTGATGATCCATGATAATTCATTGTTTTGTAGGATATACCATGTTCCTCAAATCTATTGATGCTTCAGCTCATTAAAAAAATGCCACATACTTATGTGAGGTTATTGAGGAGGTCATAGCAGAGGTGGGGGAAGAAAATGTGGTGCAGGTGGTGACGGATAATGTAGCAAGTTATGTTGTTGCAGGTAAACTTTTAACTTTTCAAGTTTTGAAAATAAATTTATTTGAACTTTTCTAATTCTAAGTTTCCTAACATGTTTAAATTTCTAATTAATTTAAAATTGTTGTAGGTAAACTTTTGATAGAGAGGCACCCCACCATATTTTGGTCTCCTTGTGAGGCACATTGCCTTGACCTCATATTGTAGGATATTGGCAAACTTGAGTGGGTCAAATCATGCATAGAAAGGGCCAAGAATATATGCAAGTTTATTTACAATCATGCATTCGTCCTTAGCACAATGAGGGACTATACAGGAGGCAAGGAGTTAGCTCATCCAGGCATCACGAGGTTTGCCTCGAATTTCATCACACTGCAGTCCTTGTTGACATCAAGGGAAAATTTGAGGAGAATGTTTGTTGGGCGGGAGTGGACTACATCTTCCTATGCTACGACCACTGTAGGGGTAGATGTGGCAAATTGCATCTTTGATGAGGATGGTTTTTGGAAACCTGCTAAAGAAATCCTTGAGGTAAATTTCTTACAATTTAACATTTAGTATTTAGTATTTATTACTTAATTGTTTAATGATTTAGTTTTACTTTTAGTTTTATATTTAAGTTTTGAAGTTCAAATATTTTTTTTACATTATATGCAGGTCACTGAGCCCCTCGTATCTCTCCAATGAACTGTTGATGGGGAGAAGCCCTCTATGGGCTACATATATGAGGGCATAGATAGGGCCCAAGAGGCCATTAGAGCCCAATATGCAGGAGTGCAGGAGAAGTATGTCTCTATTTGGGAGATCATTGATAGAAGATGGCAGAATCAGCTCCATCGACCCATCCATGTAGCAGCTTATTATTTGAATCCAACATTTCGTTCCCGTCCTAACTTCAAGGCGGATGAGGAGGTTCTCACCGGCCTATATACAGTGATCCAGAGGTTTAGTAGTGATGAGGATAGTGCAGCTGTAACCATTGAGCTAAACAAATTCAATAATAAAGAAGGGCCAATTTTCTCTAGCAGGATGGTCATAAATACTCAGACAACACTACAATCAGGTAAAAACAATATATTCTTGAATCTTAAGTTTATGGCTTATAAGTTGTGCATTTTAATTTTTAATTTTGTAATTTTGTAAATGAGTCTAATTGTTTTTATTTTCCCTTATTTTAGATAGATGGTGGCAAATGTTTGGGCCCACAACCCCAAAACTTCAGAAAATTGTCATATGTATTCTGAGTCAGCCAAGTAGCGCTTCTGGATGTGAGCGCAATTGGTCCATGTTCGAGCATATCCACTTGAAGAGGAGAAATAGGTTGTTTGTGCAGAGGTTGAATGATCTTGTCTTTGTTCATTACAACCTTTGTCTTAGAATTAGACAGATTTTGGGCGCTGACTCCTCTCCAATCATTCTGGAGGAGATCGATCCAGAATCAGAGTGGCTCACTCAGGCTGTGGATCCGATCTTCTTTGAGGCAGACTATGAGTGGGTTGACCAAGTAGATAGAGAGGTTGAGCCTGTGGCCATGGTAGAGGAGGCGAGGCGACTAAAGCACGTTCAGGCACTAGTAGACGCACATGCGCACACACAAACACAAGCCCTAGTGATGTTGTTCGTGAGCCCATCTTACATGCGGAGGCTATGGCTCAACAATCCTCTAGGTCCTACCTTAGATGCCTTTTTAGAAGGCAGACCGGATACTCCGAGGCTGAGACTAAGGCTAAGGCTGTGACCGAGCTTGAGGATGATGATGAGGCTTGAGCAGCTGAGCTAGAGCCTTTTTTTCATTTTGTTTACACTTTGACTTTACAGATACTGATAGACATACGTTTCATAGATCTTCATCTTACATACATTTATGATTTGATGTCTTATGGATCTTCATCTTACATACATTCTATGATTTTACTCATTATGATAATATGATTTCTATTTACTTCAGCTACAATTTACATTTTAAGTGTAACGTATGTGATGGATTTATCATTTATGTTCCTTGTTTATGTATGTTAGCTTATATTTGATGATGTTATAGTGTGTTTAAGTTATACTCAATAAGGGGTGCATGAAATAAGTTTTAAATTGTTAAAATCTCTAAATTTCAAGGGTTTTTTAAATTTGCCGATTCACGATTCGATTCGGCCTTGCCAATTCCAATCCGATTCTGATTCTCGTTACTTTGGGTTAAACAATTGCTCTCCTTCTAGTGACACTCCAAAAGTTGTATGCAGTCTGAATTGAGAAGTATAATTTTGAATTTTCCAATAGCGCTTTGGTTGACTAATTGTTTTTGGCTCTGTTTAGCTTATGTGGCAATAGTCAACATCTTCTACAACTTGCTCCAACGATTTTGGAAGGTATCATCAAATGGTTTCAACTATCTTAATAGCACTTTCTCAAGACTTGAAGTGTTTTTTTTTAATATATGGAGGGGTTAATGCCCTCCTAGCATATTAATCATAAAATTATAATGACAACTTTACATCATAGAGTTTCAAACAAAAAATCCCTGTCATCACCTATCCCTGGCTACCAAAGGATTTGCAGAGACTTTCTTAGCATCCATGAAACAAAAAAACTACCCACTCCCATTCACCATTCTTCAATCCCCCTTTACTCTGTGCATTCTATTCAACATTGCAAAAATAACATCCCACTACACCCTTGCTACAACCCATGAATCGTAACCATCAACGACTACAAAAAAAATTTGCCCACAATTTCCAGAGCACTATCACCTGAACCAATTGCCATACACATTTCAATTACATCAATACAGATCATTGCTAGCCATTATGGCTCCGCACAAAATAGAAGTACAATGCCATTTTAAACTTTAAAACCCTGCCTGTAACAAACATAAAAAAACAATGTTATTGACTAAAATGCAAAATTCAAAAAACATCCAACATAACCCTAATCTACTCATTTTCCATTGGTACCTCTTCATTACCAGATGTCACATGAGAAGCCCTCATCGTCCTTTGTCTCTTTGGTACATTTAGCTACTCTTCCACCTCCATCGGTTGTTGATTGACCTCAAACTCTTGCCAGCGTAGAGCCAACTTTAATACTTCCCACACCACAGGCACATTTGCTCTGTACGCATCCTTGCTCAATCTACCCAGCCACCACACAAATGGGATGATCCCTTCTTCCCTCGCCTCCACTGGGTCCTCAATTCCTTCAGTTACATTGAAGCCAATACCCGAGACTGCCCATTTACTTACCGAGTCCAGTCCAAATAGCAAATCATCATCAACCAAAGAGTGTAGAACCCATTTGATAGTTTCATCATTTCTTACAATAAAACTACATCTGTCACCACATTTAGAATGATGTTCATTCATATTTAAAAGTTTGCATCAATCTTTCCTTCGTACCCCTCGAATGCCCAAAGATTGCTCAAAAGGACATTGTGTTATTCCTCCCATCCTCCTTGGCATGCTTTATTGTCACCTTAAACCCCTCAAACACGGTTTATTTCCTTGTCAGAAATGAGTTTGGGCCCCTTTACTCCTTTGAGAATTGATTCAATCTTTCCTTGGGAAGATTTTGAAAATCCTCCAATCTGACCTCATTACATTCATTAAAAGAAAGTGCCCATCTAGATAAGCAATCCACCTCTCCGTTACCCATTCTTCGTATATGGCTTATTTTGAAGTCTTCAAAGTCGGCCAATTCATCCAAAATGGCTTTAATAAAATTTTGTAAATGTCATGCTACAGATTTGTCATTCATTGCTTGAATTATTATTAAAGAATCCCCTTCTAAATGTTTTTTTTGAACTCCAAGATCCTGCCAAACTATACTGTCATCAAAGCCGCTTTCACCTCTGCAACATCATTGGCTCCTTCTAGTTTTTCAACATTAAAAGCCAGTGTTTCCGTGTCAACCACGAACAATAACACATGCACTCAACAGTCCAAAATTCCCCTTAGTCACCTCATCAAAATTGATTTTGAACCATCCCTCTAAAGATTCGCCCAGCCAGACCCCTTAATGTTAGCTTGTGGTGACTAATCAGGAAAGTACTATCCAGGAAAGTACTGTACACTTTTCCTCCCGACCTCGCCGGGGTTCGGGGCCGGGCCGGGCCCCGAGCGGGGGTTTGGGGGCGGTAGCCCCCAAGAGCAAGGGTTCGGGGGCGCAGCCCCCGAGGAAAATTTTTTTTGAGGCCGACTACTTTTTCGGTTATTTGGGCCGACTACTTATAACTCATTCTAACCCTAAAGCGGGAAAATATTATATAATATGGCTTAGGGTTAGGGATTTTCATTATGTATGATTTTAGTACTTGTGGCAGAATTGGGCTGTAAGGGATTACGGATTGTAATCAGGTTGTAATCACTGGATAATAATAATATTGGACTCGCTGTTGGTGGATGTAGCCCAGGGATTGGGTGAACCACGTTAAATTTGTGTGTCTTGTGTTCTATTCTGTGTGGTTTATTATTTTCTGATATTAGTTATATTTGCACATAATTGTTATTTCTGCCTTGTTAATCCTAACAAGTGGTATCAGAGCGAGGTTATTTCGTTCGTTCTTTCATCTATTCTCTGAAGCAGGTCTCACGAGTTAGTGGGAGAGTCTCTCGGTTAAGTGGGAGAAATGGCAGACAAGGGTAGGCTGAAGGTTGATAAGTTTAATGGGCAGAACTTCCAGTTATGGAAGATGCAAATGGAGGATTATCTCTATCAGAAGGATCTATGGCGGCCATTAGAGGGAGTAGCCAAGATAGAGCAATCAATGTCTCAGGAAGATTGGGATATTTTGGATAGGAAGGCACTGGGGAGTATTCGTCTATGCCTGGCACAATCGGTGACATTCAATATTACTGAAGCAAAGACAGCTAAAGATCTGATGGAAACCCTAGCGAAGTTGTATGAAAAGCCTTCAGCTTCAAACAAGGTATTTCTTATGAAGCGTTTATTTAATATGAAAATGGTAGAAGGTGGATCAGTTACTGATCATTTGAATGAGTTTAATACAGTTACAAGTCAATTAACCTCAATTAAAATTACTTTCGATGAACAGGTTAGGGCTCTCTTGATTTTGTGTTCTTTGCCAGAAAGCTGGAATGGCTTGGTAATGGCTGTTAGTAATTCTGTTTCTGGTTCTAATACCCTAAAGTATGATGATGTTATTGGTGTTATATTGAGTGAGGAAATTCGTAGAAAAAGCTCAAGGGCATCCACATCGGGTAGTGTATTGAACACAGAAAGCAGAGGCAGAACAAGAGATAGAGGAAACAACTCTGGAAATCGTGAGAAATCAAGAGGAAAATCAAAGGGAAAGAGGTCCGAATCTAAAGGGCCAAATGATTGCTGGTACTGTGGAAAACTAGGTCATAAGAAGAAAGATTGTTGGTCTCGGAAGAAAGATCAAGAAGACAAAAATGATGGAAACAAGGAGGCAAATGTGGTAAGTAACAAATCCGAGGAGGATGCTTTGCTCTTGTCCTTAGAAAGTATTGATGATTCATGGGTTTTAGATTCTGGGGCTTCATTTCATGCTACACCCCATAGAAGTTATTTTGTTGATTATGTCCAAGGGGATTTTGGGCTAGTTTATTTGGGAGATAATGAACTCTGTCAGATTGTTGGAAAGGAAAAAATTAAGATTAAGTTGCAGAATGGGAATCATTGGCTACTACAAGAGGTAAGACATGTTCCAAGGCTAAGTAGGAATTTAATTTCAGCAGGGCAACTGGGTGATGAGGGTTGCACAGTTACTTCTAATGATAAAAATTGGAAGGTTTCAAAAGGTTCCTTAGTAGTAGCAAAAGGTGTGAAAGTAGGCACCTTATATCTTTGTACAGGTCATACTGTTCCTTCTACTTTAATTGTTTAAGAAGATAATGAATGTTCAGGAACAGTGGCTGCAGTTGAGCAGGAAGAACATCAAACTGTTGCTGTAGATTCTGACACAACACTGTGGCACAACAGACTCGGACACATGAGTGAAAAAGGTATGAAATTACTTCATTCAAAGAAAGTTTTACTTGGTCTGAAATGTGTCAATATGGATTTCTGTGAAAGTTGTGTTTATGGAAAACAAAAGAGAGTTAGTTTTGTGAAGAGTGGGAAGGAAAAGAAAAATGAGAGATTAGAGCTTGTGCATACAGATGTATGGGGACCAGCTCAGGTATCTTCCCTTGGTGGCTCTCTGTATTCTGTTACATTTATAGATGATGCAACAAGAAAAGTATGGATTTATTTCCTTAGACAAAAATCTGATGTATTTCAAACTTTTAAGAAATGGAAATGCTTGATTGAGAATGAGACTGGTAAAAAGCTAAAATGTCTCAGATCTGATAATGGTGGTGAGTATTGCAGCATAGAATTTGAAGAATATTGTTCCTCTAATGGTATTCGTAGGCAGAAAACTGTACCAAGGACTACACAAGAAAATGGAGTGGCTGAACGCATGAACAGGACAATAATGGAGCGTGCAAGGAGTATGAGGTTGCATGCTAGGCTGCCCAAAAATATGTGGGCAGAGGCAGTGAACACCGCTATTTATTTAATCAATAGAGGCCCCTCTACTCCTTTGGACTGTGCTATTCCAGAGGAAACATGGAGTGGTAAGAAGGTGAGTTATTCTTTTCTCAAAACCTTTGGTTGTGAAGCTTTTACACTTATAGATTCTGAAAATAGAACCAAGCTGGAAGCTAAGTCAAAGAAATGTGTATTTGTTGGGTATGGCATTGATGAATTTGGTTATAGGCTTTGGGATTTTGAAAATCATAAAATTGTAGGAAGCAGGGATGTCATATTCAATGAGAAAGTATTGTACAAAGATCTGTTGCTGCAGCATGAGAAGAAAGAAAATGACTATGTAGTACTGGATGATACTCCACAAGTTCATGTTCCAGTAGTTCCTTATGCTCCGCAACAACAGCAACAACAAATACCACACACCCCAGTGAGTGTTAGACGGTCAACAAGGCTAAGTAGACCTCCAGAAAGATTTTCTTCATCTTTGTATTCTATTTTGTTAACAGATGCTGGTGAACCTGAATGTTATAATGAAGCTGTGCAGGTGGATACAAAGCTTCAGTGGGAGTCTGCAATGACAGATGAAATGGACTCTTTGCTGAAAAATCAGACATGGGATTTATGTAAGTTACCTGCAGGTAAAAGGGCTTTACAGAATAAATGGGTTTACAGGATCAAAGAAGAGGATGGAGGTACGAAAAGATTTAAAGCCAGATTAGTCGTAAAAGGATTTGCACAGAAACATGGTATTGATTTTGATGAGATATTTTCTCCAGTTGTTAAAATGACTTCTATTCGTAGTGTTTTAAGTATTGTGGCTACTGAAGATTTGCATTTAGAGCAGCTTGATGTTAAAACAGCCTTTCTTCATGGTGATTTGGATGAAGAAATATATATGGTTCAGCCACAAGGATTTGAGGTCAAGGGTAAGGAGAATTTGGTGTGCAGATTGCAGAAAAGTTTATATGGCTTGAAGCAAGCACCTCGGCAATGGTATATTAAATTTGACACTTTTATGAATGGGCATGGATATAGTCGATGTCATTCTGACCATTGTGTTTATTTTAAGAGGTTGGATGATGACAGCTACATTATTTTATGTCTATATGTTGATGATATGCTTGAAGTTGGGTCTAACATAAATCACATTAAGGGGTTGAAACAACAGTTAGCAAAATCTTTTGCTATGAAGGATTTGGGGGTAGCAAAACAAATCCTTGGTATGAAAATTTGTCGAGATAGGAAAAATAGGAAATTATCTCTATCTCAGGCTGATTATATTGAGAAGGTGTTGCAACATTTCTCTATGGAAAATGCCAAAGCTGTCAGCACACCTTTGCCTGGTCATTTGAAATTGACTAAGGATATGTGTCCCAAGACACCAGAAGAAGAGACTAAAATGTCTAAGGTACCTTATGCTTCAGCTGTAGGGAGCTTAATGTATGCTATGGTATGTACTAGGCCAGATATTGCACACGCAGTGGGAGTCGTTAGCCGTTATATGAGTAACCCTGGTATTGAGCATTGGAATGCAGTCAAATGGATTCTCAGATATTTGAGACGCACATCCAGTAAGTGTTTACACTTTGGGGGTTCTACTACTACTGTACAAGGCTATGTTGACTCAGATTTGGCAAGAGATATAGATAGCAGACGGAGTACTACAGGTTATATATTTACTGTTGGTGGGACAGCAGTAAGTTGGATTTCTCGACTACAAAAGGTGGTTGCTTTATCCACTACAAAGGCAGAGTATGTTGCTGCTACAAAGGCAGCCAAGGAGATGATATGGCTTCAATTCTTCATGGACGAATTGGGACATCCACAAAAGGATAATTTTCTACATACAGATAGCCAAAGTGTCATTCATCTTGCAAAGAATTCTGCTTTGCACTCAAAAACAAAACACATACAGTTGCGGTACCATTTCATTCGATCAGTTTTGGATGATGGACAGTTAAGGCTGGAAAAGATTCATACTGATGATAATCCAGCAGATATGTTTACAAAGGTAGTAACAAGGGAGAAGTTGAACTCATGTTCAGCTTCAGTTGGTCTTCTAGACTGAACAAAATAAAGGAACAACTGAGTCCAAGGTGGTTCAATCCAGTGGGAGCCTCATGTGGGTAGCGGTATTGCTACAAGATCAGTCTCCAAGTGGGAGGTTTTTTAGTATAGTGTGGATACTGATCAGTCACCAAGTGGGAGATTGTTAGCTTGTGGTGACTAGTCAGGAAAGTACTGTACACTTTTCCTCCCGACCTCGCCGGGGTTCGAGGCCGAGCCGGGCCCCGAGCGGGGGTTTGGGGGCGGCAGCCCCCAAGAGCAGGGGTTCGGGGGCGCAGCCCCCGAGGAAATTTTTTTTTGAGGCCGACTACTTATAACTCATTCTAACCCTAAAGCGGGAAAATATTATATAATATGGCTTAGGGTTAGAGATTTTCATTATGTATGATTTTAGTACTTGTGGCAGAATTGGGCTGTAAGGGATTATGGATTGTAATCTGGTTGTAATCACTGGATAATAATAATATTGGACTCGCTGTTGGTGGATGTAGCCCAGGGATTGGGTGAACCACATTAAATTTGTGTCTTGTGTTCTATTCTGTGTGGTTTATTATTTTCTGATATTAGTTATATTTGCACATAATTGTTATTTCTGCCTTGTTAATCCTAACACTTAACAAGCCATTCCTAATGCTTTCTCATTTCTATCCGAGGAAGTTCCAAGCCTTAACATACACTCTAGAAATATACACTCCAAAAATTTTGGCAAATTTCATATCAATTGCACTATACAAAGAGCATGAGTTGTTGTAATTGTCTTCGTGATGTATGTTTCATTTTGGTGTATGTTTCATTTTTATAAATGAAATGATCAAGCATCATAAATAGTATGTTTCATTTTTATAAATGAATTGATCAAGCATCATAGATTTTATACTTCAAAATTTCATGCAATTGTATCACTCGTTTATCTTTTTCTTTCAAAGAAGGGATTAAGTGCTCTAAACAAAGCATAGGAAGAATGAGTGTTACATCAAGGGGCTTAAAGAAGAATTGCAATAATCTATATTTATAAGGTGCATTATTGTAAGGGTATTGAGTTTAATTGCTACAATAAAGCATTTGTGACTAGAATTGACTAGTGACCAACTATGTTGTCATTCACCCAATATCCAGAAGCAAAACTTAAAATGACAAATCCTTCGAATAGTTCACAATCAAGATCAAGCCAATTCACAATATACAAGAGTAATGTCAATTCTAAGGTTTTACATTCCTTGGGTGCATACACTAATAGTATATAAAAATAAAGTCAATTCTAAGATTTTACACCCTCGTGATGCATGGTATGTGAACATTTTATCATACATTATCATAATTCATGATATGTGAACATTTTGCTGTACGATATCATAGTTCGTGATATATTAACATTTTACCATTCAATATCATAGTTCATGCTTGTGAACATTTTGTTATACAATATCTTAGTCCATGCTTAATAAAATTAATTAATATTTGCCCATATAGAGAAAGAGCAATTTTATGTGTCTCCTATTTGTTGACCACTTACCTTTAGTGAATTCTTGAATATAAGATGCAGCACATCATTAAATTAATTTAGTTGGAATAACAACCAACACACCGAAAGACAACTTATTTCTCCATAAAAAGCTTAAAATATGTTTAATAAATTTCACCAAAATTAAATTATAATTTAACAAAACTTAGAATTTTGACACAAAACATGATAACTCATTTAAATATTTTGTTAAGAGGCTAAAGCAAATGGTGTAAAAGGATACGACCTAACTACTAATAGGCCCTCTATATTTCAACCGATTCAAAAGCTAATATGAATTCAAATAAATTTAGTAAAAAAAGTTGGTTGTTAGAAAAACTTTGCTAAGAAAAATTTGAAAAACAACAGATTTTTTACTAATTAAAAAATAAATTATAATATTCCATAGAGGGGGTCAAAAAAGATAGAGATGCTCAAGGTTATACCAAATGAGGCTTGGTGGTCCTCTCTTACCACTCATTTAGTGTATTTAGAGATTTTTTTAAAAAAAGCAACCCTAACCCTACTGAAAATTTGAAGCAATTCCTTGTCAACTGGTGTAATACATATTTTGGTGCATTAAATTTAAATTGATAAGCAAATGGAAGAGGGCCATATAACAAACATGGCAAATGTAATAGTTAATGTTGAAAATTCTACAATAATTACTAATATAACATGTTACTTATATGGTCGATTTGGGTTGCAATCTGACAAACCATTGATGTTAAGACTTCCACCCTAACTCTTTGAATCTAACCGCAATCCCCCCTCCATCCACGACCATGCCTCTCTTAACATGTTTAGAATTTGTGTAGATGCATGTAAACCCATTTTTTTCACATTGTTCCCAATGAAAATCTTTATGTCCATAATAGTGAAACAATGAAGTGTGCTCTAAGATTTATGGCAATTACTCAAGTCATCAAACTTTACCACACTAGATCTACAAAGCAAACGTCAAATTGGTCTAAATTTGAATATAACAAAAACAACATAGACAAAAAAGCTAGGAAATTTGAAAAAGAATGTAAATATTTGAAGCATTGTAGCAAGAGAGATTATTTCTATCTTACAGTTGTACAATCCAAAAGACAATCCCATCTCTCAAAATAAAGAAAATATAAACAAAATCATGAGAAAACAGAGGTACGTTACATTCACTAAAACAACAAGGAATAACTTAAGCTAACCTTAAAGATTGTAAACCCTATCTGTTGAAACATGATTACAGTGACAAAATAAGCAAATGGCTACTGTAATGATGAAGCTTTAGCATTACTATAAACAATTAGCATGTATTCTTGCAACTAAATTACACAAAATGCATAGTATTGAAAATAATATTCAGATATTCTGAGCTTATAGATAACTAATTTTTCCACATATTGCCAAATAACCCAACCAACTAATTTGCTAACCACCACACTTGTTACGATGAAATTTTAACATGCACCAACCAGAAGATCAGTTTATTCCAGAGATCAAAGACACCAGCATATTTTACTCTGAAACAAATAATCCTTGAAAAAAGGACAATTACTTCGAATGTTACCTTCAGACAGTAAGTCTCAATGATTTTTGCTGGAAAAATGCACCCATGTTTAAACAACTTAAATGAATGCCCAAAATTCATTTTTGATGAAATAACACCACCTACAGCCATAGATAAATACTAAGCACCACCTACATTACCTGCTATGCCTTCACTTTACCAAAAATCTTAGCTTTCTCTGTCGATGTCTGGAACCTTCCATGTCCAAACTTGGAGGAGGTGTCTATGAATTTCAGCTTGATTTCTTCCAGAGCCGTACGTGAAGTCTGTTTCAAGAGTGACTGGCGCAGAGTAACAACACGCTTCTTGGGACCAGTACAACATCCTTTGATCATGATGTAATCATCCCTTACAATACCATAGTGAGGAAATCCACCCATTGGAGTGATGTCCTTCTCTGTCCGGTCAAAATCAGTAACTGCAGTATGGGATTCCTCTTCTCGCTTGCCAATCTTGTAGATCTTCTTATTCATTTCAGTCCGATGATGATATCCATTTTGACCAGCCCTGGCAACTGTAAACGAAACTCTGGCTGGATGCCATGCACCAATACAAGCTACCTTTCGCAAACCTCTATGAGTTTTGCGGGGCAATCTTGTGACACCCCATCTAGTTACCACACCTTCATACCCTTTACCCTTTGTAACACCAATCACATCAATCATTTCATCCTTCTGGAAAATTGCATCTATGGGTACCTGCTTCTCAAAAAAGCTGTATCCATAATCTACTTTTTGTGCAATTGTTCCACCATTCACTTGAATTTCCATTAGGTGAGCCTTCTTCTGCTTCAAACCTTTCATCTTCTTCACCTGAAAAATGCATATGAAATGTAACCTATATGACAAAATTTATGATAGAAATTATAAATAGTGAACCAGTAAAGTGAGCTGGATTGAATATAGAACTCTTCACAAGATAAGAGTGCATGTACATAAGATAAACATTAATTCTAAAATTGAATGAAGTTAAAATATATGAACAAGCTCGGAACGAATCCAGGCGTCACTGATCCATCTACAGTAGGAGAGTATTTTCCATAAATACTTGTAAGAAATTTATATCCACAATCTGGTTAAAATAGAGATTGGAGAGGCACATTCACAATCTACTGAAGTAAGGATACATAAAAACATAGACAATATGTAAACCACTATGAATTGTAAATGTCAATTGAAATAACTGGCATTCACCTTCATATGTTATCTACTTCGGAGCATTCTGAGCAATCTATAGTTTAAAGAATTTATCATTAAAACACTCAGTGAAAGAGAAGTTGAAAAAAAATATGTAGTTTTATCCTCTTCTGATGATGGATCACTAGTCTGATTTGAATCATCAAATGATAAAATATACAAAGTGAATCCAGAAGCAATTTTAATGTAGTAGTTTTATCTAACCTTATATTTAGGTTTTCCTGATTACTAATATTTAGCACTGTATTGCATTCTAGTGCTTAGTTGTTTTGGTAATTGCATTCTAAGGCTTTTTTCTCCAATTTTATCAAGGTTCCAGAACATCAACAATTTATACATGTAAAAAAGCCTCCAGAAGCACGCTGGCTAGGCCAAGACCTAAAGCACTATCTTACCTCCTACATTGATTGTGCCTAAATATTAATGATAGTGCTTACTAGAATAAAATGATATCAATTTTCGTCGATCTTGAAACACTAGCACAATTCAATATAGAAGATAGACAATGGTCTGAAATATATGTTCCCTGTTTACCAAAATAAAAAATACACCAAAAAATGGCAATCCTCTTACCTGAGTGTGCGCTAAAACCCTAACAACAGAGGCATACTTCTTCATCTTCTCGAGCTCGGCCTCAATGCTTTTCTTTCCATCTTCATTTTCATATTTCTTCGCATACTTGGTGAAGGCCTTCTTCTTGGCCTTGTACCAGTTCTTGTAAAAGCGTCTCCTTAACTCCTCACTGAGATGCTGAGCCCATACAGTGTTCAGCGTGCGGAGACCACGAGGGGTTTTGATGTAGGCCACCAAACCCACAATCACCATGGGTGGAGTCTCCAAAATAGTCACTGTCTCACAAGTCTCCTTCTTGTGAAGCTCTGCAAGTTAACAACGTGACCACAAGCTAAGAGGAGCCCCATATGACCACAAGCTAAAATGAGCAAAAACAAAATAATAAGTGCAGAAAACAAATGGAGAAAGAAAATGGGCTTACTGGATCCGGGCTTCTCAACCTCTCTGACGATGTGGGTCATGCCTGCCTTGTATCCCATGAAAGCCGTCAGCTTGCAGGGCTTTGTTTGATCATCCCTTGGAAATGACTTCACTGCGATTCAATAACATCGAGTCGGAATTAGACTTGTATTTCTGTATACTGAATCTTCGTGGCATTTACAGATTCAGAAGATTTTCTGAAGAATAAAGAACTTAGGTTCAAATTTAGATGGATTAGCGTTCATTGTTTTTACCTTTTCCTCTGTGACGACGAGCTCTCTTACGAGGAAGGAATCCAAGGGATCCATGCCTGGGATGCTCGAACTTCCTGTGACTCATCCTGCTTCCTGCTGCTGCTCCAAACCGCCGCTCCAACCCTGTGTAAAGGAAACCCTAAATCTTAATGCATGAATATATTGGGACGTTTATAAGAAACCCTAAACCAAGGCAGTGAATTTTTTGCGATTTTTTAATATAAATTCCAAAAATAAAATTATCACGCTTCTTTTTCTATTTATTCACGAATATCACTTCCACTCCGCTACCCTTTTTTAAGAGCCCGTTTGGTTGCTGGAATTAATCTGGAATAGGAAAATGGGAATTGGTGAATTGACATAAGTTAATTATAATTTTGGTCCAAAATGAGCATTCATCTAATTCTAGGATCTGAGAGGAATTAGATGAATGCTCATTTTGGACCAAAATTAGAATTAACTTATACCAATTCACCAATTCCCATTTTCTTATTCCATATTAATTCCAGCAACCTAAAGAGTTTTGTGAGGGTGTAAATTTGTAATGGTTAAAATGGTAAAGAATTTATGATCTAATTTTATTATCATTTATTTTCTTTCTTATAAGGTAGGAGTTTATAGTATGGCATGACATTAGGATGAAGAGGTGGTGTTCATGTGTGGAGAAACCATAATTATGGGTGTTTTCATGTTAGTGTAGAATAATGCCTATATATCTCATATCATTCTAATTCAAACTTACACGCACTTTCCATCAATGAACAATTGAACTTTTAGGACCTTCTTCAGCTTAGGATGTGATGAGTTGACATCAAGGCTCCATGCAACTCTATCAATAAGAGCTCTTAGGAGTCATTGATCTGTTATCCCCATAACTTTGATTCATTGATCGAGAACCCTTCCACATAAGACTCGCAAATTGTTATGGTATTATTTGTTTGTGTTCATCTAATCAATCTAACAATAAGTAGACTTATACTATTACAATCATGAATTGATTAATGTTATATTGAGCCTACCTTGGCATTCCTCTAGATTACTCTTTAGGAGGCATTTGCCCCAAGTAAACTACCCACCTTGGAGTGTCTCGCCTATCTTTGAACTATAGAAATAAATGATGTTAATCTCTACTTTGTTTATTCATTACTTGAATTAGATTTGTCGGGGTAGATTTTACTTATCATTATGTAGTCACAAATATGAGCCTTATGATTTTAAATTTTAAATTTACAACTTGCCAACATATTCAATAACAAGTGTGAATTACCTAGCATTTATTTAATTTGATTTGTGTACTATGTTGTAACTAAAGTCATGCATTCATTCATCTTGAAATCATAAAACATGTATAGGATTTATCAAAAGACCATTTATATTAAAAGCATCATAGTATACATATAAAGCATTGTTGCATTTTAGCATATTACATGCATGCTTCATATCTTTGGTTGTTGGTCCAAGTCATTGAATTTATCATCCTAGGGGTCTAGCTAAGGAGAGTGTGGTCGTCATAATTCAACATATTCTTCAAATATTTTCCTAAATAGTGTGTGTTCCTTGCTAGTTTCAAACATAAAAAAAATGAAGGTGAACAAATTTAAAAAGACATGTTTTTTGCCAATTCATTCCCAGAAGTATAGATTTAAATCCACAATCTAGTTTGCATGCACAATTGTGGATCAAAACCTAGCAATGCATAGTCAATTTCTAAATTGTAAGGCATTCATTTAAGCAAGCTCTAAAATTCCAACATTGCAATGAATAGATTCTTAATAAATTCAACATCATTTTCTTATTTTTGGAATATGCCAAGTTTGAGTTTTTCCTAATTTCTACAATTAATTCAATATTATTACTTTCAGTACATGTGTGCCTAAGATGGTAAGTGCAATGATGGCCTAATAACTCAACGCACAATCCATGTGCTATGAATAAGACCTTCTCTCAACTAATTTGAACTTGATGGATTAACTTATCAAACCCCATTTGTCTTTTGTTGTATTGTCATTAAGATCATTTTCAAGTGTTTGCGCATTGTTATCTTTGAAAAAATTGTTTTTGATTAATTATTGATAAGATTGTTCATTTTGAATCATATCAACCTTTAGTAAACTTGTAATCACCTTAATAATTTTGTATTGGTAAAACCAACAATCTCATGTCTATTTAATTAAACATTGAAAATTGGTAAAAAAAATGGCTTTGTGAATCTGTGCAAAAGATCAAAAACACTAGCGATGGAAGACAAGGTTTTGGAATGCATAGATAGAGGATAATCTAAGGATTAATTCGGCTCTAGAAGAAGGGCATCCTAAGGTTCCCTTCTCCTGGACTCCCAACATTCATGGTCAAAATAGATTTTCATCTACCGCAAATTTTGAAAGAAGAAGAGGAAGCCAGGGTGGTCACTGCTTTCGCAATCAAGGGATTTATCCCACAAATCTTTCAACAAAGGAAGGATTTAGGCTAAGAAAGAATGTATTTTCAATAGATATATTGAATGCCCAACTTTCCTTCTTTGAACGTACGAAATATGCTAAAAGGTTTTATGGCCAGAACCAGCATCTCCCTTCTCAAAGTCAAGTTATGACAAACCCTAATGATTAGATCAAGGTAAAATAAAAAAAGGGGTTGTAAACCCTATCAACCCAGGAAGTTTCAATGCTCAAACATCTAGATTGAAAATCCCTTCAATTCCCTAGATATTGATGTTAGGAATAATAGTCTACCAATACAACTGAGAGGGGGGGTGGGGTGCTGAATCAATTGTATGACAGATTATTAAACTTTAAACTTCGAATAGAAGCAATATCAAATCAAATGAACACAATGAATGCCAACACAATAATACAATATTTATTTTTGAGGAAACCTTGTTAAAGGTAAAACCCTAGTGGGAATTAACACCCACTAATGATGTATTGAGAGTATAGTATCCTTGTTAAAAGATCTAGCCCTGTTAGGAGATGATTAAATTATTACAGTACATAGTCCTTGTTAGAGGATATACCTGTATGCACCCTAAAATGGTCACCTAGACTTTGGGCCCCATTCTTGCAATTTATCAAATCCCTGAATCAATATTTTCAAAAATCAGCATTTTTGCAATATATCAATTTCCTTGATCAAGTCTTATTTTATCATTTTCAATTATTCTTTGGGCTAACCATTTTATCCTAAGTCTTTATTTATTTAAAAGGAATATTTCCTCCCCTTTTAATAAATAAAAAGCCCCCACTTTTCCTCTTATCCTAAGTTGCACAAGTAAAGCATTATTCTTATTTTATAAAAAGGGAAAAAACACTTTTTGTCTCATATGGACACAAAAGTCAACTCTTATTTTCTCATTGAAGGATATTTGTGCACATGGATTGCTCCTCTTTGATGCTCCACCCTTGATTAAATCTTTTGCCTCTTAATCTCCATGGTCCATTTCTCCTCATTTCCTATAAAAGAAGAGCTCTCTTCCTCATTTTAGATCATTCACTTTTATGCTAACTTTATGCTGCAGGAGTTCTTGAAGACTTTGAAGCTTTTTGGAGATCATTGTTGCATCACATCTTGGCTTTCTTCATTGCTTCATAGTTTAGTTTTCATTCTTTCATAGTAGCTTCATATTTCATGCTTTCATAGTTTAGATTTCCTTTCATGCTTTAGAATAACTCATCTAGTTTAATAGGAAGGATTGTAACACTTGCTATTTCCATTTCATAGTTTAGATTGTAATTTCATTTTCATAGCATAGCTTGCATATTTGCATCTTCATTCTTAGCTTACTTGCATTGCATTTCATTTGATTCTTGGAGATATTGGAATTATTGCCCTTGTCTTCACTTGAATCTCTCATTGTGTGGTTGACTAGCAAGGTCATTAAGTTTATTAGCTCTAGCTGAGAGCAATTTTACAATCTTGCAACTCCATACATAGAGAGCTATGGATCAATTTTTGAGACCTCATTCTTTAGTGTTCTTGATTGTAATGATCCATAGAAGTACACTATTTTGTGTGTACATTTCTAGCGCCCACCGTGGGGTAGAGTAGATTAGCTTTGTCCTTTAGTTTTGCATTTTTCGTCAAGTTTTTGGTAATTTTTGAGCTTAATTCGTGGTCTCTGGTTTTTCATCCCAGAGTATTGTGCGATACTTGCAGGAATATCACGTGATAGTTCTCTGTACACACGCACGATACTTTGCCTGTCAGAAGTATTGCCTGTCTATTGCAGAAACTATCGCCTGGTCTCAGACGAAGTATCACCTGGTATAGGGAGAAGTATCGCCCAGAAGTAAACTATCACCCTGGTATACTAAAAAGTATTGCATGATACTTCTGGTGTTTGTACTGTTAACTGTACCCGACAGTGACTTGTCTTTTTGAATCTTTTGGGCCGAGTTTAGATTTAATTAGTTTGTTGGTTTAGTTCACTATGGTTAAGCAGAGTTTAGTTGTAGATTTCATTTGGATTTTAGGATTTTTTTAACCTTGTGGGCCTAACAAGTTGTGGTTGTAGATATATTTGCTTGAGAAATTTGCCAAAATTGCATGCTAAATAGCTACTAACGGTTTTTGTAGGGCTGCCCAAAAAGTATAAAAATACAAAAAAAGAAGTGTGCTTGTTTTTATTTTCATTTCAAGTGTGGCAATCTACTAGTTGTTTCCTTTAGTAGGCACATAATATCTTATGGAAGAAATTTTGAGGTGGTAGGAGAAGTATGCTCTTCACCCTTGTGGTGAACCAGAAAATCTGGACCCATCTTAGGATTTTGGAAGCAAGAGGGTAATTGAACTTTGCTTGGTGTGTTTGGGAGAAAGCTTTGAGATAAAGGAGTATGTTCTTCACCCTTGTGGTGAAACAAAATCCTTGAACCTCATAAGTTGATCCACTTTTTGTTTAGATTTTTAGAATCCTTTAGCGGGCCTGCTCTTGAGCAATCAAGAGGAACGACCCAAGTGGGGACAAGCTTATTGCCGGCTATTCTGACCCACTATAAACTCAAGGCTATTAAGAACACAAAACCTTGGTAGACGTAGTGCTTGTCTTCGCTTGATGTGAGTACTTATGGGATTGTGACCATGAGGAAAATATTGAGCAAGAATGCTTAAGGTACTCTTGAGGTCACGAGGTCCGTTACTTGCCGCAAGGTAAGGAGTCCCTTTGGGGAGCAAGAGGGGTACTACAAATGGAAGCCCTTATTAAGAACCATAGTTAGAAGCCACCCTATTTTTCCGCTTAGCTTCTTGGTGCAAGGATTGATCCAAGTGGAATAACCCAAATCACCCCAAGATTACTTACCATATGTGTTCCTTTGGTTGTGTTTTTGGCACTTCCATGACAAAGCCAACATCTATTGTGGGTAACCACTTTGTGTGAGGCGAGGGGACATCAAGTTGTGGGCCAAGTTGATAAGTAATGAGCCTTGACTTTCTAGGATAGATATTGCTTGAAGTGTCTTTGATTGTGTAATACCAATGTTAACGTTCTTGAACATTCAAACAATCGGTAGTATTCATAGGGTGTTTTTCTATTTTGATATCACAAGTGTTTGTCTTGGCAAGGTTGCTTTTGCCCTTGTTTCAAGTGTTTTAAGACATGTTTGATCCCTTACTGTTTGCAAACCTGTCGAATTTCTATTGATATCGTGATTGAGATCAAAAACATCAACCCTCAGACTGAAAATTTTGATCAAATAGACTTGAAAATGCACATTTCACACAATTCTGGTCAAGTGTTGTACAAACTACCAATAGTATCACCTGCTTTGAGCATGAATATCGCGCGATAGTTTGTTCATGCTGGGATATCGCCTGACCTGCCTAGAGTCTATCACCTGGCTATTATGAGGTCTATCACCTGGTGAAAGATGAAGTATTACCTCAGTAAGAAGTATCACCTGGTCAGCCTGGAAAGTGTCGCCTGAGAATTTTCTATTGGATACCTGGTTTCAATCATTTTGTAGTTACTTTTAGGTGGCTAGGTCTTTAGGTAGGTAACTTATCTTGCCACTGGAAGCCTATCTTTACTTTGAATTTCTATTTTTAGCCCTCTAGGGGTAGTGTCATTTGATTTACCAAGTCACCTCATGAAGAATTGTCAAGTTAGAAGATTATTCTTGTTGAGAAAGTACATTTCTATAGTTGTTAGTAACATTCTTGGAGAATTTTAGTACTCTTTTTGTCCAAATCATTTCCATTCAAATTCAATTTTGATTATGCAATTTGGCTAAGTCCATCCTCCTGGTTCAAATGTGCAAGGATATTGATCCTTTGATTTAAGCACCTCTTTGACAGTGTTGGTAACACCTTTTGCAATTTCTATCTTACCATCTCTTTTTTTTTTTGGACATTAGAGAACTTTGATTATCCTAGTTTGGTGTTGACACTTTGAGAGGTCACCTTATCATCAAGAATCCTTTTCTTTCATGTTAGTTACAACAAGGTACCAAGTGAATCAAGGGAAATGACCCCCGGTTGTCTTTAATCAATTACCCTTAGTTAAGACTCGTCAACAATGAAAGGGAAAAGAGCCCATTTTCAATCAATCCCCTAAGAGTGACTCTGAAGTTTGCTTTGACCCTAGCAAGTTGGGTACCTCTTTGGCACTTTCACAATCAAATATGGATATGAGTTATACATTGACTAAACAACACAATGAAGCAATGGACCAAACCCTTGATGACATTTACCAACGACATAGGGGTAATAGGATGTATGGGGGGTCTTCTTATGATAATCAAATTGACTCACCCCCTATCAACTCATGATATCTAGATGCTCACCAATGAGCTGAGAGACATTATGCGCAAGCACACCAAGATGCATGGTCACAACATGAAGACCAAAACAATGCATCTAGTGAAGCTCATGTCAACGCAGCGCATGCCAATGATTGGTACAAACATTCAAGACCCAACTCTCCACTTAGAACAAGGTCCCCATCAAGATCTCCTAGTCCTAGAGGAAGGACTTTACAACATGCACATTATAGGAGACACACACCTCCTAGACTTTCAAGACAACCCTCCCAACGAGCGGGTCATAGCTCTCAACATGGAGGAAGTAATGCCAACTTTGACACTATTGATTTCATGACAATGCAACAAGAACCATCCTTCCAACAATATGTGGAGAAGTATGTGGAATAAAATAAGGATTAGTTCTTGGAAGGTCTAATCAATAAGGGTGCAAAAGTCCCATACAACTTTGATGTGGACCAAAAGATCAAGAAGCAAAACCCTTCAACTAATGAGGTGATTAAGCATATGCAAAAGACTATGGAGAAAATGATGGCTCCAAAGAATACCTTCAACTTGGACTCTATATGTCCCAATCCCATTAACAAGAGTGTGGTTATGGTAGATTTTCCTAGAAAGGTTGAAATCTCCACATATGACAAATATGATGGTAGTGGTGACCCCCATGACCATGTACGACAGTTCTATATCATGAGCTTTGAATTTCATCATGAGGACTCCTACCTTATGAGATTATTCCTGAGGAGGCTTAAAGGCCAAGCTATGGAGTGATTTACTAACCTTACCCCTCCTGTTAAAACATTCAAAGAACTTGTCCAAAGGTTTGTGTAGCACTTTGCATATAATCTATCAAGGTCGGTCACCATGCTTGATTTGTGCAAGCTAAAACAAAATTAGGGAGAACCCTTTGTGACATTTTTACAAAGGTGGAGATGCTTATGCTCCAAATATTCTAGGACCATCCCTGAGGAAGAAAGGATTGATATAATTGTGAGCAATCTAGTGCCAGAATTAAGATATGAAGTTAGAAAATTGGTCTTTAATTCTTTCGACACTATGGTAGAAACTGCATGTCACATCGAGGATGTTCTAAAATAACAAGGTATTTTGGCCAAACAAAGTAACAACAACAATGGCCCAAACAATAAAAACAACAATAAGGATAAAAAGAACTCATATTGGAACAAAAATAAGCAAGTAGTCAATGACGGAGTTGTTGACTCTCCACAACCTAAGGAACAAGGAGTTCTTAATCTATCTAATGCAGTTCAAGCTATGAAGCTGTAGACATCCTTAGATCATCAAGAGCACAAGCCCAAGTATCAAGATAAACCTAAGTTAGGAAAGAGGCAATTCACTAAGCTTGGAGACTCTTATGCAGATATTTTTAAGACCTTGATTGCTCATAATTTGGCACAACCTCAGGATCCTACAAAGTTTCACATACCGGATCCTAAACCTTATTGGTGGAATGAGAAAGCTTATTGTGTATACCACAATGGGATTGGACATGAAATTGAAAATTGCTTTAAACTTAAACATCTTGTTCAAGACCTTATTGAGACTGGGAAATTACAGGTTGATGGGTTGACCACAAATGCAGACCACAAGGCCTTTAAGGAGCCCTTTCCTAAGTATGAGAAGGGGGAGACTTCTAAAAACAAGAATGGCAAGGCCACAATCAATTATACCTATACAGCTACAGAAAATGTCATCAATATGCTTGAAGTTGTGGACAATGATGTCAACATGATGAGGGGGAAAGATCCCTATGGTTATGATGTAAACTCACCTCCCATATTTGACGAAGGACCCGTTGTTGTGCTTAGGGGTCCTCAATCTTGAAGGTCATCTCAGCCTCTCAATGTTGTTACTAGGAGTCAGTCCCAAGGTCCTATTATCATTAGAGGTCCTAATTCTAGCAAATCCAAGCAACCAGTGTCCAAAAGTGTTCCGTCCAAGTCTGCAGTTGGTCCTAATATGAGTTACAACCTTGTTGGTCAATTACAGTGAATGCCAGCGCAGATTTCCATTTTTGAGCTCTTAGAATTGTCTCCTAGACACAGGAGTGTCCTTGAGGATGCCTTGCGAACCACTAATGTTCCTAATGACATAGATGTCGATCAATTTGAGAACATGGTCAATCACCTTGCTAGCCCTCATTACCTCACATTTTCAAAAGAGGACGATAAAGCATTAAGTCATCCGCATAATTGGGCCCTTCATATCGAGGTCATGATCCACAAAACCCATGTTAGGCGCGTGTTAATAGATGGGGGTGTTGGGCTTAATATTTTCTCTTTGAGTCTGTTGAAAGCTTTGGGATATTCTGAGCAAATAATTGACACTAGGAAGAAGATCATAATTAAAGCCTATGATGAAGTAGAGTGAAGCTCTAAGGGATTGGTTGTTCTTCTTGTTAGGATTGATCCTATGGAAAAGGACATTTTGTTGCAGATTGTTGATGCCAGACCTTTGGCATATAATATCTTGTTGGGTAGGCCATGGATTCATGACATGCAAGCGGTGTCATCTACCTACCACCAATGTGTTAAGTTCCCTTACAATGGAGTTGAAGTATGCATACCAAGGGATAACACATTATCTATTAATGCGATTTCAGCTGGCTCTCATGTCCCTTTGAATAGAGAGGCTGATAATTTTGATGTTGCTCTTGAGTAGTGTAAGAGTAAGTTTAAGTCCATAGACCTTGGCATGGGAGACTACCAAATGGATTCCTTTACAAAAATGCCAATCTCGCCTAGGTCTTATGGAAAACCTTCACCTGAGAGGAAACCTTCATCCTCAGCTATGACCTTGTTTGGAAAGTTTGTAGAGTCCTTAGTACCTATTCATGAGGAGAAAGAGGAGGTAGCCATTAGAGATTGGATTTATAGAGAAAAAAAGTATCAACACAACGAGAATTTTGCGCCATCTCCTAAAACCTATGAGAGAGGGTATACTTTGGTTAAAAACATGGGCTACCCAGGTCATGGCCCTCTCAGTCACAGGTTAGATGCCAAGGCTGAATCACTCAACCATGCTCTTTTTGGTCGTAGGACTAAGTCAATAGTTGGCCTAGGCTTTGATCATGAAAAGAAGACAAGTGTCCCTATCCTAGCTGCGACAGATAGTGATAGTGACTTAGATTATACACCCAATCTTCAAAACCAGCAAGATATGATTGATGATTGGGTGCCTTCCACCAATCTCCTTTGGGGAGATTCAGATGATTCAACAGCTAAAAATACAGACACCAGAGAAGGTGATACCCTTCACAATCTTGAAGCTTCTACATCAAGGCATCCCAAGCCTTCTTGGTGTAAACATCCTAGCAGAGATTTAGAAACAGATTCACATGAGTTCAAGTGGGACTCTCTTTTAGATGAAACAGTTGATTTGGACATGGATGTTGTCCATACCTATAGTACTCAACCCAATGTGACCAACGAGCCTAGTGTAGGACTAGAGGATTGGACTCCTTGAATTGCCTTAGTGGACGATGCTTCATTTGGTAGGACGAGTCCTAATTTGAGTATCTTAGAAGGAGACTTGACAGATCCTAACTATGCGATCACCAAAGATAATGCCTTTCCTATCAATAATGTTGAACCAGTCATTGACCTACCCCTTGTAAACCATCATTTGATTGATTGGTCACAACTTTGTCAAGAGCCTTAGCTCCTCACTTTTCACAATGACTACGAGATAGCCTGCTACTTGAATGCTCTTGAACCCATAGTCTCTTCCACCAATGAACCTACAACGAGTATGACAGAGCCAGATATTAAGTACCTCAGTCAAAAAATAAAAGAAATGAAACAAAAGAGAAATGGTTCTGATGGCAAAACCACTTTGTGGTGGTGTCAGAACCCAAAATAGTAAAAATAAAAGATGTATCCGAAGGTGAAAACCTCTTTGAGGCACCTAAGGATGGGGTACTTAATAACCTGTGGAGTTATTTCCAAGACAGGTCATCAATTCTTATTGAGCCTACACAACCAGTAAATTTGAATAGGGAAGATGCTCCACAAGTGATACATCTAGCTCAGTCTCTGTTAGTGCAAGAAAAAGAGGCATACACAAAGTTCTTACAAAAGAAGAAAATCAATTTTGCTTGGACATATTTAGACATGCCAGGGCTTGACACTAATCTCATTATGCATCACTTATCTATAGCTCCAGGAATTAAACCAGTAAAATAAAAGTTGAGGAAAATGCACCCTCACATAGATCTCCTTGTTAAGGCTGAATTAGAAAAGCTCTTAGGAGCAGGATTTATTAGAGCTATTGACTATGTCGAGTGGATCTCAAATATTGTTCCAGTTTCAAAACATGATGGGTCCATTCGTGTATGCACAGACTTCAGAGATCTCAACAAAGCTTGCCCAAAGGATGACTTTCCACTCCCTAACATAGACATGATAGTGGATATGACTATGGGCTATGAGATATACTCTTTAATGGATGGTTTTTTTGGTTATAACCAAATAAAAATAGCTCTTGAGGATCAAGAAAAGACAACCTTCACATGTGCATGGGGAACCTATTATTGGAACGTCATGCCATTTGGATTAAAAAATGTAGGAGCCACATACCAAAGAGCTATGACCATAATATTTCATGATATGATGCATAAAAACATGGAGGATTATATGGATGATACCTTGGCCAAGTCTAAGCAAAGGGATACACACCTAGAAGATTTGGAAGTAATTCTAGATCAAATGGAGTAGTTTCAGTTAAGATTGAATCTGAAAAAGTGTGCATTTGGGGTTACCTCAGGTAAACTTCTAGGATTCATAATTTCAGCCAAAGGAATAGAAGTGGATCCCGAAAAGGTTCAAGCTATATTAGATATGTTGCCTCCTAAGAACATTAGTCAGATGAGAAGTCTTCAATGATGACTCTAATCCATACAGAGGTTTATTTCACAGCTTCTAGATAGAGCACAACCATTCAACAAGACATTGCATAAGGGAGACACATGTGCTTGGAATGAGGATTGCCAAAAGAGCCTAGATCAAATAAAGAAATACTTGGCTAATCCTCCAATTTTAATGCCTCCTATCCTAGGAAAACCATTAATTTTGTACATCTTAGTGACATAATCTTCCTTGGGGGCATTGTTGGCTCAACTTGATGATATTGGGAAGGAAAGAGCCATCTACTACATTAGTCATACTCTAGTATCTTATGAGATCAATTATAATAGTATTGAAAAGTCTTGTCTTGCGGTAGTGTTTGCTTCCCAAAAGTTGTGACACTACATGCTTGCCCGTACTATACATCTTGTTGCAAAAATTGATCCTCTTAAGTATTTGCTTAGTAAGGCTGCTCTCATGGGTAGACTTGCTAAGTGGATGATGCTTTTGTTAGAATTTGATATAGAGTACATTAAGCGTAAGGCTATAAAAGGGCAAGCTATTGCATATCAACTTGCTGATTTCCCAGTCAAGGATAGCATGCCTATTCAAGTGAAATTCCCAGATGAGCATATCATGTACATGACCACGCGTACTTAGAAAATGTTCTTTGATGGTTCAAATATGCAAAATGGATCAGGAGATGGAGTATTATTTATTTCTCCTCATGGGTACAACATACCTAAGTCTTACAAACTTTTGTTTCCATGCACAAATAATATTGCAGAATATGAGGCTCTAACCAATGGACTTAAGATGGCTATAGAGTGGAATATAACAGAATTACATGTCTTTGGGGATTCACAATTAATTATCAACCAAGTAAATGAAGAGTACCAAACTAAGGATGATAAGCTGATACCTTACAAAAAGATGGTTGATTCATTGCGACATTACTTCACATTTGTGACATTTCAACAAATCCCTAGAGCAGAAAACAAGGCTACAGATGCTATGGCTACACTAGCTTCACTCCTTTGATTGGAACAACATGAATCAAGATTTGAATTCCTGGTGGAAGAGCTATGTCACCCCATTTTTGACTCCTCAAAAAGCCATGTTATTTGTACCTTGGTTAGTCATGAGTCATCCCGCTATGGTGCCATTTACTCCTATCTCTGTGATGGCATTATCCCAGACACCTTCAACTATTTTGAAAGAAACCTTGTCTGTAACACCTCGCACCATACCCTTATCTTTGGTGATTTTTATAGGAGGGGTTTAGATGGGACACTTCTTAGGTTCTTGGAAAAGGATGGGTCCGACCGAGCGTTAGTTTACATTCACGATGGCATTTGTGGAGGACATTCTAATGGTCTTTCCATGGCCCAAAGGTTGCTTAGGGTGGGGTATTATTGGCCCACAATGCAGATGGATGCTATAGCTTTTGCCAAATCATGTGAAAAGTGTCAAAAACATGGAAACTTGATTCATGCTCCAGGTAGGGAGCTTATTCCTTCTATTTCTCATTGGCCATTTCAGCGATGGGCCTTTGACCTTGTTGGGTAGATTCATCCCAACTCATCAGGTGGACATAAATTCATTATTACTACTACTGACTACTTTACCAAATGGGTAGAAGCCGTTCCACTGTCTGTTGCTTCAGGGAAGATAATTTTTTTATTCATCTTGAATCACATCATCTGTCAGTTTGGGATACCTTCTGAGATAATCATTGACAATGGAGATCAGTTCAAAAATAAGGACCTTACACACCTTTGTAAGAAATTCAAGATAAAATAGCATTGGTCCTCCATTTACTTCCCATAAGGAAATGGACAAGCAGAGGCTTCTAATAAAACCATTCTTAAGATTCTCCATAGAATAGTTCACAAGAATGGTAGGGACTGGCATTTACAGATCAATCCAGCCTTATGGGCTTACAGAACAAGTATACATACTCCAATAGGGGCTACTCCTTTTACCCTTACCTATGGAACTGAAGCAGTATTACCTTTAGAAGTAGAGATCCCTTCACTTAGAGTCTCTCTCAAAGGTTTGATAACAGATGACAATTATCGTGCCATGAGGTTACAAGACTTAGAACTTCTAGATGAGAAGCGCAAGGCCTCATTTGATCATATGAGAGTGTATCAGAAGCGTATGTCAAAGGCATTCAACAAGAAGGTTCTCCCTAGAGAGTTTCAAGTAGGTGATCTTGTTTTGCGAGAGAATCCTAAGAACCAACAAAATAGAGAGCAAAAGGGTAAGTTCAAACCTAATTTGCTTGGACCATATGTCATCACAGCTACTTTTGGAATAGGTGCTTACTTGTTATCTGATGAGGATGGAGAACAACTCCTTGATCCCATCAATGTTTTACACCTCAAGAAGTTCTATCCATGATGCCTATTCAATCTGGGGGCATCCTTTGTACATATTTTATGATCTTGAGAAAATACCAAAAAAATTCATATATGATGCTGAAAAAAATCCTAAAAAGCATATAAAGTCCTGAAAAAAGAGCATCCTAGTGAAAACCTAACAATAGGCACTTTGATGTCTCATAAAATAAAAAAAATAGAAAAAGTGCCTTGGTGAAAACCTAGAAACAGGTGCCTTGGTAGCAAAAATTAAAAAAAATGAAAAAATAAAAAATCTCCAAGTGGTGAAAACCTGGAAATAGGCACTACTTGAGGCCTTTGCACCCTTGTCTTTTAGCATGCATCCTCGACACTTAGCCATTCTCCATCATGCCTTGACCTTATTTGACTTGGTCTAGAATTGGTCTTTATTTTTGTCTAGGGGGCATACCTGTTAGCATAGGTCCTTTAGGTGCGTTTTTCTCTTGGGGTATTTCACAAACATGTGTTTTTCAACACCACCCCAAACTGTGTTTTTCAAGCACTACCCTAGCATTGAGTGTTTCTCAACACTTATCAAATGTTTTACCCACCAGTCTAAGTATGATGCGACATCGCTCAGTAGTAAATTTGATACTCAAAGTTTGACTCTATGACCAACACACAAGCACTTAAACGATCAACTCAATTGAGATATGTTGACTTTATTTTTCTTTGTGTGTTGTCTATGAGGATTTCTTTGATGAGTGGTCTCTCCCTGAGAAGTTTTCGATGATGCATAGCTAGAAGACTGAGGGTATAAGAACATGTTTTATTTCTTTATCTGCTTGTGGGTACATTTCATTGATCCTAACTGTCATGAGCATTTATGCTAGTCTTACTTGACACTAGGGATTGACAAGGTATTATCCTTGACTATTTTTTTTATGTGAGTGCATGCTTATAGCTACCCTGACTTTCATGTGTCTTGATACAAGCATAATCTCGCCATAACAAACGTAGGTAATCTCACTGCACTAGTCATCTTGACCTACATGTCTTTGGTTCCTAGGTGGGATTCCCACATCTCTATCTAATATAGATCATATTCACATTCACATAGTCATACTAGTGTGTATTGTATGATCTTATGATGCTACCAATAATGCTCAATGATGATAATTAGATGTCTATAAGCATTGTGATCTTGCAAGTCAACCACTTTTCATAGTAGCTTGCATTTTTAGGTTCATAATTAGATTAGTTTTGCATCTTGCATATGGAGATAGCTCTCCCTTTCATCATTCACAGACTAGTCAGTCAACTGCACTCACCTTCTATTTCTTCATGTCTTTTGCTCCTTGTCTTTCATCTCAAACCTGTTCCAGTTCATCACAAGGGGTTAATCATATCATCATATCTATATCTCAAAAATGTCATTTTCAAAAACATGAGTCTACATCATACACATGAGAATCAAACATACATCTATGAGAGAGAATATACATGAGCATTTAACAAATACATTTTGAGCAATATGACAAGACAATATATATAAACTAATACATCTATCACAAGTGAGACAAATACACATGATATATCAAACATCCAGTAATCTCATATATCTATAACAATGTCATGATATACAATACAATATGAGATCCCAAAATCTGGATCAAAAGTCTCAGGATATGTCCAAAAACATCTAAACCTAAGCCCTAAACCTAGGACTCACTCTCCCCATCACATGGACCTGGTGGTGGGGGAGGTGGTGTCGCATCTGGTACCATGTCTGATCTGCTTGCCCTCTGAGAGTAAGATGGTGCTCTCTGACCCTCTAGCACAACCTGTAAGTAGAGTCCATGATAATAAGCAACTCATGCTATCTCTCTCCGGATCTCTGTTGCATCTACTTGTGCTGCCCTCTCCCGGTGTACTATCTCTGCCCTGAGATCCGTAATCTACTGATCTCTCTCTACCCTCAAATCAGCTAGCTACTAATCTCTCACTGCTATGGTGATGTGTAGCTGCTACATCTCCATCTCTAAACCCTGGATCCTGGCTCTTAGGTCCTCCCCTCCTGCAGGTGGATCCTGTCTGGCCTCTACCTGTCAGCAAGCTGGTCTCACCTCATCCTCAGGGGGTCACTGATCTCTATCCCCATGACCATTTTCGGCCACCTGATATGGATCCTTCCCCAGTATCCATCAGTCCCCCTCTCCCTCCATCTCCTTCGTCATCCCCATCATCCCCACCCTGAGCTGCCGACTGTACATCAAGAATAGTGAATCGAGGGAATAAAACCCTCCACCGCTTAGCCCTATATGCTGCATCAGATCCTGCATCATCCATATCAAGAAGGTACTCCCAGGGCTCCCTCATGATGCCATCTATCTCCTCAATGGCCAGCTGATGATCTAACATGGGTAGCCACCCATGTCCCTCCTTGTCCCTAGACCTCACATAAGTGGTGGTCTCTATAGAGACTCGCTGCTGCCGCCCAAATTGTCGCCATACCTGAGTGATGCAGAATCTCTCAACTATCTTTGCATGTCATCCTACTAATGGCCGACTACATAGCATGTAGCTCAGCTCATCCTCTGCATCACTCCAAGACTCAACTACCCTGTATGGCCTCCATATGAAGGAGGTCATCTCATCCAAGATCTATCTGTAGTGTGTCACATCCCTAGTATGGGAATGTGATATAAACCCTCTGTACCTGTATATGAATGGATATCTCCACTCTCTCAGCTGAACCCTGGGGCACACCACAACTATGTGGTCCCAAGGCCACACCTGTGCCAAGATGGCACCGCAAGCCCATGTCCAACCGTCCCTGTAGATGATCTTGTGTAACTCATGATACATCTCCACGAGTATGGCAGGTCCCCATGCCATGCGCCAGGGTCTGCCTACTAAGTCAACTAGTAGTCTACCCCATCCAAGAGGGAATCCCTTTTGACTACGATCAGTCATTAGGGCCTATGAGATGATGGAGGCAACAATGCATGACACTAGGAAGTCTCTGCCAAAATCGTCCATCAGTCGCTCCCAACTGACATGTCTATCAATGATAGTGACATCCTGAAACATTCCCTGGATAGCATGTCGACCCTCAGTAGCATCCTGATCATAGTATACCTGTGCCAGCAAACAATCATGTTAGTTTTCATCATATGGAAACATTACACTTAAACGATTATATCTTCAAACATGATTATACTTACAGGCTCGCCATGGCATGGTACTCTGAGAATCCTATAGACATCCTCTAATGTGATGGATGCCTCTCCAGTGGACAAGTGAAATGTGTTATGCTCACTATGCCATCGCTCGACCAAGGCTGTCAGTAGACCATGATCAGCCCGGATATATGGGAACTACAACAAATATCCAAATCCCATAGCTCTCAAGTCAGCCTTGCCCAGATCATCAAGATCTTAGACGCATTTCAGTCCCACCACCTTCGGCGCTCTGATGAGTAATGCCGAAAAGTGCTCCTGCAAACCATTAAACCAATCCAAATGTCAGTACATATCATGATGAATATCTAAAAATTAGTACAAGACATATACAACGTAAAATTATTTGGACCCATGTCATTTTTGCTCAAAAATACTTAAAAATATCAAATTTTTAACTCGGGCGACATTGCTTTTGGAACAAGTATCGTGCAATACTTCTTCCTATAGTAGTGCAATATACCTTTGATTGTGTGATACTTCACCTGGTATTGTATGATAATTCACCAGTTATCATGCGATACTGGTGTCTATGCGCGTGTGATACATCTGGGACCCGCGAAGTATCGCACGATGTTTCCCTCTAAAGGGTGCGGTACTTCTAAAGTATCGCGCGATACATTGCTAATTTCTTGAAAATTGAAATTTGAAAATTTGAAAATTCTTGAAAAAACATGCTAAATATATATTAAATGCAATAAAAGACTCAAAAGTGGCTAGTTTTTAGGAAACGTACCGGGGCACTATACTAAGGAGGCTAGTTATGCAACCGACCGCACTTGAATCTATGTTTGTGGATCAAAACTGCTGCTTATTGGGCCATTTTCTCTCTCTAAGCTCCTAAAATTCTCAAATAGCTAAATGACAAATGATTTTGAAAATGACACTTTTTTACCCCTTTTATAGCATTTTGACTTTTTGACCTATTTTCAAAACACCTTAGAATTGCGCAAAAATTACACCTCTAGCTAATTTCGACGTCTTGGATCCATTTTCGAACTTGAAATTGAAATCCGAGGTCATCTTGATAGTCAAAATCACATTTCAAAAATTTCTCTTTCTTCTGTGCAGTTGACTAACCTTTTGAGGCATAATTCTTCGATCTTTGATGGAATTTCTTCCTTTTCATGTCTTTCACACTTCTAGTCTTCCATTCAACCCATTTCTTTTCTTCTTATTCATCACCGGGGCATGTTTTCACTGCCTAATGATTATCTTGTTACCCTTTATCTTCGATTATGATTTCTAGTGATTTGATTATCTTTTATCAATCTGTTGTTCTCCTCTACCTGATTTCAATTTCGATTTCGAGGGGGCAGTACCTATTGGATTTAATCCTTGATTTTCTTGATTCAACTATCTTTTTATGAGCTTTCACTCAACTTGAGATTTTTATCTCTTATTTTGGATGTGATCCCAAAATGAACTCATGTCCAGAATCTTTTGTTTATTTTTGTCTGGGCATGTTCCCAAAATGAACACACGTCTGAGTTATTTTGTGATCCCAAAATGAACTCACATTTCAACTTCTTTGACTACATGTGTTCCTGAAATGATCACACATTAGTCAAAGAGGGGTAAATGTATGCACTCTAAAATGGTCACCTAGACATTGGGCCCCATTCTTGCAATTTATCAAATCCCTGAATCAATATTTTAAAAAATCAGCATTTTTGCAATATATCAATTTCCTTGATCAAGTCCTATTTTATCATTTTCGATTATTCCTTGGGCTAACCATTTTATCCTAAGTCTTTATTTATTTAAAAGGAATATTTCCTTCCCTTTTAATAAATAAAAAGCCCCCACTTTTCCTCTTATCCTAAGTTGCACAAGTAAAGCATTATTCTTATTTTATAAAAAGGGAAAAAACACTTTTTGTCTCATATGGACACAAAAGTCAAATCTTATTTTCTCATTGGAAGATATTTGTGCACATGGATTGCTCCTCTTTGATGCTCCACCCTTGATTAAATCTTTTGCCTCTTAATCTCCATGGTCCATTTCTCCTCATTTCCTATAAAAGAAGAGCTCTCTTTCTCATTCTAGGTCATTCACTTTTATGCTAACTTTATGCTGCATGAATTCTTGAAGGCTTTGAAGCTTTTTGGAGATCATTGTTGCATCACATCTTGGCTTTCTTCATTGCTTCATAGTTTAGTTTTCATTCTTGCATAGTAGCTTCATATTTCATGCTTTCATAGTTTAGATTTCCTTTCATGCTTTAGAATAACTCATCTAGTTTAATAGGAAGGATTGTAACACTTGCTATTTCCATTTCATAGTTTAGATTGTACTTTCATTTTCATAGCATAGCTTTCATATTTGCATCTTCATTCTTAGCTTGCTTGCATTGCATTTCATTTGATTATTGGAGATATTGGCATTCTTTCCCTTGTCTTCACTTGAATCTCTCATTGTGTGGTTGACTAGCAAGGTCATTAAGTTTATTAGCTCTAGCTGAGAGCAATTTTACAATCTTGCAACTCCATACATAAAGAGCTATGGATCGATTTTTGAGACCTCATTCTTGAGTGTTATTGATTGTAATGATCCATAGAAGTACACTATTTTGTGTGTACAATACCCTGTTAGGATTCAAAGAAAAGAGTAGGCTCGCTGCCCAAAGAAGGTCATAGCCACCTCCAGAACTCATTGTTCGCAACACAAGTGTATCTAAGGGAAATACACAATCCTTGTGAACTATCTGATAGCAACTATCTTTGCTTGATCAGTTCCGATGAAGTATATGTAAATCTATGCTCTACATCTAGTAGATACAAGCTCATAGCTTTCACAATTCTCTTTCATATTCCATCCATGCTACATCATATCTTTTCAAAAGAAAAGATCTTACATATATACCCTATTACATTTTACATGATCAGGTCGGCTAGTTAGGCTTTCCTAATATAAATAATTACATAACTCCTTGCTAAGATACATACGGTATCTAAAACAAGTATACAATAATTATATCTCAATAATTAAGGACTGACATTCGTAATCCACGCTCACCATTCATGATACACACTACAACTCTGAAGTCAGCTCAAATAGGTCTTCTCCAGAACACATGCCATAGATGACATCATCCTACTTTTCGTACCTTGCTAAGATTAGGAAACATTCTTCAGTACATTGTCTATTATCCCTTATGCTTGCATATACTGAATCCACATCACCTATAAGATATACCCAAACCACAAAGACTTACTCTGTAAACTTACACTGTCATAATCTAGTAACCAATCTTCACCAAATATTTTATAACTCAACCAATATGCACAGTATTACGTCATGCGATCTTAGATATAAGATCACGACACCTTTATGTACACAAATCTATGTTCGCACATTCTTAATCATTCATGCGACATCTGTACACTGTAATAACCAGTATGTTTTCTCCATAGAAATATATGTTGACATCAGTGAGAAATCATGAATGACAATAGCATTGATAATGTAGTGATTAAACATATTAAATGCATTAGAAATATCTAACAATCTCCCCCTTTGGAATTGATGGCAACATATGGGAAAATCCATCAACCCAAGAATACTCTCTTAGTACAACTTTCTCAATGAACTCTTCCCCCATAGTATCTCTCCCCATATAGTAGGGATTGTCTCATAGTATCTTTCCCCCTTTGACAATAATGGCAAAGCGTGCCATAAGTCAACACCTGTCTTTCATTTTGTCTTCATCACTAGGTGTTGAATCACCCAAATGTATTTTGTAGTCTTCCAACGATCACTCCCCCTAAGGAGTAGATCCATGCATCAAGTCTAGAACATGATAAGGCTCTAAAAACCTCTGGACTGATGCATTCCTACATCATTTAATTCTCACAAGGAGGGGCCTGCACCCCAAGCATACCTCTGAGATACTCAAAGACATCTTTTGGCAATAGCTTTGTAAATATGTATGTTATCTGTTCTTTTGTGCTAATGTATTCCAACCTTATTTCTTTCTCTGCAACCTTGTCTCTCAAAAAGTGATACTTGATAGATATATGTTTAGTTTTAGAATGAATCATAGGATTCTTTGACATATTTACTATATTGGTGTTATCACAATGGATAACCACTAGTTCAACAAAAGTTATTCCAATATCTTTCAACATTTGTTTCATCCAAACAATTTGAGTACAATTAATAGCAGCAACAACATACTCTGATTTAGCAGTGGATTGAGCAATACAATCTTGTTTCTTACTTAACCATGAAACTAAACTTTTCCCAAGGAAAAATGCACCTCCACTAGTACTCTTTATGTCATCAATGTTCTCTTCCCAATCGACATAAGTATAAGATGTAGTTCAAAGTCATCATTTTTATCATACCATGGGCCATATTCCATTGTCCCTTTCAAATATCTAAATATCCTTTTTACAACAGCCATGTGTGTCTCTTTAGGATATGCCTGATATCTAGCCACAATTCCAACAATATTAGCAATATCCAGTCTAGAGTGAGTCAGCTATTGTAATCCTCCAATCATTGATCTATACTTAGTCTAAAAAACACTCTTGGTTTCATTAGTATTTGTCAATTTATGGCCAGTCACCATGGGTGTACTAACAGGTTTACAATCTTCCATTCCAAACTTTTTCAACATCTCTTTAAGATACTTATTTTGAGAAATGAAAATGTCATTCTTGCTTACATTTATTTGCAGACCAAGAAAGAATTTTGTTTCACCTATCATGGACATCTCAAATTCATTCTCCATTTCTTTAGAAAACTTGTTACACATCTCATCATTGCCTCCAAAAATAATATCATCAACAAAAAAATTTATTATCAAAACTCCATCTTGACTAGTTCTCAAATACAAATTACTATCAACATTACCTTTTCTGAATCCAAGGCAAAGTAAGTACTTGTCTAACCTTGTATACCAAGCCCTTGGTGCTTTCTTTAGTCCATACAATGTCTTCTTTAGCTTGCATACCATGTCTTCATCTTTTGATAGAGGAAATCCATCAGGTTGTTCTATATATACCTATTCTTCAAGATCCCCATTCAGAAATGCATATTTTACATCCATCTGATATACCTCGAAGTCTTTATGTGCAACATAAGCTAGAAATAATCTCACAACTTCTATCCTAGCAACAGGAGAAAATGTCTCTTCAAAATCTATGCCTTCTTGTTGTGAATAGCCTTTGTATACCAATCTTGCTTTGTTTCTTACAACAATTCCTTCTTCATTCATTTTGTTTTTGAAAACCCACTTAGCTCCTATCACATTTTTGTCTTTCGGTCTAGGAACCAATTTCCAAGTGTTATTTTTCTTTATTTGATCTAATTCTTCCTGCATAGCTTTGATCCAGGATTCATCTCTACAAGCTTCATTAGTAGTCTTTCGTTCAACTTGAGAAATCAAACAAATTTATTCCCTTGTCTTTGATCTAGCCATTATTCCTTGACTTGCATTACCAATAATTTGATTTTCAAGATGATCTTTCTTAATATACCTCAGAGTCTTAGGAATCTTAGTAGCCTCATTTGTGTCATCATCACACATGTCATTTTCACATTCAGTTTCAATATGTTATTCTTCTTTTGTAGTAGCAACCTCCTTGATCTCTGTATTCTGATTACAATCTTACATTCTCTCTTGCATTTGAAAATTTTCATATATCTTCACATTGTTACTTTCAACCATATTTCTTAATCTCAGGTTAAAGAATTTGTAAGCCTTTATTTTAGTAGAATAACTAGGAAAGATTCATTCATCACTTTTAGATTCAAATTTCCCTATTTCATCATCTCTTTTGATATAGCATTTACTACCAAATATTTTGAAATATTTTACAGTAGGAGTATGATTAAACCACAATTCATAAGGAGTCTTACATGTACCTTCTTTGATTTGAATTTTTTTCAATGTGTATACTATTGTCCCAATAGCTTCTCTCCAATGTACATGAGATACATTTCCTTCTACCAACATTGTCCTAGCAGTATCTAATATTGTTTTGTTTCTTCGCTCTGCTATCCCATTTTGTTGTGGAGTCCTAGGAGCATATTTTGTCTTTGTATTCCATATTCTTCGCAATATGAACTGAATAGATCTGAAGTAAACTCTTCACTTGTGTCTAACCTCAAACATTTTATCTTTAAGCCTGATTCATTCTCCACTTTTGCTTTGAATAATTTGAATTTATCAAATACTTCTGATTTCTCTTTCAAGTAAGTGATCCACATCATTCTAGAAAAGTCATCAACAAAAAGTATAAAGTACATTTCACCATAGTATGATCTTGTCCTTATAGGTTCACATAGGTCTATATGTACTAGATCCAAATTTCCTTTTGTTGCATAAGATTTACTTTTATAACTGCTTCTAGTCTACTTTCCCATAACACATTCTCTACACATAATGTTAGATGGTTTTACAATTTTTGGTAGGTCTCTCACTGCATTAGTTAAGCTTGCCTTTATAATATTATCAAAATTGACATGACAAAACCTTTTGTGCCATAACTAGTTGTCATCTATCTTTGCAACAAAACAAGAAGCTCCATATGTATTTAACTCAAATACATTACCTCTAGATTTAGTACTAGTTGCAATCAAGTTTATTGTCTTACTTATCATAAAACATTTCCCATCAATGAACTTTAATTGATATCCTTTGTCCATCAGTTGTCCAACACTCAACAAGTTATGCTTAAGTCCATCAACAAGCAATACATTGTCAGTATTAGTCCTTCCATCCAAAGAAATAGATCCTATTCCTATGATAGATTTAGGAACATTGTCTTTGAATCTTACAATACCATCATCATACTTCATTAGTTTAACAAACTTGTTTTTGTCTCCAGTCATATGATGTGAGCAACCACTTTCTATAACCCATTCATATTTCTTATCAACATGTGATACTAAAGCTTTTTCCTCGTGTACTGGTTTTTCATCTTTAATAGCAATAAATCCAATCTCCTCATAATCACAATCGTCATCATCAGAAATACCTTCACTATCATAATAACATTCCATTTATTTTGTATACTTAGGCTTGAAAAACTTAGGTTTGTGCTTAGGAACTCTTGTAGGACATCTAGATGAAAAGTGACCTATCTTATTGCATGAAAAACATTTCAAAGGTAACTTTGCTTCAAATTTACCCTTACCTCTCTTTTCTCTTCTAGTGATCAGGGCAACAAGTTCATCTAGCTTTCTTTCTTCTTCTTGTATCTGTTCCCATTCATCAACATACTCACCAAGCTCTTCCTTTATATTACCATTGCTAGAGCTCGCAATTCCAGATATTGTCTTCTTGTGTGGAGATTTCCTTAAATGTTGTTTCAACTTTAGGTAAAGAATCTCCCATCTCTGCAGTTTCAAAGGTAGTTAGCTTTGCAATCAACATTTCTTTGCTAACATTTGGAGTCACAGGTATAATTTCTTCTATAGCCTGAACTTTGGTCTTGTAAATAGGTGTCAATGATCTAAGGCTCTTTGCAATGACTTGTTCTTCTTCATAGGTGTCTCTGGATTTTCTGATTCCAATCACAACCTCTGTGATTCTTTGTACATAAGCTCTAATGTTTTCATCATCTTTCATTTATAGCTTTTCTATCCTTGTTTTCTAGTTCTATAATTTCAATTTCTTAGTAAACTTATCTCCTCCATACAATGCTTCTAATCTTATCCAAATTTTATGTGTTGAATCTAGGTCTCTCACCTCAGTAAATTCTCCTTCAGAGAGTGCATTGATCAGTGCTTCCCTTGCGACCATGTTATATGAAAATGTCTTCTTTTCATCGTCAGTAGCTTTATCCAATTCATCCTTAGCCTTCATGGTTACCTCATTCTTTGTGATCATTCAGTAGTCAATACCCAAACATAACAAATGAGTTCGCATCTTTTTTTTCCAACTGTCAAAGTTTTTAGGATCAAATTTTGGACTATCCTTCCTATAGAATGCCATCTCCATGATCACCTCAAGTTGTTAAGCTTTCTCTCTAAGGACCAGTAGCTCTGATATCAATTGTTAGGAATAATAGTCCACCAATACAACTGAAAGGGGGGGGGTGAATCAATTGTATGTCATATTATTAAACTTTAAACTTTGAATAGCAACAATATCAAATCAAATGAACACAATGAATGCCAACACAATAACACAATATTTTTTTGTCGAGGAAACCTTTTTAAAGGTAAAACCCTAGTGGGAATTAACACTCACTAATGATGTACTGAGAGTATAGTATCCCTGTTAAAAGATCTAGCCTTGTTAGGAGCTGATTAAATCATTACAGTACATGGTCCTTGTTAGAGGACAAACCCTGTTAGGAGTCAAAGAAAAGAGTAGGCTCACTACCTAGGCTCATTGCTCAAAGAAGGTTATATCCACCTCTAGAACTCATTGTTTGCAACACAAGTGTATATAAGGGAAATACACAATCCTTGTGAACTGTCTGATAACAACTATCTTTGCTTGATCAGTTCTGATGAAGTATATGTCAATCTCTGCTCTACATCCAATAGATATAAGCTCTTAGCTTTCACAATTCTCTTTCACATTCCATCCATGCTACGTCATATCTTTTCAAAAGAAAAGATCTTATATATATACCCTATTACATTTTACATGATCAGGTCGGCCATTTAGGCTTTCCTAATATAAATAATTACATAACTCCTTGCTAAGATACATACAGTATCTAAAACAAGTGTACAACAATTATATCTCAATAATTAAGGACTGACATTCATAATCCATGCTCGTCATTCATGATACATGCTACAACTTTGAAGTTGGCTTCCAAATAGGTCTTCTCCAGAACACATGCCACAAATGACATCATCCTACTTTTCATACCTTGCTAAGATAAAAAAACATTCTTTAGTACACTATTTGTCATCCCTTAAGCTCGCATATACTGAATCCACATCATCTGTAAGATATACCCAAACCATAGAGACTTACTCTGTCAACTTCCATTGTCACAGTCCAGTAACTGGTCTTCACCAAATCTTTTATAGCTCAACCAATATGTAGTATTACATCATGTGATCTTAGATATAAGATCACAACACCTTCCTGTACACAAATCTGTGTTCGCACATTCTGAATCATTTGTACGACATTCATACACTATAATAACCAGTTTGTTTTCTCCATAGAAATATATGTTGACATCAGTGACAAAACACAAATGAAAATAGCATTGATAATATAGTGATTAAATATATTAAATGCATTAGTAATATCCAACAATTGATAGAACTGAGGGCATGACCTCCCCTCGATTTTATCAAACTAATAATAATGAGGTAAATAGTGTTATACCACCATTAGAATCAGTGATAAACATGGGTTGTGGAAAAATTAAAAAAGTAATGGATCTATGCAAGAGATTTGGCATTTGTGTGAGATGGAATGGTTTTGGAACTCCTATGAAGGAAATAGTGGAATGGTTTGTATCTGAATACAAGGATAAGGTAATTATCTCTATTCTCTCTTATGGTTTCTTCTTTGTTAAATGTAATTCTATTAATATTAAGAATAGCTTTCTTAAGGATGAAAACCCTAGTTTTAAAGAATGCAGTTTTACATTTTTAGATTGGCAACTGAAATTTGACCCTAGGAATTTAGTTAATTTTAAAGTAGATAGAGCTATTTGTCTATCAAACATTCTAGTAGAATTAATAAACCTAGAGTTCTTCAAGGAAGTAGGGAACTATTTAGGCCAGTATGTAGGGATGGTGAAAATGAACTTTCTACAGTTTTATAATCTAATAATTATTAACATGGATATTAATATCAAATCCTTAAACCCAATCTCTATTCAAGGTCTAGGAGAAGCTTTTTTAATTTGACCGAAATTTCTAGAATCAAAGTTAAAAACTAAGATGGTGGAGAAAGTGAAAAAGGTCATATGGGATATGACACAAAGTCATCATGGGTATTTAAAACCATCAAAAGAAATTCTAAGTACTCATGATTTGGATATAGAGGAAGGAGAGATTGTAGAGGATAAGGATTCAGGTAGAACAATAGTCCTAGAAGAGAAAAAATAAGTTCATAATAATAATAAGCCTTTAGAAGACATCTCAGTTTCATTAAATAAGGAAGTAGGGGGGTTTAGAATTATAAAAAATCAAAATCATGAGGATTTAGATAACAAAGATGGGGAGCCAAGAAGTTTTAGTATGGAAAATAGGGAGGGAATACTCAGATCAACTAGCCCCTCATAAGAGAGACTGAATAGCCCAACTTAGGTAGAGGAGGAAGTTAGGATTACCACCGAACATCTATGTGATTTTGTGGTCAAACGTCTTATGGATCAATTTTTGGATGAAATATGTGACAAAGAGGAAGTTGAGAGACAAAGGGAGTTGTTGATAAAGGGATGTTTGGAAGGAGAAGAGTCATTGAAGAAAGATGAATTAGAGAACTTTCTAATGGATCTAGAAATTTTAGAACAGAAAGAACAAGAATCATTGGGAATTATTGCAACATAGCCGAGCAAGAGCACCCCTAATTGTGCTAAAACAAACAAAAAGAGAGCATAAAATCTCTTTTAGAACTAAGAATAAGGGATGGGGTGTAGAAGGAAAGACCAAACTACCTGATATATTTAATGCAGGGAAGGGGAAGTTCCTTCCCAAATCATAATGAATGTCGTAACATGGAATGTTAGGGGACTAAATGTCCCTAACAAGATGTGAATCTTAAAACGTTGCATATAAAATACAAAAGCATAAATTTTATTACGTCAAGAAACCAAGCTAGATAATAGGGACATAGCCAATTTAAGGAAAAAACTAGGTTTTAGGGAAATCTGGGATTCTCTGACTAGGGGAGCTTCATGGGGTCTAGTTTTTATTTGGGATCCTAGAATTGTGAGCATCACAAAAATTGAAGACCATGTAAAATGGAGTTGTGGTCTAGTTAGAAGTTCCCAAATAAAGTTAAGTTTTAGGATCTTAAATGTTTATGGTCTCATTTCCAACATGGAGAAGGTGAAAGTATGGAAGAAAATTGAAGATAAACTGGTAGAATATAGAGGTGAGGTATATATTCTAGGAGGGGACTTCAACTCTATTACTAAAACCTCATAAAAGTGGAGTGGGATACATAAACTTCCTAAAGCAGTTGAGGACTTTAACGAGTGGATAAATAGGAATGGACTTTTAGAAATAGAAACATCCAAAGACTTCTTTACATGGAATAATCAAAGAAAATGGTTTAGCTTCATAGCGAAAAAAATGGATAGATTCCTATTTAATGGAAATTTTTCAGAAATACCTTTCACTATGGGTTTAGAAGTTAAGCCTATATCTGGTTCAAATCATTTTCTAGCGAAACTTAGGATCTTGATGGACAAGAGACCAGACAACTGTCCTTTCAAATTTGAAAAGATGTGGTTTATGGCTGATGGTTTTTTGGAAATGATTGAACAATGGTGGAGACAAATAGAGATAGTTGGGTCTAAACTCTAACAAGTGGTAAATAAACTTAAAATTATTAAACAAAAGCTTAAGATTTGGAATGCTGAACACTTTGGAAACATATTTGAGAATAAGAAAACTTTGGAGGAAATTTTGGAAAAGCTAAATGAGGAGATAATAGCAAAAGGTATGGATATTGCCTCATATGAATATGAAAAGAAACTACTAAAAGAGTATGGGGAGGTGTTAGCTAAAGAAGAGATATTCTCGAGACAGAAATCAAGAGAATCATGGCTAGAGGCATGGGACAGAAACACAAAATTCTTTTATAATAACACCAAGTAATGAAGATTAGTTAATATGATAACATCCATCAAAAATAATGTCAGAGAAAAAATTGAGGGCCCTGAGGGGATCGCAAAGGAAGTTGTTCAGTATTTTGAAGAAATTTTCAACAATAGAGGTTTAGCGAATATGGATGCACAGGAAAACATTATAAAAAATATCCCAAGGCTAATTTCCCTTGAACAAAATTAAAAAATACTAGGAAAACTGACTATTCTAGAAGTAGGAGATGCCCTTAGACAAATGAATTTGGACAAATCTCCAGGGCCTAATGGGTTTCCAGCATGTTTTTTCCAGAAATGTTGGATCTTTATAGGGGAAGAGGTAACATAGGCATTAGAGGGAATTGGAAATTCATGCAAACTTCTTAAATATGTAAACAATACTTTCATAGCTCTGATCCCAAAGGAGTGTCTGGAAACTTTTAATGATTTTATACCAATTGCACTCTACAACACTCTACAAATTACTTAGTAAGACTATGGCGAACATAATCCAAAAAATACTCCCCAACCTAATCAGTGAAGAACAAACAAAGTTTGTTCTGGGAAGATCTATATACGATGGGGTAATAATTGCTCAAGTGGCCATTCATTCAATTCAAAATAACTGTGAACCTAGTATGTTAATCAAATTAGATATTAAAAAAGCATATAATAGGGTGGAGTGGATTTTTTTAAGAAAGTTCTTAAAAGCCTTTGGGTTTGCTAAATAGTGGGTTAAGTTGATCTATGAATATATATCTACCCCTAAATTTTCAATTTTGGTGAATGGATCACCCAAAGGAGTCTTTGGGATCAATAAAGAACTCAGATAAGGAGACCCAATATCTCCCTTGTTTTTTATACTAATGGAAGAAGCATTGGGAAGATCAATAAACAATGCTTAGAATGAAGGAACAATAAATGGTATTAGGATTACAAATGATATAGATCCAACTACTCACCAAGAATTTGTGGATGACACTATGTTATATGGGCAAAGTACCATAAAGGAAGCCAAAGCATACAAAATAATCCCAAGTCAATATACTAAGGCATCAGGGCAAGAGATTAAACTGGAGAAGTTGGAGATCTTTTTTTAATACTTGTCCCAACTTAGAGAAACAAATATGCCATATTCTAAATTTCAACAAAGGAAATCTTCCTTGAAAATATTTAGGACTTCCTTTAGACACTGGGACATACTCAACAAAATTATGGGACCAAATAACTGAGAAAATAGGAAAAAAATGGAGTCATAGAAAGGAAAATGGCTCTCGACAACTAGCAGAGCCGCTATGATTCAATATGTCCTCTTAGCATAACCCATTTATCAATTATCATGTATGGACCTCCCAGGAAACAAGAGAGAGGTACTCAACAAAATTTTACGAACTTTCTTCTAGCAAGGAACAAAGGACAAAAGAAAGATCTCCCTTTTGGCATGGCACAAGGTGTGTAGACTGAAAGATGAGGGGGAGAAAGGATTAAGGACATCAAACTCCAAGGGAAATCCCTAGGAGCCAAAATAGCTTGGAAAATGTTTAGAAATCCCCATCTTAAATGAGCTATAATATTAGCAAAGAAATATCTCAATGATTATGATCCAATTAACATTTTTATGGAGAAAGCACCTCTAAGGGGGTCTAGGATTTGGAACTTTACGATGGTTAGATCAGTGATTTGGTAAAAAATGACATGGAATCTCATGAAAGGGGAAGAAGCTCTTTTTTGGCAAGGCTCTTAGGGAGGCTATAAAACTATGTAGATTGAAGTTGACTTGGTCCAGTCAAGAAATATTCTTGAATCTCGATGGGGGAAGAGATTTATACACTATGTGATCTCCGAGGAAGATGGGGTGGGATGGAAGTGGAAAGATTTTAAAGACATAAAGCTTCCCTTCTCATAAAAAAAAGCTTTGAATATAATTTTGACAGAAAGGAAAACAACTTTCAATTTAGAAAAGGACAAGTTGATGTGGGATGGAAGTAAAAGTGGGGAATACAACTGAAAGGAAGGATACAAACTTCCAAGATCCAAGAAAAACAACACAATAGAGGCTCTTCCTACTGCTTTATCTTGGAACAAGGTCTTCTTGCCCAAAGCAGGACTTTTTACTTGGTTGGTTTGGAACAAAAAGATCTTAACAGTTGAAAGATTTAGGAAAATGGGTGATGCAGGGGCATTCTAGGGTACTCGGTGGATCTTCATGGAGGTGTGTTATTTGGCCGATTTTACTCGGTTGCAGCCTTGACCGATGGTCTCAGTCATTGAAGGAAGCTCGGTCACTGAAGGAACTCAATAATCTCTGGTGCTCGGTTGACACTAGTGCTTGGTGATGCTTGGCATGCTTGGTTATTTCACTGGTGCTCGGTTGTTCCGGTTTACTGACTGGAGTTCTTAGTGATTTGGTTGGCCGACTTGGTGCATTTATTGTTGGTAGATGTTGTTACAGGCCAACATGTTGAATTTAATGATTGTAAGGCTATTTGAGAGTTAACTTGTACTATATTTAATATTTGTTTGTAAGAGTTAATTGTTTCATCTAGTTGACTTGTGGCCGATGATTGGTACTTAAGGAGTATTTAGGTAGTTGTTTAAGGGCAGATGAGAAGATCAGAGGTATAAGTATGGAGAGACATATAGAAGTGAAGTTGTGGAAAAGATCATGCAAGATCTTGTAGATCAGATTTCTATCTGATAGTTTGTATTAGTAGGGCTAGTGGTTGAGGCTTGGAAACAAGGAGATTGCTTGGAGGCTTGCGAGCTCAAGTTTAGATTTGCCTTAGGGTTTTCATCAGTTGTTGATTGTTTTCAGAACTGGACTAGCTAGAGTTATATTGGATCTTGTTGATCTTGCATAATTACTTCTTGATTGTAATTGGCCCTAACCCGGAAGGCCTTACAGTTGGGCATGTTAATGAAAATTTGAGTTGAAACAATTATTGTGTTATGTTATTCCGCTGTGTTGTTCTGAAGCTGCAAGGTTGGACTATCCTTAATTAGATTCTCTATGCCTTTGATCTATGTCAAGTGGTATCAAAGTTGAGTTGATCTTGTTGTTGGGAGAAGGTTGACCTAGCAAGGTTGATCTTGCAAAGTTGATCTTGTTGGTGAAGAGATCATATGATCTGAGTTGCAGATCCATGGCACTAAACTTGTGAATCTTGCCCTAGTTGTTTGTGCGAGGTGGTAGGTTGAGATCTGACTTGCAGACAACTTGAATATTGTCACAAGGTGGTTAGTGTAGGGTTTTTTTGCAAAGGGTTTCTATTATCTTTAAGGATGCCTCTAAGAATATTGGACCCTAGGGTAATTGTTGATCTCTATGATACTGTGGAATCTAGGATTACAAAGAAGGTGAAATTTGATTTCAGATCTGAGATGGAATTGATAAAGAATGATATGGTCATTGAGATCATGAGAGTTATTACTGGTGTACCTCAGAATGTTGGTACTGAGGATGGTTATGAGGAAGCTATTGAAGACTTTGAAGCTGCTGGATCTAGTGGTGATGACTAGAGGGATAGATCTGGTGAAGATAGAACTGCTCGGTTAAGTAATAGTTACCGAATGGAAGTTTCTACTTTCTCTGGTACCTTGAAACCTGAGAACTTGATTGATTGAATTGGTGAAATTGAAGATTTCTTTGAGCTAGAAGAAATTGAAGATCCTCTTCAGGTGAGATTTTCACAGACTAAGTTGAAAGGACATGTTGCTCTTTGGTGGAAAGAATTGCAAAGAGATAGAGAAGATGAAGGTGAAATGAAGATCAATCAGTGGAGATTGATGGTGACTAAATTGAAAGCTAAGTTCATACCTGCTGACTATGATCTTGACTTGTTTAAGAAGTTGCAGAATCTGAAGTAGAAGGATTTGCTTGTTGAAGATTATACTAAGGAGTTCTACAAACTTACTATTCGGTCTGGACACTGAGAGCTTGGTAAGGAAAAGGTAGCTCGATATGTGAATGGTTTGAGATTCAATATTCAGGATGAGCTTGGTATGCTAAAGATTGATTTTGTTGAAGATGCTTATCAGTATACTCTGAAGGTAGAAGATAAGTTGAAGAGGAGACAACATAGTAATTCCCAAGGAAAGGAAAAGATTGATCACTCGGTGAAGGATAAACTGACTAATGTAGAAGATGAACAAAAACCTGTAGAACTGAAGAACAAGATAGGTAGAGTTATCTTTAAGGGTACTTGCTATAACTGTGGAGAAGAAGGACACCATTCTTTTGAGTGTACACAAAAGAAGCTTGGTGACCGACGAGCTATTGTGGTGAATGAAAATGTTGAGAATGAACCTAAATCTAAGAACTTGCTAGTTCAATGAACATTGCTCAGTACAAAGGAGGAACCTTGTCAAAGGAGTAACTTATTCAGGACTCGATGCAGGTTTGGAGGTAAACTCTGTGATGTTATTGTTGATAGTGGTAGTACTGATAACCTTGTTTTTGAGGACATGGTTCAGAAACTTGGTTTGAATAGAATGAAGTATCCTTGTCCTTATAGGATTGGTTGGTTGCAAAATTTTCATGCTCTAGAAGTAAGAGAAAAATGCTTTGTTGATGTTTAGATTGGCCAGTATAAGGATCTTGTGTTATGTGATATTGTGGAGATGAATAGTTGTCATATATTGCTCGGTAGACCTTGGCAATATGATTGTAGAGCTATGTATGATTGTGTAAAGAATGTTTTTACTGTTGAGAAGGATGACAAGAAGTTTTCCCTGATGCCTTTTCTAGATACAACACTTGATAGGAGAAGTATGAGTATTGGTAGCCAAGTTGAGTTGGTGGATCTTGAAGGTATGAATTATCAGTGTGAAGAATAGACCTGTGTGTTATCAAGGAAAGACTTGAAAATACAGAGGAAGCAGAAGTGGAAAAGTATGCAAACTAAAAAGTTGGAGGACTTGTATGTGAAGAACCAATTTGAGGTTTATGTGCTGAATCTCGGGAGATGTTCTTTTCACATATGAACATCTTTTCGAACCTGGGGTGTCTGATGTAGGGGCATTCTAGGGTACTCGGTGGATCTACATGGAGGTGTTTTATTTGGCCGGTGTTACTCAGTTGTAGTCGTGACTGATGGTCTCAGTCATTGAAGTAAGCTCGGTCGTTGAAGGAACTCGATAATCTTTGGTGCTTAGTTGACACTGGTGCTCGGTGATGCTTGGCATGCTCGGTTGTTCTGATTTACCGACTGGAGTTCTTGGTGATTTGGTTGGCCAACTTGGTGCATTTACTATTGGTAGCTATTTTTACAGGCCAATATGTGAATTTAATGATTGTAAGGCTATTTGAGAACCGACTTGTACTACATTTAATATTTTTTTGTAAGAGTTAATTGTTTCATCCAGCTGACTTGTGGCTAATGATTAGTACTTAAGGAGTGTTTAGGTAGTTGTTTAGGGGTAGATGAGAAGATCAGAGACAAAAGTCTGGAGAGACAGATAGAAGTGAAGTTGTGGAAAAGATCCTGCGAAATCTTGTAGATCAGATTGTTATCTGATAGTTTGTATTAGCAGGGCTAGTGGTTGAGGCTTGGAAACAAGGAGATTGCTTGGAGGCTTGCAAGTTCAAGTTTAGATCTACCTTAGGGTTTTCATTAGTTGCTGATTGTTTTCAAAATTGGACTAGTTGGATTTGTACTGGATCTTGTTGATCTTGCAGAATTACTTCTTGATTGTAATTGGCCCTAACCCGGAAGGCCTTACAGTCAGGCATGTTAATGAAAATTTGAGTTGAAACAATTATTATGTTATGTTGTTCCGTTGTGTTGTTTTGAAGCTACAAGGTTGGACTATCCTTAATTGGATTCTCTATGCCTTTGATCTGTGTCAGGTTAGCAGGGTCCAAGTAGATGTCCTTTATGTGAAAATGAGGAAAAAAGAATTAATCATTTATAGAGTGTCCCTTCTCTAGACAATTTTGGACATGGTTATGCTCATAATTAGAGTGGACATCAGGCTTCCCAAGAAAAATCATAGAAATGCTTCAAGAATGGCCTCTCCTAAAAAAAAAAGCATATATGGCTCACTATGGATTTCTACCCTCTCGATTGTCTTGTGGGAACTCTAGAAGGAGTGCAAAAGGAGGATATTTCAAGATCAGAAGATGGTTGTAAAGAAAATCCTTAACAAGATTGAATCCTCAATCATAGAACTCACCAAAAATTGGGTTATGAACAAGTTGAAAAAGGAATTAGAGATGTCACACTGGGATGCAAAAATGAGAGGAAAATGGGTAGGTCTAAAACTTCCTCCTTATGTGGGATAGGGGGAGACATTACATCCAAGAAGCGGGAAACTTGTAAGTGGCTACCCCCCAAAAATGGGTTGTTTCAACTCAATTTTGATGGGGCATCTTGAGGAAATCCTATTAGAGAATGTATAGGATGTAGTGTCTACAACTCAGATGGTGAGGAGATAGAGAAGGTGGAAAAATCCATAGGAATAGAAACAAATAATTAGGTAGAATTAACAACTCTAGTGGAAGGTCTAGCATTATGTAAAAGCGTTGGTTGTGAAAAGTTGGAAATTGAAGGGGACTCAATAATTATAATAAGTGCCTTAAGAAAAGGATCCCTCTTGAATTGGAGGTTAGATTAAATCTTATCAAAAGTAATCAAGTTATGTCAATCCTTTGATAAGATCATAATTAACCATATATATTGAGAAGGAAACCAAAAGGTGAATGAATTAGCAAACCTAAGGATAGAAGAAGGTCTAAGAAAGGAAAATTGCAATTCAAGGATATAGTATCCACAAAATGAGTAAGGTCTATGGTGACTATTAGGAAATAAGATATATATAGAAGTGTTGAGCCCCCTATTTCACTGGCATAGTAAAATTTCTATGAACATCCCAATTAAATTAATAGGTTGATAAAGGAAGTTGGAAATTATGGAAATTATGTAAAAGTATAGATAAGTAGGCATTATGAATTATAAACATCAGTTGATCGGGGCTAGACATTAAAATCTTAGGATAGGGATTTATCTTTGTGATCTCCTCAACTTGATATGTCTACAATTTTGAGTTCATTCTTATTTCCAATAGGTATTACAAATAAGAACCTTAGTTTCAAAACCCTCAAAAATTTTGAATCCGAAAGGGCACAATATGTACAGTCATGTTAGAAGTTTATAAATTATTATTAATTATAATTTGCATCATCTTTCTGAAGATTGAAAATTTACGTGTGACATGTGTCACTTTTCTGGAATGTTCTTGAAGAATTTGTAATCCTTTACAACTACTGCCCAAAATAGAACTTTTAATTTAATAGCTTATTACACTTAACAAAATGTGTATTACGATTAATTAGATGTTTCACCAAATTTAGATTTTAACTATACTTAAAGTCTTAATTAAATGTTTTGTTAGATAATTGAGAGGGGGGGTGAATCAGTTATGTCCAGTTATCCTACATTCCCAAATACTCCCTAATGTATAAAACAAATCTTTCAAATAATTTAACCAACTTGGTAAAACTTTAACTGTGCCTTTCTGTTCATCTATCAAATACCTGTAATTAACTAGTGAATATACCGATCAAACTAGTTATAGAAATGTGTAAAGTAAAATAACAATTCACCACATCCATACATGTATAACACTTTGATTTTTAATGTGGAAACCTTGTTAGGGGAAAAACCACCTGGGACCAGTAACCCAAAATGATTTCACTCTTCTGAAGTGAGCTTGGTTAGGAGCCAACCCTGTTAAAGGTTACAATAACACACTGTAAGGTGTGACCTAGTTAGAGGGTTTATCACTAAAATTTCTCTGTGACCAAACATTTACTATGGGGTCAACATGAAAACAATCAACATTCATTGAATGTCATAATGAAATAAAAAGACTATTAAGTGTCACTCAGTTAAGAGATTTATTTGTAGCAATGGTTAGAATGCAATAGTAATGATCTAATTAAAATACAACTTTCCTTGTAGATTTTTAGATCTATGCTAAGCTCAAAATACCTCTAGCCAATATACTCAATTCAATTCCTTTGTATCCTCCAACTATGTTTTGCTCGATTAATTCCTTTCTCTAATGCTTGGTGTTGTCTATAGATTTTCTCAATTATGTCTTCATCCTATTTGACCAGCTTTGTATGAATGCAATCTCCTCACTCACATTCCAGAATTCATAATGAATCTCTTGTCTCCTTTTATAGACGTATTAAACTATTTTATTTCCAGCCATAGATTTTGCCTCTTAATCTTCACCATTGATTTTTCCGCTTTAACCTTCCTCAACATTTGTGTCTGTAACACATTTCATTCTCCTTCATTTGATCATCCTTGAATTTTGTCATACATTTGGTCATCATAACAAAATTTATCTTTAACCTCAGAATCATCCAAAATTGTCCAGCTCATCATCTTTAGTCGACAGTCATATGATCCATTTATTTCTTTCACTCGGTCAATATTATTTTGTGTCAGTGACTTCTAACTTAGTTATCATTGTACTTGGTATACGCTACACTTTCTTGGTGTACATTGTTTCAACTCGGTGTATACTAAGTTCTTCATTTACTGACCACATAAACTTGTACGTTCTTGATCTTCAATCCATAACATAACTATGTAATGCAATCTAATCACTAACATAATGTCATGGACTCATCAATAAGTTAACTAATGAATGATATATCCATATCTTTCTCATACATCTCATCTTCATGTTAATAACTCATTCCTTTACCATTATTATCTTCTTCATATGTTTGTAACTATCATGATAAGTACAATCAAAACTAGTTGACATCAATGACAATACAATAACTGATTTAATATGTGTCACATATACCTTTTTAGCTCAGTGATCATCAATTAGTATCTTTGAATTCTATCAATCTCTCCTTTAAGATATTCAATTTGTTGTAGTCTATCAATCTCTCACTTTAGCATTGATGACAACACAATATGAAATATGTCATAGAATACCAAACATCTATCTACAACTTTGTATGTATATGTTGTGACTCAGTAAGCTCTCCCTAGCTTAGGAATTTAATATGTTTAATCACTACAACACCAGTTTCTCTCCCTTTCAGTTAGCTTTTGTTCTAACTGGTATCATTTTATTATTCTCTCTCTCCCTTTAGATCTTTCCAGAATATTTCAGGTAACTATCTCTCCTGCAGATAGATATTTCATGTACATTTCTCTCCCTTTGACAACAATGACAAAAAGAAAATAATTATCTCTTTAGTAGCCAAATCAATATCTTTGTTGTTCGGTTCAAATTCTAGTACCTTACATGCACCCATATGCATTTTTAGCTTATCTTCCATCTTTCACAACCTTAGGAAACCTAAAGTGTGAACATCATGCATCAACATCATTAGGTCTTTTGATAAAGTACAGGTTGATGCAACCTCCTATCACCTTTAGTGGTTGTTAGATAGGGGATGGACCCCTAGTATACTTCTCAAGTACTCAAATGTGTCCTTCAATAAATGTTTAGTAAATATATCAGCAAGTTGTTCTTGTGACTTCACATACTCCAATATTACTTGCTTTTCCTGAACTTTCTCCCTCAAGTAGTGATACTTTATAGATATATGCTTTGTCTTTGCATGCATCGCTAGATTCTTTGAAATATTAATTACACTTGTGTTATCACATTACATTATCTCTAGGTCAGTGATCTCCTCATTCATACCTTCCAAATTTTGTTTTATCCATGCAATAGTTGAACAATTAGCAGCAGTAACAACAACATATTCTACTTTTGCACTAGAATTAGAAATGAATCCTTGTTCCTTACTTATCCAAGTAACCAATCTTTCTCCCAAAAAGAATGTTCCACCAGTAGTGCTTTTTCTATCATCAATGTTTCTTACCCAGTCAGCATCAGTATAAACTTTAATTTAAAAAATTCTCTCTTTCTTATACCATAAACCATAGTTTTTAGTGTTCTTCAAGTATCTCAAAATTCTTTTCACAATAGTCATGTATGATTCTTTAGGATTAATAGAAAATCTATCTATAATTCCAACTGTATGTGCAATATCTGGTCTATTATGCACAACATACATCAATTTGTTAATCATAGATCTATATAAGGTCTAATTTACCTCGGTTGACTTATCATCCTTTGTCAATTTACATCTGGTGACCATAGGTCTACCGACTAGTTTTGAATCTTCCATACCAAATGACTTCAATACTTATTTTGATGTATTTGGATTGAGTGATGTATATGTCTTCATTTTGTCGTAAAATTTGAAAGCCATGAAATTTTTGATCTCACCAAACATCTACATTTCAAATTATTTTCTCATTTCATAAGTAAAAGATTTGAATAAGTTGTCATGTCCTCCAAATATGATATCATCAACAAATATTTTAGTAGTAAGAATCTTATCATCAGTTTCATATTTCAAATACAAATTGATGTTGTCACTAGCTCTAACAAGTCCAATACTAATGAGATAGGAATGTAGTCTTTCATACCATGCTCTGAGTGCTTGTTTCAGTCCATATAATGCTTTGTGCAACTTACATACCATATTCCTCTAATTAGAATCAACAAAACCTTCAGGTTGTTCAATTTATACCTCTTCCTCAAGTATCACATTAAAAAATGTAGATTTAACATCCATCTAATAAACTTTAAATCCTTTGTAGGTAGCATATGCAATCAATATTATTACTCCTTCGAGTCTAGCAATGGGTGTAAAAGTTTTTCCATAGTTAATTCCCTCTTCTTGTGCATAACATTTGCATACTAGTCTTGCTTTGTTCCTTGTAACATCTCCATTCTCATTCAATTTTTTTTCTAAATATCCATTTGGTTCCAATCACATTTTTGTCTCTTGGTCTCGGTACCAATGTCCATGTTTTATTTTTCTATATTTGCAAAATCTCTTCATTCATTGTCTTAATCCATTCATCATTTTCCAATGCATCTCTAACAATTTTAGGTTCAAATTCACAAACCAAACATATGTTATTCCTCAACTTACTTTGTGTCATCATGTCAGCTCTTTTATCTCCAATTATCTAATCTTGTGGATGATTTCTCCTTACATACCTAGCAAGTATAGGTTCATATCTTTGTTCTTCAATGCGTTCCCACTCGGTGCATGATCATTATCTTTGTCGGTAATAGTTTTCTAATTCTCGGTCTATAAAGATTGTTGCTCGGTAGCATTACCTTGTTGCTCAGTAACATGAGACTGTTGCTTGGGTAGAGTTTCAGGTTCTTCAATTTAAACAAATCTACCATAGTCTTTCGATTCATTTTTTCTTTCTTTATCATTCTTTTCTGTAAACTCATCAACTCTCACATTTGCACTTTCAATCATTTTGTTAGTAGCCTTGTTCAAACATTTGTAAGCCTTTCTTTTAGTAGAATATCCTAGAAATATTCCTTCATCACCTTTTGAATCAAAATTTTCATTTTTATCATGTTTCAAAATATAACATCTACTTCCAAATATTCTGAAATAACTCACATTAGGTGTGTAACCATACCATAATTCATAAGGTGTCTTGTTTGATTCTTTCTTTAGTTGAACTTGGTTCAATGTGTATACTGTAGTACTAATAGCTTCTCTTTAGTACATTTGTGCAATATCCTTTTTAATCACCAATATTCTAGCACAATCCACAATTGATCTATTCCTTCTTTCAACAATTCCTTTTTGTTGGAGTGTTTTTGGTACATATACCTATCTCTTAATTTCATGCCCATTACAAAAATTAGTGAACTCATCAGAAATAAATTCACCACCTCTATTTGATCTCAAGCATTTTAGTTTTTTGCCACTTTCTCTTTTCAATTTTGCTTTATACCACTTAAACATTTTAAAGGCTTCATATTTTTCTTTTAAGAACATGACAGTCATCATCCTAGAGAAATCATCAACAAACAAGATAAAATATGTCTCCATGTAATAACCATGAGTTCTCATAGGACCACTCAAGTCAGTATGAACTAACTCCAAAATAACATTAAATGAGTGGTGTTTGCTCTTAAAATTAGACTTTGAAATCTTTCCCATTTGACATTGTTTTCACATAACACGGTAAGGTTTAGATATGCTCGGTAAACCTCTAACTCTCCTTTTCTTACCGATATTAACCATATTGTCAAAGCTCACATGACATAACCTCTTGTGCCATAACCATACATCCTCATTTTTAACCAATAAACAAAAAGTTTCAGCATTGTCAAGATAGAACAAGTTATATTTTGATTATTCACTAATACCGATCAACTTTCTAGCTTCGTCATAGATTTTCACCTTTTTATTCCCAAATACAACTCGGTGACCTGTATTATTCAACTATGCTACACTCAATAGATTATAATTAACTTGTTTCACCCAATATGCATTCTCACATCTAATCTTATTATTCAACAATATAGATCCTTTTCCTTTTACTAGACAAGGTATATCATTTCCCATTTTCACAGATCCTCCATTATAATGTTCAAGGTATTCAAACTTTTCTTCATCACCAGTTATGTGATGTGTACAACTACTATTAATAATCCAAGTATCAGTATTGCTAACTTTAGAAATAAGTATTGTTTCAACATACCTTCCTTCTTCTTCAGAGTCTTCCTTCAATGCCACAAATACCACTTCTATGTCTTCATCTATCTCAGTGTCAGTGACCTCATCTTCATCTTCAACAAGGTAGCATACCTTCTTGCCTTTATCCCTGTAGTCTTGGTTATCTCTATTGCCATACTATCCGTTACCTTTGTGATCTTGATAATCTCTTTTGTCACTTTTTTTTTCATTATATCTTTCACTTGTTTTCTCATATGTCTTCCTGTCAGGACATCTTGCAGCAATATGACCAATCTCTTTACATTTAAAACATACCAAAGGTAGTTTACCTCTATATCTTCCTTTGCCTTTTTGTAGTCTTCTATCCATTAATGCTTCAAGTTCATCAAGTTCATCCTCTTTAGATTCTCTTTCACTTTCATTTCTTATCTTATGTCTACTACTTGACTTTCCAATTTTTAGAGATGACATAAATGTAGATTCTATTGTCATAATTGTTCAACTCAAATGCAGTCAATCTACTGATTAGACTATCAAGTGAAATGTTATTACCAGGAGCTACTCTCATTTCATGAATTGCAAAGACTCTAATAACAAAGGTAGGTAACAAGGTTATGACAATTTTACTTACCGCAATGTCTTCATCAATAGTTCCACCTGCTCCTCGGATAGCATTCACAACCTCCTTGACTTGGTTGTTGTAATGAGTGATGTTCTCACCTTCTTTTTGTACACACTAAAATGGTGCACTTCTATGAACCATTACATGCAAGGTTGCTCAAGAATGAGGCCTCACAAAGCGGCTCATAGCTCTCTATGCATGGAGTTGCAACCGACTATGATAAATTTGCTCTCAGCTAGAGCTACAAACTTGTGACCTTGCTAGTCAACCATACAATGAGAGATTCACAATGAAGACAAGGGCAAGAGTGCCAATATCTTCAATGAAATCAAAGTAATGCAATGCAAATCTAAATGAGAATGCAAACTATTCTATGGAAATGAAAGTACAAATTAATCTATTGAAAGGAAATGCAAAGGATTACAACCTTCCTATTTAGACTATGTGAGATTAATCTATTGCATCAAAGGAAACTAAGCTATGAAATGAAGCTAAAATGCAAGAGTGAAAGACTAAGAACAATAGGGTTTCCAAAAGCTCCAAAAGTCTCCAAGAATTCCTGCAAAACATGGTATGAAAATGGAGGAGAGAGCTTTCCTTTTATAAGAAATGCAAAGGAACGGACCATTGAGATTAAGAGACAAAAGTCTTAATCGGCGGTGGAGGTTGAAAGAGGAGCAATTCATGTGCACAAGTATCCTCCAATGAGAGTGAAGTGTTGACTTTTGAGCCTCATGTGAGACAAAAAAGTGCTTTTTTCCTTTTTGTAAAATAGGAATAATGCTTTATTTGTGCAACTTAGAACAAGAAGAAAATGGGGCTTTTTATTTAATCAAAAGGGGAGGAAATATTCCTTTTAATCAAATAAAGACTTAGGATAAATGATTAGCCCATAGGATAAAAATATGATATATGATCGAAATTAAGATTTGATCAAGAAATTGATAATGTTGAAAATATTGATTATTGATAAAACTGATTCAAGATAAATAAATCAAATAAATGGGGCCCAAAGTCTAAGCGACCATTTTTGGGTGCATACATTTTCCCCTCTTTGACTAATGTGTGATCAATTTGGGAACACATGTAGTCAAAGAATGAAGTTGAAATGTGAGATCGATCTGGGATCACAAAACAACTCAGATGTGAGGTCGATTTGGGATCACACCTGGACAAAACATAAACAAAGGCCTTTGAACATGAGGTCGATTTGGGATCACATTCAAAGTAAGAGATAAGAATCTCAAATTTGAGCAAAAGCTCACAAAAGATGTTTGAATCAGGAAAATCAAGGAAATCAGGGATGAGAATCCCATAGGTACTGCCCCCTTGGAATCGAAATCGAAATCAGGTAGAGGAGAAGCAGAAAATTGATAAAGATGATCAAATCATAATGAAATCACAATTGAAGGTAAGGGTCAATAGGTTAACCATTAGGCAATGAAAACATGCCCCCGCTTGACTAAGAAAGATGCAGTCAAACGTGAGAAAGGAGTGAATTGAATGAAGATGAATGAAAGACTAGAAGTTTGGAAGATATGGAAATGAAGAAATGACGATGCCCCAACAAAGATCGAAGGATTAGGCCTCAAAAGATTTAACCAACTGTGCAGAAGAAAGTGAAAATTGAAATGTGATTTTGACTATCAAGATGACCTCAGATTTCGATTTTGAGTCCGAAAATGGATCCAAGACGTCGAAATTAGCTAGGGGTGTAATTTTCACGCAATTTTGAGGTGTTTTGAAAATTGGTCAAAAGTCAAAATGCTATAAAAGGGGTGAAAATGTCATTTTCAAAAATCATTTGTCTTATAGTGATTTGAGAATCTTGAGAGCTTTAGAGAGAGAAAATGGCCCAGCAAGCAGGAGTTCCTATCCATAGGCATCGATTCAAGCACACCTAATTGTACAACCGGCCACCACACTATCCTGCCCCGGTATGTTTTCAAAAAATTTGAACTTTTCGAGTCATTTTTTGCATTTAATACCTTTTTAGCCCATTTTTCAAATGTTTAAAATTTCAAATTTTTTGAGTTGAGCGAAATATCATGCCATACTTTAGAAGTATCGTGCCCTTTGGGGAGAAGTGTCGCGTGATACTTCGCGGGTCCCCAAAGTATCGCGTGAGTATAGGCACCAGTATCGCACGATACCGGGTGAAATATCACGCGATACCGGGTGAAGTATCGCATGACCCAAAGTATATTGCACCACTATAGGGAGAAGGATCGCACGATACTTCTCCAAAAAAGCAGTATCGCCCAAGGGCAAATTTTGAAATTTTAAGTATTTTGAGCAAAAATGACATGGGTCTAGACAATATTATGTGTTTAAAGATGTGTTAGACTGATTTTTAGGCATCCATCATGATATGTTCTAACAACCAGCTTGGGTTAATGGCTTGCAGGAGGTCTTTCCGGTGCTAATCATCAGAGTGCCGAAGGTGACTGGGCTGAGGTGTGTTTGAGATCTAGATGATCCGGGCAATGCTGACATTAGGGCTATGGGATTCAGGTATTTACTGAGATTCCCAGACATCAGAGCTGACCATGGGTTGTTGACTGCACTGGCCGAGAGATGGCATAGCGAGCACAACACCTTTCATCTTCCCACAAGCGAGGCATCCATCATGTTAGAGGATGTGTACAGGATCCTATGAGTGCCATGTCACGGTGAGCCTGTAAGTATAATCATGTTTTTAAATTGTGTAAGTGTAATATTTCCATATGATAAAAACTAACATGATTTGTGTGATGACATAGGTATACTATGATCAGGATGTGACTGAGGGGCAACAGATGATCTAGGAGATGTTCCAAGATGTGACTATCCTAGATCGGCATGTCAGCTGGGAGTGGTTAGTAGAGAATTTCGGTAGAAATTTCTCAGTGCCATGTATTGTGGCATCGATCATTTCACAGATCTTGATGATTGATCGCAGTCAGAAGAGATTCCCGCTCGGATGGGCCAGGTTACTGATGGACTTGGTAGGTAGACCTCGGCGCATGGCATGGGGTCTGGCCATACTAGCGAAGATGTACCATGAGCTACATGAGATTGTGTACAGGGACAGCCGGTCCTGGGCGTGCGGTGCCATCCTAGCACAGGTGTGAGCGTGGGAGCACATCGCAGTGATGCGCCTGAGGGTTCAGTCGAGGGAGAGTAGATACCCCTACATATATAGATATGTAGGGTTCATATCACATGCTCATATTGGGGATGTGACATATTACAGGAGGATTTTGGATGAGATGGCTACTTTCACATGGAGGCCATACAGGGATGTAGAGGGGTGGAGTGATGCAGATGAGGAGTTGAGCTACATGCTGTGCACTCAACCATTAGTAGGCCGACACCCAGAGATAGTAGAGAGATTGTGCATCACTCGGGTATGGTGGCACTTTGGGAGGCAGCAGCGAGTCTTGACAGAGACCACTACATACACCCGGGTTAGGGATGAGGAGGGACATGGGTGGCTACCCATGTTAGACTATCATCAGGCAGTCGTAGAGACAGCGGGTATCAGGAGTGAGCCCTGGGAGTATCACCTAGAGGTGGTAGATGCGGGGGCCAATGTAGCATACAGGGCAGAGCGACAGAGGGTGCCATTCCCTCGATTTACAATACCAGATGCATAGGTACCAGCACAGGGAGGAGACAGAGGAGATGACGGGGGGGATGAAGGAGACAGAGGGGACGGAGGGGATGGAGGAGATGGTGGGAGGGGGAGAGGGAGGAGGATGGAGAGAGGAGAGGGATCAAGATCAGGTGGCTGAAAATGGTCACGGGGATAGAGATCGGTGATGCCTAAGGATGAGGCGAGACCAACTCACCGGCAGGCAGAGGCATAGCAGGACCAGCCTGCGGGTGGAGATGATCTAAGAGCGAGGATACAAACTCTTGAGGCTGAGATGCAGTAGCTCCAGATTACTATAGTAGTGAGAGACCAGTAGTTACTCGATCTGAGAGCGGAGTGAGATCAATAGATAGCCGATCTCAGGGTAGAGATAGCACGCTGTGAGGCGATGGCATAGGCAGATGCGCTAGAGATCCGACAGGAGTCAGCGAGAGCAGCATATTATCACGGACTCTACCTTCAAGCTATTCCAGAGGGTGAGAGAGCACCATCATATTCTCAGAGGGTAGGGGTATCAGATGCAGTACTTGATAGGAGAGCCATGCCTCCTCCACCACCACGAGCTCCTCACGAGGGTGGTAGCGAGTCCTAGGGTTAGGTCTTAGGTTGATAGATGTTTAGACATATCTTGAGACATTGATCCAGATTATGGGATCCCATATTGTATATTGTATCATGACATTGATGTATATATGAGATTACTGGATGTTTGATTGTATCATGTGTTTATGTCTCTCTTGTGATGGATGTATCAGTTTATGTATATTATCTTGGCATTTTTCTTAGAAATGCTTATGTATGTTCTTTCTCATAGATGTATGTTTAATTCTCATGTGTATGATATAGACTCATGTTTCTGGAAATGATAGTTGTGATATAGATATGATGATATGATTAACCCCTTGTGATGAACAGGAAAAGGTTCGAGATGAAAAAGACAAGGAGTGAAAGACATGATCAAGAAAAAAGAAAGGTGAGCGCAGTCGACTGACAGGTCCATGTAAGATGAAAAGAAGAGCTCTCTCCATATGTAAGAAATGCAAAACTAGACTATCATGACCCTAAAAATGCAAGCTACTATGAAAGTGGTTGACTTGCAAGGTCACAACGCTTATAGACATCTAATTATCATCATCAAGTGTTATTGGTAGCATCGTAAGATCATACAATGCACACTAGCATAACTATGTGGATATGAATATGATCTTTATCAGATAGAAATGTGGGAATCTCACCTAGGCATCAAAGACATGTAGATCAAGATGACTAATGTAGTGAGATTACCTAAGTTTGATATGGTGAGATTATGCTTGTATCAAGACACATGAAAATCAGGATAGCTAGAAGCATGCACTCGCATAAAATAGTCAAGGATAATACCTTGTCAATCCATAGTGTCAAGTAAGACCAGCATAAATGCGTATGACAATTAGGATCAACAGAATATACCCATAAGCAGATAAAGAAAGAAAACATGTTCTCATACCCTCAGTCTCTTAGCTATGCATCATCGAAAACTTCTCAGGGAGAGACCACTCATCAAAGAAATCTTCATAGACAACACACAAAGAAAAGAAAGTCAACATATCTCAAGCGAGTTGATTGTTTAAGTGCGTGTGTGTTGGTCATAGAGTCAAACTCTGGTTATCACATCTGCAAATGAGAAATATTGCATCATACTTAGACTGTTGGGTAAGACATCTGATAAGTGTTATGAAACACTTGACGCAAGGGTAGTGTTGAAAAACACTGTTTGGGGTGGTGTTGAAAAACACCTGTTGTGAAATGCCCCAAGAGACAAACGCACCTAAAGGACCTATGCTAATAGTTATGCCCCTTAGATAAAGATAAAGACCAATTCTAGACCAAGTCAAATAAGGTCAAGACATGATGGAAAGGCTCAGTGTCGAGGACACATGCTAACAAATAGGGGTGCAAAGGCCTCAAGTAGTGCCTGTTTCTAGGTTTTCACCACTTGAAATCTTTTTTCATTTTTTCATTTTTTGGATTTTTGCTACCAAGGCGCCTGTTTCCAAGTTTTCACCAAGGCACTTTTTCTATTTTTTTTAAATTTTTGAATTTTTTTAATTTTTTTGTAATTTTTGAGGACTTTTTATGCTTTTTAGGATTTTTTCAGCATCATATATCAATTTTTTTTTTGGTATTTTTTCAGGATCAATAAGTATGTACAAATGATGCCCCCGAGACTGAAATGAGCATCAAGGACAGAACTTCTTAAGGTGCACACTGTTGATGGGATCAGGGAGCTGTTCTCCATCAGGATCTGACAGTAAATATGCACCGGTACCAAAAGTAGCTGTGATGACATATGGTCCAAGCTAGTTAGGTTCAAACTTGCCCTTTTGTTCTTTATTCTGTTGGTTCTTAGGGTTCTCTCACAAAATAAGATCACCTATTTGAAATTCTCTAGGGTGAACCTTCTTATTGAATGCCTTGGACATACGCTTCTGATACACTCTCATATGATCAAAGGAAGCCTTACGCTTCTCATCTAGAAGTTCTAGTTCTTGTAACCTCATGGCGCAGTAATCCTCATCTGTTATCAATCTTTTGAGTGAGACTCTGAGTGATGGGATCTCTACTTCTAAAGGTAATACCACTTCAGTGCCATAGGTAAGGGCAAAAGGTGTGGCTCCTGTAGGTATGCGAATGCTTGTTCTGTAAGCCCATAGTGCTGGATTGATTTGCAAGTGCCAATCCCTACCATTCTTGTGCACTGTCCTATGAAGAATTTTAAGAATGGTTTTATTAGAGGCTTCTGCCTGTCCGTTTCCCTGTGGAAAATAGATGGAGGACCAATGTTGCTTGATTTTAAACTTTTTGCATAAATGCTTTAGGTCCTTATTCTTGAATTGACCTTCGTTATCAGTGATAATCTCATAAGGCACTCCAAATCGGCAAATAATATGATTCAAGATGAACAAAGAGATAGTCTTCCCTGAAGCAACAGAAAGTGGCATAGCTTCCACCCATTTTGTGAAGTAGTCAGTGGTAGTAATAATGAACTTATGTCCACCTGATGAGTTGGGATGAATCTGCCCAACTAGATCAAAGGCCCAGCGTTGAAATGGCCAATGAGAAACAGAAGGGATCAGCTCCCTACCTGGAGCATGAATCAGGTTTCCATGTTTCTGACATTTTTCACATGACTTAGCAAAGGCTACTACGTCTATCTGCATTGTGGGCCAATAATATCCCACCCTAAGCAACCTTCGGGCCATGGCAAGACTATTATAATGTCCACCACAAATGCTCTCGTGGATGTCAACTAACGCTTGGTCAAATTCCTCCTTTTCTAAGCACCTAAGGAGCGTCCCATCTAAACCCCTCCTATATAAATCACTAGAGATAAGGGTGTGGTGAGAGGCGTTACGGATGAGGTTTCGGTGTTCAGAATGATTGAATGTGTCGGGGATGATGCCATCACGAAGATATGAATAGATAGCACCATATCAGGAAGACTCGTGTGTGAAGATGGTACAAATGACATGGCTTTCAGACAATTCAAAGATGGGATGGTGTAGCTCTTCCACCAGGAATTCAAATCTTGATTCATGTGTCTCCAACTGAAGAAGTGAAGCTAATGTGGCCATGGCATCTGCAGCTTTGTTCTCTGTCCTAGGGATCTGTTGAAACGTCACAAAGGTAAAGTAATGTTTCAATGAGTCAACCATCTTTTTGTAGGGTATCAATTTATCATCCTTGGTTTGATACTCCTCATTGACTTGGTTGATGATTAACTGGGAATCCCCAAAGACATGTAACTCTGTGATGTTCCATTCTATAGCCATTCTCAAGCCATTGGTTAAAGCTTCATATTCTGCAATATTATTCGCAGATGGGAATAAAAGTTTGTAAGACTTTGGAATATTATACCCATGTGGAGAAACAAATAATACTCCAGCACCATATCCATTTTGCATGTGGGAACCATCAAAGAACATTTTCCAAGTGCGAGTAGTCGTATACAAGATGTGTTCATCTAGGAATTCCACTTGAACAGGCATACTATCCTCAATTGGGAAATCAACTAATTGGTCAGCAATAGCTTGCCCTTTATGGCCTTTCTTTCAATTTACTCTATGTAAAATTTAGTTATCATCCATTTAGCAAGTCTACCCGTGAGGGCAGCCTTACTAAGAAAGTACTTAAGAGGATCAATTTTTGCAACCAAATGTATGGTATGAGCAAGCATATAGTGTCGCAACTTTTGAGAAGCAAACACCACTGCAAGACAAGACTTCTCAATGTTATTGTAATTGATCTCATAGGGGACTAGAGTACGGCTGATATAGTATATGGCCCATTCTTTCTCAGTATCATCTAATTGAGCTAACAATGCCCCCAAGGAAGACTCTGTTGCTGAAATGTATAGAATCAAAGGCTTCCCTGGAATAGGAGGCATCAAAACTGGAGGATTAGCCAAATACTATTTTATTTGATCAAGGCTCTTTTGGCAATCCTCATTCCATACACAAGAAGCACCTTTATGCAACGTCTTATTAAAGGGTTGTGCTCTATCTGCCAGCTATGAGATAAACCTCCTAATTGACTGGAGTCATCCCTGAAGACTTCTCATCTGACTAATGTTTCTCAGAGGTGGCATGTCTAAAATTGCTTGGACCTTTTCGGGGTCAACCTCTATACCTTTTGCTGATATTATAAATCCTAAAAGTTTGCCTGAGGTGACACCAAATGCACACTTCTTTGGATTCAATCTGAGTTGAAACTGTTCCATGCGATCTAGAATTACTTCCAGATCATCGAGGTGTGTGTCCCATTTTCTTGATTTTGCCAGGGTATCATCCACATAATCTTCCATGTTTTTGTGCATCATATCATGAAAGATACTGGTCATAGCTCTTTGGTAGGTTGCTCCTACATTCTTTAACCCAAATGGCATGACGTTCTAGCAAAAAGTTCCCCATGCACATGTGAACGCTATTTTCTCTTGGTCTTCAGGAGCTATTTTAATTTGATTATATCCTGAGAAACCATCCATTAGAGAGTATATGTCATAGTCCACTGTCATGTCCACTATCATGTCAATGTTTGGGAGTGGAAAATCATCCTTTGGGCATGCTTTGTTTAAATATCTAAAATCTGTGTATACACGAATGAACCCATCATGTTTGGAAACTGGTACTATGTTTGAGATCCATTTTGCATAATCGATGGCTCTGATGAATCCAACTCTCAAAAGTTTTTCTAATTCCACTTTGACAAGGAGAGCTACATGTGGATGCATTTTTCTGAGTCTCTGTTTCACTGGTTTGACTCCTGGAGCTATGGATAAGTGATGCATTATAAGATTTGTGTCAAGCCCTGGCATGTCTAAATAGGTCCATGCAAAATTAATTTTCTTCTTTTCTAAGAATTGTATATATGCCTTGGTCTCTTCTTCTGATAAAAACTGAGCAAGATGAACTATTTGAGGAGTTTCTTCTGTGTTCAAATTGACTGGTTTTGTTGGCTCAATCAATACTGATGATCTATCTTGGAAATAACTCGACAAGTTATTAAGTACCCCATCCTTAAGCGCCTCAAAGAGGTTTTCACCCTCAGATACGTCATCTCCTTTTACTATTTTTGGTTCTGATACCGCCACAAAGTGGTTTTCACCATTAGACCTATTTTCTTTCTTTCTTTCTCTTTTATTTTTAGACTGAGGTACTTAATATCAGGCTCTGTCATACTTGTTGTTGGTTCACTGGTGGAAGAAGCCACGGGTTCAAGAGCATTCAGATAGTAGGCAATTTCGTAATCATTCTAAAAAGTGAGGAATATAGGCTCTTGATGGCACTGAGACCAGTCAATTAGGTGATAGTGAACAAGGGGTAGGTCAATGACTCATTCAATATTATTTATGTGAAAGGTGTTATCTCTGGTGACCATACAATTGGGATTCATCAAGTCTTCTCCTAAGATACCCGAATTAGGACATCCTACCAAACGAAGCATCATCCACTAAGGCAATTTGAGGAGTACAATCCTCTAGTCCTACACTAAGCTCGTTAGCCGCATCGGATTGGGTACTATAAGCATGGACAACATCCATGTCCAAATCAACTGTTTCATCTGAAAGTGAGTCCCATTCATACTCATGGGAGTCTATGTCTGAATCATCATTTGGGCCTCGTGATGTAGAAGCCTCAAGGTTAGGAAGGGTTTTCCCTTCTCTAGTGCTAGCATTGGTACTATCCATCGTAGCTAGGATAGCAACACTTTCCATTATGGATCTAGTAGTCATATAGTCACTATCCGTCGCAGCTGGGATAGTAGGACCGTCAAGTATCAAATCTTTTGAATCTCCCCAAAGAAGATTTGTTGAAGGCACCCAATCATCAGACATGTCTTGTTGATTAGAAAGATCAAGTGTATAGTTTGAATCACTGTCACTGTCCGTCGCAGCTGGGACAGGGACACCTTTCTTCTTCTTATTTTCAAAACCTAAGCCAACTGTGGACTTATTCTTTCATCCAAAAAGGGCATGGTCAAGAGGCTCAGCTTTAGCATCCAACCTATGGCTAAGGGGACCATATCCTGGATAACCCATATTCTTAACCAGTGTATACCCTCTCCCATAAGCTTTAGGTGAAGGAGAAAAGTTCTCATTGTGTTTGTATTTTTCCTCGTGATAGATCTAGTCCCTTATGACAACTTCCTCTCTCTTCCTGAATAGGAACCGAAGACTCAACAAATTTTCCAAATAATGTCATTGCTGATGATGAAGGTTTCATATTTGGTGATGGTCTCCCATAAGACCTAGGAGAGATTAGCATTTTTGTAAAAGAATCAATTTTATAATCTCCCATCCCAAGATCTATGGTTTTAAACTTCTGCTTGTAGTGTTCAAGTGAACTACTAGGACTGTCAGCTTCCCTATTCAAAGGTACATGTGATCCAACAGAAATGTTATTAACTGACAAAGCACTATCTCCAGGTATGCAAATTTCTACACCATTATGGGAAAACTCAACACACTAGTGATACGTTGATGGGACTGCTTGCATTTCATGAATCCATGGCCTACCTAGCAAAATGTTGTAGGCTAAAGGTCCAACATCAACAATTTGAAATAAGATATCCTTTTTTACTGGACCAATGCAAATAGGCAAAATAGCCAATCCCTTAGAACTTCTTTCTGCTTCATCATATGCCTTGATTGTGATCTTTTTCCTTGTGTCAATGACATTCTCAGAATATCGTAGAGCCTTCAACAAACTCATGGTACAAATATTGAGCCCCGCACCCCCATCTATCAGTACACGCCTGATACAGGTTTTATGAATCATGACTTCGATGTGTAAGGCCAAGTTATGTGGGTGACTGATGGATTTTTCATCTTCTTCTGAGAAGGTGAGGTAATGAGGGCTAGCCAAATGGTTGACCATATTCTGGAATTGATCAATATCTAAGTTGTTAGGGACACTGGCTGCTCGCAAAGCATCTTCAAGGACACGCTTATGCTTAGGGGACAATTCTAAAAGTTCAAAAATAGATATCTGCGCAGGTGTTCGTTGTAATTGGTCAATAAGATTATAATTGGAATCAGGACCAATGACAGATTTAGGAGGAATTCCCTTAGACATGGGCTACTTAGACTTGCTAGTGCTAGGACCTCTGATAATAATGGGAGCTTGGGCCTGACCCCTAGTGACAGCATTGAGGGACTAGGGCATTCTTCATGAGTGAGGACCTATTATCACCACAGCGGGTCTTTCATCAGTCATAGGAGTTGAGTCCACATCATATCCATAAGGATCTTTCCCTCTCATCATGTTGATGTTATCGTCAGCCACTTCAAGCATGTTAATCACATTTTTAGCATTTGTGTATGTATAGTTGATAGCAGCCTTACCATGCTTGTTGTTAGAATTTTCCCCTTTTTCATATTTGGGCAAGGGTTCCTTAAAAGCCTTATGATCTGCATTAGTGGTTAAACCATCAACTTGTAATCGCCCACTTTCAATGAGGTCTTGGACAAGATGTTTAAGCCTAAAACAATTTTTGATATCATGTCCAATTCCATTATGGAAGACACAAAAGGCTTTCTCATCCCACCAATGAGGTTTAGGATCAGGTATGCGGTGCTTGGCAGGATCCTAAGGTTGCGCCAAATTATGAGCAATTAGTGTTTTGAAAATGTCAGTATAGGAGTCCCCAAGTTTGGTGAATTATCTTTTTTCCTTCTTGGGTTTCCCTTAATACTTGGATTTATTCTCTTGTTGTCCTGAGGACGCTTGCAGCTTCATGGCTTGTACCACATTGGAGAGATTAAGAACTCCTTCATTCTTAGGTTGTGGTGAGTCAACAACTTTGTCATTAACCACCTATTTATTCTTATTCCAATAGGAGTTCTTTTTGTCCTTATAACCATGATTGTTGTTGTTTTGGCCATTATTGTTATTAGTTGATTTAGCCAAAATTCCTTGCTCTTTTAGGACATCCTCTATGTGACATGCCACTTCGACCATGGTATCGAAAGAATTAAATGGTATCTTTCTTACCTCATATCTTAATTCTGGCACTAAGTTACTCACAATGATGTCTATTCTTTCCTCCTCAGGAATTGTCCTGGGATATTTTGAGCACAAACGTCTCCATCTTTGTAGGAAAGTGACAAAAGATTCTCCTTGATTTTGTTTAAGCTTGCACAAATCAAGCATTGTGACCGACCTTGATAGATTATAAGCAAAATGCTGAACAAATCTTTGGACGAGTTCTTTAAATGACTTTACTAGAGGAGTAAGGTTGGTGAACCACTCCATGGCTTGGCCTTTGAGACTCCTTGGAAATAATCTCATCAAGTAGGAGTCTTCATGATGAAAAGAAAAGCTCATTATGTAGAACTGTCGAACATGGTCATGAGGGTCACCAACGCCATCATATTTGTCATAGGTTGGAAACTCAACTTTCTTAGGGAACTCAACCAACACCACACTCTTGTCAATCGGGTTGGGACATATGGAGTCCAAATTAAATGTGCTCTTAGGAGCCCTCATCCTTTCTATGTCCTTTTGCATTTGCATGATCACCTCATTGGTTGAAGGATTATGTTTCTTAATCTTTTGGTGGACATCAAAATCATATGGAACTTTAGCACCTTTGTTGATAAGGCTTTCTAGGAATTGATCCTTGTTTTGTTCCACATATCATTCTACATATGCTTGAAAGGATGGTTCTTGTTGCATAGTCATAAAATCCATATGATCAAATTTGGCATAACTTCCTCCATGTTGTGAGCCATGATGTGCTCGTTGGGAGGGTTGCTTTGAATGTCTATGAGGTGATCATCTCCTATGATGATCATATCTTGAAACCCTTCTTCCTCTAGGACTTGGGGATCGTGAGGGTGTCCTTGATCTTCTTCTAGGACTTGGCAAAGGGGTAGAAGGGGGTGAGTTGGTCCCACTATTGGTTCCCCTCCTGTTGAATTGGCTTTGGAGTTGTTGTGTGTAGAGTCTATCTTCTTCTTCTTGGGTGACTCTTTTCTTTATATCCAACAACGCACGTTCCTCTTTTTCTAGTTGTCTGAATTTTTCCTTTTTAGCAGCTTGTTCATCTAAATAGGCTTGCTTCTCCCTCTCAATGCTTCTCAATCTTGTATTTGCATATCGAGAGGTGTCTTTAAGTGGGGAGGATGGTCTCGAATGCCTTATTGCATTGGCTGTGTTTATGTGGTGATCACTAGATTCATTGTTCTGGTCCTCATGTTGTGACCTTGAATCTGAGTGAGCTTGCTTATGATGTCTCTCAGCTCGTTGGTGAGCATCAAAATACCTCACGTTGTTGGGAGGTGACCCGGGTCGACTAGCATGAGAAGAACCACTATACTCTCTTCTATGTCGTTGGAAGATATCCTCAAGAGTTTGATTCATGGCTTCTCTTTGTTGTCGGGTGAAAGTGTAACTCATGTCCATACTTGATGAAAGTGGTACAAAAGAGGTGCTCACTTCACTAGGATTAGCTTCCGGATTAAAACAAACCTCAAATTCACTCTTAGGTGATTGATCAAAAAGGGGTCCTTTTCCCTTATGCTATCGACGAGTCTTGACGGGTGGTAACTGGCTAAAGGCAATAGGGGGTCACTTTCCTTGATTGACTTGGTACCTTGTCGTAACTGACATGAAAGAAAAATACACTCAATGATAAGGTGACCTCTCAAAGTGTCAGCGCCAAACTAGGATAATCAAAGTCCTCTATTGTCCAAAGAGAAATGAGAAGATAAAAAAAAAAGGGCTTTACCAACACTGTCAAAGAGGTGCTTCAAATCAAAGGGTGACTACCCTTGCACTTTTGAACCAGGAGGTTGGACTAGGCCAAAATATGATTGAAATTGAGATTTAAATGAAAGCGATTTGGACAATAAGAGCACTAAAATTTTCCAAGAATGTAGCTAACAATCTTAGAGATGAACCTTGACACCAAGAATGACCTTCTAATTTGACAATTATTCCAAAGTGATTTCATAAATCAGATGATGCTATCCCGGAGAACTAAAACCAAAAATTTAGATTCAAGACAGGTCTCAAACATCAAAGCAAGAAGCCTACCCTAACACCTAACCTGATTAATAGCAACTGAAACTGACCAAATTGCAAGCATGACAGAAATTACCCAGGTGATATACTCCAGGCTATTGGGGTGATATACCTATAACCGTGCGATACTTCACCTTATGCCAGGCGATATACCTTATAAGAGTCAGGTGATACACTCCAGGCAGGTCGAGCGATAGTCTGTCAAGGGCGAACTATCATGTGATATTTCTTCTCAAAGCAGGCGATACTTTTTGAACCCGTGAAGTATCGCACGATACTTTGCTCTAAAGGGCGCGATACTATTGCAAAATTACTTAACCCTTGACCAGAACTGTGTAAAATTTGCATTTTTGGGTCTGCTTGGTCAAAATTTTTGGTCTGAGGGTTGATGTTTTCGATTTCAGTCATAATATCGGCAGAATTTTGGCAGGTTTGCAAACATTGAGGGATCAAACATGTCTCAAAACACTTGAAACAAGGGCAAAAGCAACCTTGCCAAGGCAAACACTTGTGATATCAGAATTGAAAAAACACCTTATGAACGCTACTGATCGTTTGTATGTGAGAATGTTTATACTGACATCACACAACCGAAGACAATTCAAGCAAGTCTATCCTAAAAAGTCAAGGCTCAATACTTACCAACTTAGCCCACAACTTGATGCCCCCTCACCTCACACCAAGTGGTTACCCACAAGAGATGTTGGCTTTGTCATGGAAGTGTCAAATGACACAACCAAAGGGACACATATGGTGAGTATCTTAAGGTGATCTGGGTAAACCACTTGGATCAATCCTTGCACTAAGAAGATAAGCGGCTAAACAAGGTGGCTTCTATTTAATGGTTCTTAATAAGGATTTCCATTCACAACACCCCTCTTGCTCCTCATAAAGGACAAGGACCTTGCAGCCTCAAGAGTACCTTAAGCATTCTTGTTCAATGTTTTCCCCATGGTCACAATCCCATGAGCTACTCACATCAAATGAAGATAAGTGTTATGTCTACCAAGGTTTTTGGTGTCCTTGATAGCCTTGAGATTATAGTGAGTTGGAATCACTTGCCACCAAGGAAAATGATGACAAGGTTGTCCCCACTTGAGTCGTTCCTCTTGATTGCTCAAGAGCAAGCCCGCTAAAGGATTCTAACAACTAAACAAAAAGTGGATCAACTCTTGAGGTTCAAGGTTTTTGGTTCACCACAAGGGTGAAGAGCATACTCCCCTATCTCAAGAATCTCTCCCAAACACACCAAGCAAAGAGATTCAATTACTCCCTTGCTTCCAAAACCTTAAGATGGGTCAAGATTTTCTGATTCACCTAAAGGTGAAGAGCATACTTCTCCTACCACCTCAAAATCTCTTTCACAAGGTTTTAAAAATTTCTAATACAATTAGTGAATGCCACACTTGAAAGAAAAGCAAATAAACAAGCAATATTTTTATTTTTTTGTTTTTATGCTCTTTGGGCAGCCCTGCAAAAACTGTTAGTAGCCCTCTTTGACATGCAATTTTTGACAAGCTTCTCAAGCAAAAGGCACCTACAATCACAACTAGTTAGGCTCACAATGTTAGCAAAATCCAAAATCCAAATACAAATGATTGTAAGAAACTGATTTACCTAAGCTAAAAGATGCAGGTTAGACCTATCTAAATATAGTAAAGCAAACCAGCAAACTAAATATGATCAGATTCGGATGACAAAGCTTGAACTGTAGGTCTCTGTCAGATCAGGCAATATACCCTGAACTTCACCAGTATCGCGTGATATAGTTTTCTATACCCGCGTGATATACCTCGGTTCAGGTGATATACTACATAATAGGTGGGTGATACTTCACACGACACTAGGTGATATACCTCAATACTGCCATGCGATTCTTCTCTGGCGTGAAGTGTTGCATGCGTATAGTAAGGTATATCATGTGATATACCTGAGAAGTATCATGTGATACTCTAAGACAGAGAACCAGAACCTGCAAAATTTCTAAAAACTAATCCAAAAAATGATGAAAATGCAAGAAACTAAAGGGCAAAGCCTATCTACTCAGCCCCACGGTGGGTGCCAGAAATGTACACACTAAAATGGTGCACTTCTATGAACCATTACATGCAAGGTTGCTCAAGAATGAGGCCTCACAAAGTGGCTCATAGCTCTTTATGCATGGAGTTGCAAGGGACTATGATAAATTTGCTCTCAGCTAAAGCTACAAACTTGTGACCTTGCTAGTCAACCATACAATGAGAGATTCACAATGAAGACAAGGGCAAGAGTGCCAATATCTTCAATGAAATCAAAGTAATGCAATGCAAATCTAAATGAGAATGCAAACTATTCTATGGAAATGAAAGTACAAATTAAGCTATTGAAAGGAAATGCAAAGGATTACAACCTTCCTATTTAGACTATGTGAGATTAATCTATTGCATCAAAGGAAACTAAGCTATGAAATGAAGCTAAAATGCAAGAGTGAAAGACTAAGAACAATAGGGTTTCCAAAAGCTCCAAAAGTCTCCAAAAATTCCTGCAGCATAAGATTAGTATTCAAAACATGGTATGAAAATGGAGGAGAGAGCTTTCCTTTTATAAGAAATGCAAAGGAACGAACCATTGAGATTAAGAGGCAAAAGTCTTAATCGGTGGTGGAGGTTGAAAGAGGAGCAATCCATGTGCACAAGTATCCTCCAATGAGAGTGAAGTGTTGACTTTTGAGCCTCATGTGAGACAAAAAGTGCTTTTTTCCTTTTTGTAAAATAGGAATAATGCTTTATTTGTGCAACTTAGGACAAGAAGAAAATGGGGCTTTTTATTTAATCAAAAGGGGAGGAAATATTCCTTTTAATCAAATAAAGACTTAGGATAAATGATTAGCCCATAGGATAAAAATCCGATATATGATCGAAATTAAGATTTGATCAAGAAATTGATAATGTTGAAAATATTGATTATTGATAAAACTGATTCAAGATAAATAAATCAAATAAATGGGGCCCAAAGTCTAGGTGACCATTTTTGGGTGCATACACTTTCATCTTCATTTCATCAAACTTACCTCTAAGACTTTCAGCTTTATCCCTTAATGCATTCACATCTCCTCCATGAACTACTGCAAACTTGTCCCACATCTATTTTGAAGTTGTACATGTCTTGATATCTTCAACCTCAACATTTGATAAAGAAGAAGCAATCTCAATCATCATAGCATTGTGTTCATGTCTTTCTCTCATCTGATCAACAATCAAAGGACCAATGGGTAAGATAAACTCATTTTCCTAGTAATATGTTGTAGAATCAATAATTCCAGATAGATATAAATTCATCCTATTTTTCCATGTCGAGAAGTTGTCTTTGTTCATCATTGGCACCTCTCTCTTATACATCTTGTGATCTTTAACTTAAGTCCTTCAAACTTTTCCTTTCAAGTACTCTTGATCTGATACCAATTGTTATATTATTGAGAAGGGGGGTGAATCAGTTATGTCCAATTATCCTACAGTCCCAAATACTCCCTGATGTATAAAACAAATCTTTCAAACAATTTAACCAACTTGGTAAAACTTTAACTATGCCTTTCTATACATCTACCGAATACCAGTAATTAACTAGTGAATATATTGATCAAACTGATTATAGAAATGTGTAAAGTAAAATAACAATTCACCACATCCATACACATATAACACTTTGATTTTTAACGTGGAAACCTGATTAGGGGAAAATTCACCTAGGACCAGTAACCCAAAATAATTTCACTATTCTAAAGTGAGCTCAGTTACGAGCCAACCTTGCTAAAGGTTACAACAACACACTGTAAGGTGTGACTTGGTTAGAGGGTTTATCACTAACAGTTCTCCATGACCAAACACTCACTATGGGATCAACATGAAAAAAATCAACATTCATTGAATGTCATAATGAAATAAAAAGACTGTTAAGTCCCACTCGGTTAAGAGATTTATCTATAACAATGGTTAGAATGCAACATTAATGATATGACTCAAATACAACTTTCCTTGCAGATTTTCAGATCTATGCTAAGCTCAAAACACCTCTGACCAATATACTCAATTCAATTCCTTTGTATCCTCCAACTCGATTATGCTCAGTTAATTCTTTTCTCTAACGCTCGGTGTTGTCTATAGATTTGCTCGGTTATGTCTTCAACTTGTTTGACCAGATTTGCATGAATGCAATCTCCTCACATGCATTCCATAATTCATAATGAATCTCTTATCTCGTTTAATAGATGTATTAAACCATTTTATTTCCAGTCATAGATTTGGCCTCTTAATCTTCACCATTGATTAACCTTGCTCGACATTTGTGTTTGTAAAACATTTCATTCTCCTTCATCCAATCATCCTTGAATTTTTTCAGTTGTTTGATCATCATAACAAACTTTATCTTTAACCTCAGAATCATCCAAAATTGTTCAGCTCATCATCTTTAATCGACATCCATATGATCCATTTATTTCTTTCACTCGGTCAATATTGTGTTGTGTTGATGACTTCTAACTCAGTTATCATTATACTTGGTATACACTACACTTTCTCGGTGTACACCGTTTCAACTCGGTGCATATTAAGTTCTTCATTTACCGACCACATAAAATTGTACATTCTTGATCTTCAATCCATCACATAATTATGTAATACAATCAAATCACTAACATAATGTCATAGACTCAAAAATAAGTTACCCAAAGAATAACATATCCATATCTTTCTCATACATCTTCTCTTCATGTTAATAACTCATTCCTTCACCATTATTTCCTTCTTCAAATATTTGTAACTATCATGATAAGTACAGTCAAAACTAGTTGACATCAATGACAATACAATAACTGATTTAATATGTGTCACATATACCTTTTTAGCTCGGTGATCATCAATCACTGTCTTTGAAGTCTATCAATCTCTCCTTTAAGACATTCAATCAGTTGTAGTCTATCATGTTTATCGTTTATTGTCCATCACCCATGTCGCTATTCCAAATTTTTTTTAAAGACTTTAATTATTTGCAAACTCTCCCCAAACCAGAGTTAATTATAATTAATTAAATATTTATAAATGAGATGTGTTTCATTTTTGGACAAAGTTTGGAAAATATGTCTATCGTGCCTACATTTCACCTAAAATACAACATATGTCATCGATATATTATAATCCAACAGATGACTCAATGATAATAAGTATTTATTGGTAGTTGTTGTAGGTCCCTCAATATTGACACATAGATTTTCATGTGACATGTGTCACTTTTTCGGTTGATAGATGCCAAATTTTGTAACCCTCACAACTTTGGTCTAAAATAGATCTTTAGCCATCGATCTTTGATCATCCTAATCGAACATTAATGAATTTTTTTAAAAGTATTATTATGGATAATGCAATGTAATTGGCAAGTATTTTTTAAAAACATAGTCTTCTTTGACACTTAATTAAAACATAAGTCGAGAGATGCCACGTGTCTTCATTCTGCCGCACATTCTCAAAGGAGGTGTTTTCCAAAATTTGGTCTAAAATGCATCGTGGTTTGTAGATCTCATGTTTCATCTTGTGGTGGTCGTTAGTTGGTGATGAACGTTGAGGAGACTCTTCTGAAGTGAGCTCGGTTAGGAACCAACCCTGCTAAAGGTTACAATAACACATTGTAAGGTGTGACCTGGTTAGAGGGTTTATCACTAACAGTTCTCCATGACCAAACATTCACTATGGGGTCAATATGAAAATAATCAATATTCATTGAATTTCATAATGAAATAAAAAGACTGTTAAGTCCCACTCAGTTAAGAGATTTATCTATAGCAATGGTTAGAATGCAACGGCAATGATATGACTCAAATATAACTTTACTTGCAAATTTTCAGATCTATGCTAAGCTCAAAACACCTCTGACCAATATACTCAATTCAATTCCTTTGTATCTTAGAACTTGATTATTCTTGGTTAATTCTTTTTTCTAACGCTCGATGTTGTCTGTAGATTTGCTTGGTTCTGTCTTCAACTTGTTTGACCAGATTTGCATGAATGCAATCTCCTCACATGCATTCCATAATTCATAATGAATCTCTTATCTCCTTTTATAGACCTATTAAACAGTTTTATTTCCAGTCATAGATTTTGCTGCTTAACCTTCCTCGACATTTGTGTTTGTAAAACATTTCATTCTCCTTCATCCAATCATCCTTGAATTTTTTTAGTTGTTTAATCATTATAAAAAACTTTTTCTTTAACCTCAGAATCATCCAAAATTGTTCAACTCATCATCTTTAGTCGACAGTCATATGATCCATTTATTTCTTTCACTCGGTCAATACCATGTTGTCTCGGTGACTTCTAACTCAGTTATCTTTGTACTCGGTATACACTACACTTTCTCAGTGTACACTGTTTCAACTCAGTGTATATTAAGTTCTTCATTTACTGACCACATAAAATTGTACGTTCTTGATCTTCAATCCATAACATAATTATGTAATGCAATCAAATCACTAACATAATGTCATAGACTCATCAATAAGTTACCCAATGAATACCATATCCATATCTTTCTCATACATCTTATCTTCATGTTAATAACTCATTCCTTCACCATTATTTCCTTCTTCAAATATTTGTAACTATCATGATAAGTACAGTCAAAACTAGTTGACATTAATGACAATACAATAACTAATTTAACATGTGTCACATATACCTTTTTAGCTCGGTGATCATCAATCACTATCTTTGAAGTCTATCAATCTCTCCTTTAAGACATTTAATTAGTTGTAGTCTATCATGTTTATCATTTATTGTCCATCACACATGTCATTATTCCAAATTTTTTTAAGACTTTAATTATTTGCAAAATTTCCCCAAAGTAGAGTTAATTATAATTAATTAAACATTTATAAATGAGATGTGTTTCATTTTTGGACAAAGTTTGGAAAACATGTCTATCGTGCCAACATTTCACCTGAAATACAACATATTTCGTTGATCTGTTATAATCCAACAAATGACTCGACGATAATAAGTATCTATTGGTAGTTGTTTTAGGTCCCTCAATATTGACACATAGATTTTCATGTGACACATGTCACTTTTTCGGTTGATGGATGCCAAATTTTGTAACCCTCACAACTTCGGTCTAAAATGGATCTTTAGCCATCGATCTTCGATCATCCTAATCGAACATTAATGAATTCTTTTTAAAGTATTATTATGCATAATACAATGTGTAGACACCTAAAAATTCTTTAGAAAATAAAGTATTTTTATTTTTTAAAAAATCTCTGATGACATCATCATTTATTAATTAATTAATTAATTAATTTTTATGTCATTAAATCCCTTTATCTTAATTAAAAATATTTAATTAAGGAATCCCTCCCAAAAATGTTTAAATCTTATTTAAACATTATCTCCTTATTTATTAATTATTTTAATTAATAAATTGACCAAAAATCCCAAAATAAATAATTTATTTATTTTTTGCCCAAAACTTGGGCAATTTCTTTTAGACCACTAACCTCTTCCAGAATCTTCTAATCCCTCCTTAATTTCGATTAAAAGGCTAATCCCATCTTTTCTAACCCTAATCTCAACTCAAAATATTTAATTAAGATTAAATATTTAATTTTCATATTTATTAAATATATTTTAATAAATATTCCCAAAACTAAAAGCCTTTGGAATGAATAAACATTTATTCCATAAAACCTAAGAAAACTCTAGACTCTTCTAGAAACTTCTCAACCCAACCTCTTCACCCATCCTAATCCTAAAATCCCCTAATCCTAATCCTAATCTTCCCCCTAACCTTGTCACATTCCCTAAACAAAGTTAGCCAACTCCTACGCTTGACCCAAAGTCAACAAACTTCTAGAGGCTTCTCTTACATGCATTAAGTGCATTTAAGGCCTCCTTATCCCTCTTACATGCATTTATCATGCATTTAAGAAGCCCCTCACCCCTTTCTTACACCCTTTGACCTTAGGCACATTTCCCAAATTGTGCACATTCCTCCCATCTTTCAACCCAATCCCCTTATGACACTTGTCACAAGGAGATAACCCTTCCCCTAATGAGCCTCAAACTCATTAAAGCTTTTGAGATAAATAAATCCTTATTTATCTCCTAAATTCCATATTTATTCTTAGAAAGCCTAGACTCTTCTAGAAAGTCTTCATCCTCATCCAAAGTCTAGACTCTTCTAGAAAGTCTTCATCCTCATCCAAAGCCTAGACTCTTCTAGAAAGTCTTCATCCTTATCCCCTTGACTCAACCCCTAACCTTACCCCAAACTCTAACCTATCCTCCTAACCCAAGCCCTTAGGAAATCCTATAAATACTCCTCCTTCCAAGAGCAAATTATTAGCTTAGTTTTTATCATTTATTGCATTGTTATCATGAGCATTTTTAACTAGATCATCTTAGCATACATCTTAATTGTTAGATTTCTTCATGTTTTTCATGTTTTCTAACACATCTTAGAATAGCTTAATGGATTAATCTTAGTTCATATTTCAAGCTTTTCTCATCATTTATGCATCACCATAAATCCCTCTCCATGCATTTGAGAGCACACCCACATGCTTCTAATTGAAGCAAATCAAACATTTTCTCTATAGCACTTGTTTTTAGCAACAATCCTGAGGTGGCTTTGGTTTTGTTTTCATGTCTTATGCTATTTTTAGTTCATGAACATGTTAGATTAGTCTAATGTTTGAATGTTTCAGCCTTTTAAGACAGGTAACAGGTTCAAAATCATAGTCTACACAATGTAATTGGAAAGTATTTTTAAAAAACATAGTCTTCTTTGACACTTAATTAAAACATAAGTTGAGAGATGCCAGGTGTCTTCATTTCGCCACACATTCTCAAAGGAGAAGGTGTTTTTCAAAATTTGGTCTAAAATGCATCATGGTTAGTAGATCTAATGTTTCATCTTGTGGTGGTTGTTAGTTGGTGATGAACATTGAGGAGACTCTTTTGAAGTGAGCTCGGTTAGGAGCCAACCCTGCTAAAGGTTACAATAACACACTATAAGGTGTGACCTAGTTAGAGGGTTTATCACTAACAGTTCTCCATGACCAAACATTCACTATGGGGTCTACATGAAAACAATTAACATTCATTGAATGTCATAATGAAATAAAAAGACTGTTAAGTCCCACTCAGTTAAGAGATTTATCTATAGCAATGGTTAGAATGCAACAATAATGATATGACTCAAATACAACTTTCCTTGCAGATTTTCAGATCTATGCTAAGCTCAAAACACCTCTGGCTAATATACTACATTCAATTCCTTTGTATCCCCCAACTCGATTATGCTCAATTAATTCTTTTCTCTGACACTTGGTGTTGTTTGTAGATTTGCTCGGTTCTGTCTTCAACTTGTTTGACCAAATTTGCATGAATGCATCTCCTCACATGCATTCCATAATTCATAATGAATCTCTTATCTCATTTTATAGACATATTAAACCATTTTATTTCCAGTCATAGATTTTGCCTCTTAATCTTCACCATTGATTTTGTTGCTTAACTTTCCTCGACATTTGTGTTTGTATAACATTTCATTCTCCTTCATCCAATCATCCTTGAATTTTTCCAGTTGTTTGATCATCATAACAAACTTTATCTTTAACCTCAGAATCATCCAAAATTGTTCAGCTCATCATCTTTAGTCAACAATCATATGATCCATTAATTTCTTTCACTCGGTCAATACTGTGTTGTTTCGATGACTTCTAGCTCGGTTATCATTGTACTTGGTATAGACTACACTTTCTTGGTGTACACTGTTTCAACTCGATGTATATTAAGTTCTTCATTTACCAACCACATAAAATTGTACATTCTTGATCTTTAATCCATAACATGATTATGTAATATAATCAAATCACTAACATAATTTCATAGACTCATCAATAAGTTACCCAATGAATACCAATCCATATCTTTCTCACACATTTTATCTGTTGGCTTATGGCAACTGATCAGAAAAGTACTGTACACTTTTCACCCCACCCTTGTCAAGGTCTGAAATGTGTCAATATGGATTTCTGTGAAACTTGTGTGTATGGAAAATAAAAGAGAGTTAGTTTTGTAAAGAGTGGTAAGGAAAAGAAAAATGAGAAAATTACAGCGTGTGCATACAGATGTATGGGGACCAGCTCAGGTATCTTCCCTTGGTGGCTCTCTGTATTATGTTACATTTATAGATGATGCAACAAGAAAAGTATGGATTTATTTTATTAGATAGAAATCTGATGTATTTCAAACTTTTAAGAAATGGAAATGCTTGATTGAGAATGAGACTGGTAAAAGGTTAAAATGTCTTAGATCTGATAATTGTGGTGAGTATTGCAGCAAAAAATATGAAGATTATTGTTCGTCTAATGGTATTCATAGGCAAAAAACTATACCTAGGACTCCACAAGAAAATGGAGTGGTTGAACGCATGAACAAGACAGTAATGGAGCGTGCAAGGAGTATGAGGTTGCATGCTAGGCTACCCTTAAACATGTGGGTAGAGGCTATAAACACTATTGTTTATTTAATCAATAGAGGGCCCTCTACTCCTTTGGACTATGGTATTTCAGAGGAAGCATGGAGTGGTAAGAAGGTGAGTTATTCTTTTCTCAAAACCTTCGGTTGTGAAGCTTTTGCACTTATAGATTCTGAAAATAGAACCAAGCTGGAAGCTAAGTCTAAGAAATGTGTATTTTTTGGATATGGCATTGATGAAATTGGTTATAGGCTTTGGGATTTTGAAAATCATAAAATTGTAAGAAGCAGGAATGTCATATTCAATGAGAAAGTGTTGTACAAAGATCTATTGCAACAACATGAGAAGAAATATAATGATTATGTACTACTAGATGATACTCCAAAAGATGATGTTCCAGTAGTTCCTTATGCTCCACAACAACAACAACAACAACAAATACCAGACACCCCAATGAATGTTAGATGATCAACAAGGCTAAGTAGACCTCCAAAAAGATTCTCTCTCTTTGTATTCTATTTTATTAACAGATGTTGGTGAACTTGAATGTTATAATGAAGCTGTGCAAGTGGATACAAAGCTTCAGTGGGAGTCTACAATGACAAATGAAATGGACTCTTTGCTGCAAAATCAAACATGGGATTTAAGTAAGTTACCTCCAGGTAAAAGGGCTTTACATAATAAATGGGTTTACAGGATAAAAGAAGAAGATGGAGGTAAGAAAAGATTTAAAGCTAGGTTAGTTGTAAACGGATTTGCACAGAAAAAGGGTATTGATTTTGATGAGATATTTTCTCTAGTTGTTAAAATGACTTCTATCCGTACTGTTTTAAGTATTGTGGCTACTGATGATTTGCATTTAGAGTAGCTTGATGTTAAAACAACATTTCTTCATGGTGATTTGGATGAAAAAATATATATGGTACAGCCACAAGGATTTGAGGTCAAGGGTAAGGAGAATTTGGTGTGCAGATTGGAGAAGATTTTATATGGTTTGAAGAAAGAAACTCGGCAATGGTATATTAAATTTGACACTTTAATAAATGAGCATGGATACAATTGGTGTCATTCTAACCATTTTGTTTATTTTAAGAGGTTGGATGATGACAACTATATTATTTAATGTTTATATGTTGATGATATGCTTGTAGCTAGGTCTAACATGGATCACATTAAGGGGTTGAAACAAAAGTTAGCACATTCATTTGCTATAAAGGATTTGGGGAAAAAAAAACAAATCCTTGGTATGAAAATTTGCAGAGATAGGAAAAATAGGAAATTGACTTTATCTCAAGCTGATTATATTGAGGTGTTGCAACGTTTCTCTATGGAGAATGCCAAAGCTGTTAGCACACCTTTACCTGGTCATTTGAAATTTACTAAGGAGATGTGTCCTAAGAGACCAGAAGAAGAGGCTAAAATGTCCAAGGTACCTTATGCTTCAGCTCTAGGGAGCTTAATGTATGCTATGGTATGTACTTGGCTAGATATTGCACATGCAGTGGGAGTTGTTAGCCGGTATATGAGTCACCTTGGAATTGAGCATTAAAATGCAGTGAAATGGATTCTCATATATTTGAGAGGTACATCCAGTAAGTGTTTACACTTTGGGGGCTCTGCTACTTCTGTACAAGGCTATGTTGACTTAGATTTGGTAGGAGATATAGATAGTAGGTAGAGTACTACAGGCTATGTATTTACTATTGGTGGGACAACAGTGAGTTGGGTTTCTCGACTACAAAAGGTGGTTGCTTTATCCACTACAGAGGTAGAGTATGTTGCTGCTACAGAGGCAACTAAGGAGATGATATAGCTTCAATTCTTCATGGAAGAATTGGGACATCCAAAAAAGGATAATTATCTGTATATAGATAGCCAGAGTGCCATTCATCATGTGAAGAATTATGCTCTGCACTCTAAGACAAAACACATACAGTTGTGATACCATTTCATTTGGTTAGCTTTGGATGATGGGTAGTTAAAGCTGAAAAAAATACATATAGATGATAATCGAGCATATATGTTTACAAAGGTAGTAACAAGGGAGAAGTTGAACTCCTGTTCAACTTCGGTTGGTCTTCTAGACTGAACATAATAAAGGAACAACTGAGTCCAGGGTGGTTCGATCTAGTGGGAGCCTCATATGGTAGCAGTATTGCTATAGGATCAGTCTCCAAGTGGGAGGTTTCTTAGTGTAGATCCTAATCAGTCACCAAGTGGGAGATTGTTGGCTTGTGGTGACTGATCACGAAAGTACTGTACACTTTTCCTCCCACCCTCACCTATTCTCAACTATTTTTGGGCTGACATGTTGTAACTCATTCTAACCCTAAAGCAGAAAAATATTGTATAATATGGCTTACGATTATGGATTTCATTATGTAGGTTTTAGTAGCTTCTTATGACCGTATTGAGCTGTAAGGGATTACAGATTGTAATTAGGTTGTAATAATTGGATAATAATAATATTGGACTCACTGTTGGTGCACATAGCCCATGGATTGGGTGAACCACGTTAAATATTTGTGTTTTTGTGTTCTCTTTTATGTGGTTTAATATTTTTTGATATTGGTTATATTTGCATGTAACTATTATTTCTGCCTTGTTAATCCTAACATTATCTTCATGTTAATAACTCATTCCTTTACCATTATTTCCTTCTTCAAATATTTGTAACTATCATGATAAGTACAGTCAAAACTAGTTGACATCAATGACAATACAATAACTGATTTAATATTTGTCACATATACCGTTTTAGCTCGGTGATCATCAATGATTGTCTTTGAAGTCTATCAATCTCTCCTTTAAGACATTCAATTAGTTGTAGTCTATCATGTTTATCATTTATTGTCCATCACACATATCGCTACTCCAGATTTTTTTTAAGACTTTAATTATTTGCAAACTCTCCCCAAAGCAGAGTTAATTATAATTAATTAAATGTTTATAAATGAGATGTGTTTCATTTCTGGACAAAGTTTGGAAAACATGTCTATCATTCCCACATTTCACCTGATATACAACATATATCATTGATCTGTTATAATCCAATAGACGACTCGATGATAATAAGTATCTATTGGTAGTTGTTGTAGGTCCCTCAATATTGACACATAGATTTTCATGTGACACATGTCACTTTTTCGGTTGATGGATGCCAAATTTTGTAACCATCACAACTTCAGTCTGAAATGGATCTTTAGCCATCGATCTTCGATCATCCTAATCGAACATTAATGAATTCTTTTTAAAGTATTATTGTGCATAATATAATGTAATTGGCAAGTATTTTTTAAAAACATAGTCTTCTTTGACACTTAATTAAAACATAAGTCGAGAGATGCCACGTGTCTTCATTCCACCGCACATTCTCAAAGGAGAAGGTGTTTTCCAAAATTTGGTCTAAAATGCATTGTGGTTCGTAGATCTCATGTTTCATCTTGTGGTGGTCGTTAGTTGGCGACGAACGTTGAGGAGACTCTTCTGAAGTGAGCTTGGTTAGGAGCCAACCCTGCTAAAGGTTACAATAACACACTGTAAGGTGTGACTTGGTTAGAGGGTTTATCACTAATAGTTCTCCATGACCAAACATTCACTATAGGGTCAACATGAAAATAATCAACAATCATTGAATGTCATAATGAAATAAAAAGACTGTTAAGTCCCACTCAGTTAAGAGATTTATCTATAACAATGGTTAGAATGCAACAATAATGATATGACTCAAATATAACTTTCCTTGCAAATTTTTAGATCTATGCTAAGCTCAAAAAACCTCTGGCCAATATATTCAATTCAATTCCTTTGTATCCTCCAACTTGATTATGCTCAGTTAATTCTTTTCTCTAACGCTCGGTGTCATCTGTAGATTTGCTCGATTTTGTCTTCAACTTTTTTGACCAGATTTGCATGAATGCAATCTCCTCACATGCATTCCATAATTCATAATGAATCTCTTATCTCGTTTAATAGATGTATTAAACCATTTTATTTCCAGTCATAGATTTTGCCTCTTAATCTTCACCATTGATTAACCTTCCTTGACATTTGTGTTTGTAAAACATTTCATTCTCCTTCATCCAATCATCCTTGAATTTTTTCAATTGTTTGATCATCATAACAAACTTTATCTTTAACCTCAGAATCATCCAAAATTGTTCAGCTCATCATCTTTAGTCGGCAGTCATATGATCCATTTATTTCTTTCACTCGGTCAATACCGTGTTGTGTCGATGACTTCTAACTCGGTTATCATTGTACTCGGTATACACTACACTTTCTTGGTGTATACTATTTTAACTCAGTGTATATTAAGTTCTTCATTTACCGACCACATAAAATTGTACGTTCTTGATCTTAAATCCATAATAAAATTATGTAATATAATCAAATCACTAACATAATGTCATAGACTCATCAATAAGTTACCCAATGAATACCATATCCATATCTTTCTCATACATCTTATCTTCATGTTAATAACTCATTCCTTCACCATTATTTCCTTCTTCAAATATTTGTAACTATCATGATAAGTACAGTCAAAACTAGTTGACATCAATGACAATACAATAACTGATTTAATATGTGTCACATATACCTTTTTAGCTCGGTGATCATCAATCATTGTCTTTGAAGTCTATCAATCTCTCCTTTAAGACATTCAATTAGTTGTAGTCTATCATGTTTATCATTTATTGTCCATCACACATGTCGCTATTCTAGATTTTTTAAGACTTTAATTATTTGCAAACTCTCCCCAAAGCAGAGTTAATTATAATTAATTAAATGTTTATAAATGAGATTTGTTTCATTTCTAGACAAAGTTTGGAAAACATGTCTATCGTGCCCACATTTCACCCGAAATACAACATATGTTGTCGATCTGTTATACTCCAACAAATGACTCTACGATAATAAGTATCTATTGGCAGTTGTTGTAGGTCCCTCAATATTGACACAGATTTTTATGTGACATGTGTCACTTTTTCGGTTGATGGATGCCAAATTTTGTAACCCTCACAACTTTGGTTTGAAATGGATCTTTAGCCACCGATCTTCGATCATCCTAATCGAACATTAATGAATTCTTTTTAAAGTATTATTATGCATAATACAATGTAATTGGCAAGTATTTTTTAAAAACATAGTCTTCTTTGACACTTAATTAAAACATAAGTCGAGAGATGCCACATGTCTTCATTCTGCCACACATTCTCAAAGGAGAAGGTGTTTTCCAAAATTTGGTTTAAAATGCATCGTGGTTCATAGATCTCATGTTTCACCTTGTGGTGGTCATTAGTTGGCAACGAACGTTGAGGAGACTCTTCTAAAGTGAGCTCGGTTAGGAGCCAACCCTGCTAAAGATTACAATAACATACTGTAAGGTGTGACCTGGTTAGAGGGTTTATCACTAATAGTTCTCCATGACCAATCATTCACTATGGCATCAACATGAAAACAATCAACATTCATTGAATGCCATAATGAAATAAAAAGACTGTTAAGTCCCACTTGGTTAAGAAATTTATCTATAGCAATGGTTAGAATGCAACAATAATGATATGACTAAAACACAACTTTCCTTGCATATTTTCAGATCTATGCTAAGCTCAAAACACCTCTGGCTAATATACTCAATTCAATTCCTTTGTATCCTCCGACTCGATTATGTTCAATTAATTCTTTTCTCTGACACTCGGTGTTGTCCATAGATTTGCTCGGTTGTCTTCAAATTTTTTGACCAAATTTGCATGAATGCATCTCCTCACATGCATTCCATAATTCATAATGAATTTCTTATCTCCTTTTATAGACGTATTAAACCATTTTATTTCCAGTCATAGATTTTGCCTCTTAATCTTCACCATTTTGATTTTGCTGCTTAACCTTCCTCAACATTTGTGTTTGTAAAATGTTTCATTCTCCTTCATCCAATCATCCTTGAATTTTTTCTATTGTTTGATCATCATAACAAACTTTATCTTTAACCTCATAAATATCCAAAATTGTTCAACTCATCATCTTTAGTCGGCAGTCATATGATCCATTTCTTTCTTTCACTCGGTCAATACCGTGTTGTGTCAGTGACTTCTAACTCAGTTATCATTATACTTGGTATACACTACACTTTCTCAGTGTACACTATTTCAACTCAGTGTATATTAAGTTCTTCATTTACCGACCACATAAAATTGTACGTTCTTGATCTTGAATCCATAACAGAATTATGTAATACAATCAAATCACTAACATAATGTCATAGACTCATCAATAAGTTACCCAATGAATACCATATCCATATCTTGCTCATACATCTTATCTTCATGTTAATAACTCATTCCTTCACCATTATTTCCTTCTTCAAATATTTGTAACTATCATGATAAGTACAATCAAAACTAGTTGACATCAATGATAATACAATAACTAATTTAATACATGTCACATATACCTTTTTAGCTCGGTGATCATCAATCACTGTCTTTGAAGTCTATCAATATGTCCTTTAAGACATTCAATCAGTTGTAGTCTATCATGTTTATCATTTATTGTCCATCACACATGTTGCTATTCCAGGTTATTTTTAAGACTTTAATTATTTGCAAACTCTCCCCAAAGCAGAGTTAATTATAATTAATTAAATGTTTATAAATGAGATGTGTTTCATTTTTGGACAAAGTTTGGAAAACATCTCTATCGTGCCCACATTTCACTTGAAATACAACATATGTCGTCGATCTGTTATAATCCAACAAATGAATCGACGATAATAAGTATCTATTGGCAGTTGTTGTAGGTCCCTCAATATTTATACATATATTTTCATGTGACACATGTCACTTTTTCGGTTGATGGATGCTAAATTTTGTAACCCTCACAACTTTGGTCTGAAATGGATCTTTAGCCATCGATCTTGGATCATCCTAATCGAACATTAATGAATTCTTTTTAAAGTATTATTATGCATAATACAATGTAATTGGCAAGTATTTTTTAAAAACATAGTCTTCTTTGACACTTAATTAAAACATAAGTTGAGAGATGCCACATGTTTTCATTCCGCCGCACATTCTCAAAGGAGAAGGTGTTTTCCAAAATTTGGTCTAAAATGCATCATGGTTCATAGATCTCATGTTTCATCTTGTGGTGGTCGTTAGTTGGCAAAAAATGTTGAGGAGATCCTTTCCAAAAGGAGGAGGTCCTCTCTTAAATCGGCCTAAAAAGCTTTTTGGGCCCTTGATTTGAAGTTCATCCAACAACTGTTAACAGTTGATGACGGGTGTTGTGGACCCCACTACTTTTATCATATTGATGAAAAGGCAAACTAAATAGGACCCTTGGCACCGATAGCGACTACTAATAGATGAACATTAGATCAATGGCCCACAGTGTATTTCAGGTTGATTTGAGGAATGACCACCTCTTTTTGGAAATGCTCTCCGGATGAAGACGTGTCATGATAACTCTCAACTAAGTTCTTTAGATAGATTTAAATTTTAAACTTTTAATCATCCCAACCTTTTTGCTTGACCTTACCCTTATGCATCTTGTATTAAATGCAGAGTGTGTGACTGTGAAATAGTGTGACAACACCCAATTGGAAATTTGGAAGTCATACAGGGCAAGTGGATTGCAGTTAGAGAGTGACAGTGATAAGACATTTTCTCTACAACATTATCCACCATCCCTATAAACAACTAACCAGTTGTAATCAATGATCATGGTTATTGTTTTCAGATTATGGAGAAAGCAACATGGTTTACTTGTAATTAGAAATCTAACATGCTTTTGGATTTTTGAGAGAATTATTTCTGCATTTAAGTTGCCTTTTAGAAGTATCTTGTAAGGTAGAATAAGGTAAATGTAAATATTAGAATGTTGGAGTATTGGTAAGAATTGGTTTTAAGGATATTTTGAGTATTATATATGTGATCTCTAACCGTTAACAAAAGAGATATTTGGAAAATGGTTTTGGTGTTGGTTTTTACTTTGTGCACATGCTAGGGTGTTCTTTTGGCTAAAGGACTTTGGGGCAAGAGGAAGAGTCTTGGAAATAGTAATTGGTTGTTTCGACATGGATGTGGATTTATCTCATTACTTAGTTTATAAATGATGTAAAAGGACTAACCGGGTGGTGGTCTATATCTAGTTAAATTAAGACAATTGTAGAGATGTACTCTAAGTTATTATTTTCTCTCAATAGGACATTTGTCCTAACAACATTTTCTTTGGACCATATGGTCCCAGGCTAGACCAAAGGTTTTCTTCTTCGTTCTTTCCTACTGGTGCCTACACATAACAAAGGTTTTGTACTTGTTATTTCTATTTTATTAATAAAATCATTTGGCTACAGTCGTTTACCTATAAAAAAATAATAATCCCGTGTCTATTTTTTTTTACTTGTGTGACTTTATTGACTGTGGCATTCTTGTGATAAATTTCATTTTGAAAATCAAGATCAATCCATCTTTGGATACATATAGCATAGAAAACTCTTAGTTATCCTTACTACTTATGGATTTAATCATATTAATATATTCCCAATAATCCTTATACAAATATTTTGATTGCTTCCTTTTTACAATTTGTTACCCTTCCCTCTTCATAATGTACACACCTACAATAATAGGCTCGAGAATCCATTTGAGAGAACCATATCAAAATTCTAGTTTATTTAGCTCATTTCACTACAAAACAAGACTATTATAGTGTCCAAGGTTCATAATTAATCATTTTTTTAACTTAAAAGCTTCATATTTTACCACAACAACAATGTTTAATTCTAATTTTATGTTTCCTTGGTCTATTTTTTTAGCTTCCCTACCCTACTTTTAAAAAGAGGAGTATCAAAAGTTGGGAAAAGAAAATGAGCTTGTAGTGCCCAACCCTTTATTGTCATTTATGTTTACGATGCTAACCCATTTAGACCACCTTTCATGAATGTTAAATTTTTGGTTACATTTAATGATTCAGCTCTATGATACTTTAAATTATTTGATTTATATCATGTTAGTTAGATAATGATTATTATTCACATATGATGATGTTACTTATGTTATGATATTTACTAACCCCGTACTTGCATGTGTATGGTTGGTGTGTTTGTTTTACCTTTTTGTTTGACATGTCTGATGTGGTTGAGGGATAGAGTCATAGTTACTTGCTTGCGAGACCACATGATCAGTCGATCTCCACCATTGTTTGTTATATATTTATACATGTATGTACATGCTTGTCTTTTATGCAGGATTTCAGGTATCAGACATCAACTTCACTAAATTGTCAGGATGAATGTGCCTTATCGCATTATCTAAATGGTAAAAGAGGGCAGATAACATCTAGGTCTAAATCCCAACCTAAGCCAATTATTGTCCTCAAACAATGGACAAGTATCTTTTCTACTACCCTCTAGATTCGTCAAAGGTGATGTCATTTGTGACCCCTTTTCTTTGAGCTTGATTATCACTTTATGAGTTTAGTCAGTTTTTCTTTCATGTTTGGTTGTCGGGTGTCCTAATGTGTATTTTAATTTATTAATGCATTAAAGATTTAATTAAGATTAATTATGAGATTAAAATAATCATATCTTATGAATATGAAATATGAAATATATAGATATTCAATTACTGAAAATTAATTAAATATAATTGATTATTTAAAAGACTTAATTAAAAGTCTAAATTATGAAAATAAAGATTTAACTAAACATTAAATCAAAATCTCAATTAAATGTTCAAATAATATAGATTGATATTTATTATCAAATTACTTATTAAGTGGTGTTAAAGATATCAATTATAATTAAAATATATTCATGCAATTTTATGCACACTAGTTAAAATGAATTGATTCATCAGTTCTAAATTAGAAGGTTGAGTTAAGAGATTTAACTGAAGGATTATTTATAATTCTTTTTAATAAATTGTTTTTTAATTATCCACTTGCATTTTATTTATATGCTACAAATATTAATTATTAATTAAATAGTATTATGCAATTAAGTTTGCACATTCAAAACTAATAAAATTGAATTATAAGTTTTAAATTAAAAGTTGAGTGATTTGCATGAATTAGAATTATTAATTAAATAAATAATTATTTTAAATAAAGGATTGATATTAACGAGTTTAGAGTTGAGTTTTGATTTTCATGATTTTGAGTTAACTGCTTTATTATTTTAATAGTTGAGTTCTTATTTCTAATTGCGAGTTGCATGTTTAAAGTTGAGTTTGCTAGGTTTTCTTTATTAGAGTCCCTTTTAGCCATTATTTGGGACACACAGGTTTTGGAAGGTTTACAGGTTTGACTTTGGATTTGGATTCAAAGAATTTTGGTAAAGCTTGGGATCTTGGAAATTTTGGATTTGTGTTTTGGCTCTAGTTTTGGTTTTGAAGGAAATTGATTAAAAGCTAAAATTTTGGATTGTGGATTTTATTCTTCTTTTCTTCTCAGGTTGTTCTTGGATATAAGATAGGGTTTTGAATCCTTATGTGATTTTTCATTCAAAAAGATTGTCTTTTTCATGCCTGGTATTTGTGTGATTGTCAATTGTCTTCCCAATTGAAATTTAGCAAACCAGATTCTATTTTAGAAATTTTGTGGAAATAATTGATTAAGGTTTCATCCTTGAGGATTTGATTTTGCAATACTCGTTTGAAGAAAACCTAATCCTATTATGAGAAAATTATTTCATATATATATATATTTAATTAGAAAATGTGTATTGCCTATTTTAAGAAATCATGAAACTATAGAAAATGGGAAAATTATTTTATAATTATATATATATTAAATAAATATATATTATTTATAGATTTATTAGAAAGATTATCACTGTTGTGTGTGTGAATTTTGTACCTGATCTGTAGACACAACACTTCAGTAAAACATTAGAGGTTAGCAAAAATCAAAATCGTGCAAAATTGAAATCTAATTTAACCAAGTGATTTACTGCCTTCTAATAGGTGCGAGATTGATGTTCTCAGATTGTTATGGAGATCAGTGACCTAGATGACACCTAAATGAAAGATTTGAATGCAATTGATCTAGATATGAATTGAATGCAATTAATCTATATTTTTGATATTTTCTATGCAATGATATGAAAAATTTGATATGAAATCTATGATATGTAAAAACTGATCTATGATATGCTAATCTAGAAACAATATGATATGAATAAAAACCAAATTGATCTCACAATAGCCTTGATTCGCAATAAGCTTTGATTCTCCAGATAGCAATTTTTCAGCGTGATTATGCAAAATTATGAGATGCTTTGAGATGAGCTGAGGCTTTAATTTATAGAAATCCAGGGCTTTGGAGGTGCATGGAAGAAAGCCATAAATCACTCAAATTAACTCAGCTTGATTTTTGAGTTATCTGATAATAAAGATAATTTAATTCAAAAAAATATGCAAATCATGCAAAAATAGCTTTTTAACTCAAATTAGAAGTTTAGATCAATTTTAAAACTCAAAAATGATGTTGAGTTCCAAAAAGTCAATAACTTGCATTGATTTTCTAATTTGAAGTTTAACTATTTCTTTTGAATGTGCATAATAATTATGAATTAATTAAATAAATAAAGTGATTTATGCTCAACTTAACTGATTTTTGAAAATAAATAATTGATTTATGGGTTAATCAATTATTTAATCAAACTTTTATTAAAAACTATATTATTAAATAATGACAACTTGCTTTAATTAATTAAATAAAAATTTAATCAATTATTTATAGGATATTGGATTTATTGTCAAAATTAAATAATACAATTAATAATAGATAGAATTAAATTTAATTACACAATTAAGTGGCAAGATATTAAATCTAATTAATTAAATATGAAGATATTCAATTAATCAAACTTAGGATAAATGTGATTTATCGCTAAATAATCATTAAATTAAAGATAATTAGGAATATTGCTAGGAATATTCCCCGATGTAGAATTTAAGATAATCAATTATGATTCGATGATGTTTATATGTGCCTTAGATTAGGACTTCGATGTTGATTTCGTTCGATTTGTAGATGTAGGAGGTTAATGAACTTATAGCCCATTTTTGGGTTATTACATTTTGCCTCTCTTTGAATTACTGTGTGAAGCGCAGTGGTTCAAAGACAGTCTGTGTTTGATAGATATATGAAACGGATTCAAAATTGATAATTGATATGAGACAGAAGCTGATTGATATTGATTTGATATGAAGATAATATGTCCTGAATGACCAAAGATAATGTTCACTGTAGCAGCGATGAACCGAGGATTGCAAAAAAAAGTGTCAAAACACCTGATTCTGAACCTTATGATTGCAAAGAAGTGAGTGACTAGTTCTAGACTAGATTATCTTAGTAGAACTAGAAGGTATCACATCCGAACTCTTCAGTTGCCGAAGAACCAAGGAAATAACACTGATGAACTGATGGTTGCAAAAAGTCGATACAGATTACAAGATTAGGAGGATACTAGATTGATATGGATCGACAAATTTGATATGCCCCAAGTGATGATAGATTTGCCCCAAGCGATGAGGACTTTTGATGAATCAGCAACTAGACGTGCTTGTTGTCTTGATTACCGAGGAAAGATTGATAGAATTTGATTTACAGACTTTGAATGATGTGCAATACCATGCCCCCTTCGGGATTAAAATTAAAATCTGACAAGAAAAGTCAGTGTTGAGAGTTCAAAAGCATGTTAATTGATTGGAAAAGTGGTTATACACGTTCAAGAATGCATTCTGCATTGTTGGAAGGTCCCAAAAGACCAAGTTTGACTAGGTTAAACCATGAGTTGACCATAGTTGACCAAGTTGAAATTTTGATAGTTTGATGTTAGATAATCAGTTAAGTTGAATACTAGATTTCTGTGATGATGGAAGGTCGATTATGCAAGTAGTAGACCATCCTAGGCCCAAATATTTTAAATCATGATTTTGACATAATAAACAATCTCAAATTTTGATTTTGATCCCGAAAAAGGATTCTACTTGCTATTTTGTTGGAGGAACCTTCGTGTGAGATTAAGCTCTTGTTAGATTTGAAGATGCGAGTGGAGAATTGTTTAAGCATTGAAGTTCGTTTAGCCATTGTGAGATCATGCAACATGTAAAATGCAAAGAGACATGCAAAATGAAATGCAACCTAAGACCTAGGACTTAGTCACTGATCATGTGTCAATTTGTTATCATCATTAAACTTTTAGGTAACCGGATAAATCAATACAATGCCCACTAGCTATGAAACCATAGACATATGAATATCGATTTGTATGCGCAAGAATCAATACAACACCCACTGGTCAACAACCATGGATATATGAATATTGGTTTTGTTTTCGGAATGTCAGATTAGATATAAGCACCAAGGCACAAGTGCCAGGATGACCTGAATATCACGTCCATTTTGATATAGCAATTTGTATAAGCATCAAAACATGAATGTTGTGATGACCTGAATACGCCTTGCATGACAAACACATCAAACAACCAAGAGATCATTCTAAATCCAATGTGAATTACTCGTAGTGACCCTTTATCATTCACATCCTTAGGTAAGATCGTGTTTCATAGTAGGAGAAAGAACTCACTCAAAAAGACAATAGTTATATCAATACTTCTTTGAATCATCTGGGTATCAATGGTCAAGGTACGCATGGCCATCTAATTCAAGATAGAGACTCTTATAGTCGGACACCATTTCAATCCAGAATTTCCAAAGTTGTTAGATTTTCACATACAAGCAGAAGACAAAGAAAAGATTATGCCCCCAGTCATCACTCTCTAAATCCTATAAAGGACATCATCAAAGGGCTCAAAGGGACACAATATGCAAAAATCTCAATGCGAATCAGTAAGCATACAAGGAGATAAAAGCATGTAAAAAAGCATAGATTATTTTCAGTTTGTGTTTGATTGTTGTTGTAGATGCAAAATCCTTTCTGGAGATGAGACAAACTTGACTGACTCAAATGAAGCTTCAAAGGACTTTGACTGGATATGATACGTCTAAGATATACTGGAGACCATAGGATATGACTGTGATTGCCCCCAAGTTTGAACATTGATAGGATATAGACACTTGAGCAGATTGGTGGACAAACCGACTTATTGAAAATTGGAAATGCAAAAATAAATTGGTAGATATGTACAAACTAAAGCAAGACTAAAAGCTGGGAAAGACCAAGATTGCACTGATAGATGGAGCATTTTGAAACAAGTGGCACCCGTTTGCTGGGTTTTCACCATCTTGGCAGAGATTCTATTTTTGCTACCAAGGTGCCTGTTTCCAAGTTTTCACCAAGGCACTTTTTTTTTCTTTTTTTTTTTTTCATTTTTCATTTTTTTAATTTTTTTTTAATTTTTGATATTTTTTTATTTTTTTTGTGAATCATCAAGGCGCCTATTGCTAGGTTTTCACCAAGATGTTCATTTTTTCAGGACTTTTTCTGATTTTTATAATTTTTTCAAGACATTTTACCATAGACTGAATGGCTTAGGTGTAGAATTTCTTCAGATGGAGAACATTGATTGGTTCTCGGAGCTATTCTCCTTCAGTCATTGGGAGTTGATAGGCACCAGGGCCAAAAGTAGCAGTGATCACAAAGGGACCCAGCCAATTGGGTTTGAACTTCCCCTTGCATTCTTGATGTGATTGATTTTTAGGATTCTCTCTCAAGACTAGATCACCAACCTAAAATTCTCTGTGTCTGACTTTCTTGTTGTAGCCTCTAAACATTCTCTTCTGATATACTCTGAGATGATCATACGCTATTTTTCTGCACTCATCTAGTAGTTCAAGTTCTTGCAACCTAAACACTATGTAGTCATCATCAGTTACTAGACCATGCATTCTGATTCTTAGTGATGGGATTTCAACCTCAATAGGCAGTACTGCTTTAGACCCATAAACTAAAGTGAAAGGTGTAGCCCCAGTGGGCATTCTGATACTTGTTCTGATACTAGTTCTGATACTTGGTTCTGATACTTGTTCTGATACTGGTTCTGATACTTGGTATACTTGATAGCATCTTTTTCCATTGCAAACTCCCAAGCAAGATCATATCATGCAGTCCCAATGTCTAGCAAGGTGGAGAACAAGAGGGATTAGAAAGCTAGTGAAAGAGATGGAAGACAAGAGAATGAAGGAGAATGAAGGGAAGAAATGCTCAAGGGAAAATTCCTCAAGAATACCCAAGCTAGGGAAAAATTGTCATGTAAAGTACATTTGGACAAGCAATGAAAGACCAGCATAGGATAAGTCACAAAAGTGTAATGCCAGAGCAGGAAAGGATGCAGTTTAAAGGAGTAGACATGTCAAGAGGTTTCATAGCATCGTGTTTCACTCTTTTTTTTTTTTTTTTATTAGATCAAGACCAAAGGGGAAATGGATAATGATAGGTGAAAATGAATAGAGGAAGATGGATACGAAGGCTAAACATGGAAGGAATGAAAACAAGATCATCATAAGACAACTCATAAAATAGCCAAATGTTTGTGTATAGATCAAAATTGTCAAGATCAAAGAGAGAAGATGGAATGGATGAAATATGTAGAAGAACTACGCATGATGCCTAATTGCTAGGTTTTCATCATGGTACTTATCCAAGGTGCCACAAGGGAGTGGTTTTCACCATATGATGAATTTATTTCTCTTTACTTTTGCTACCAAGGTGCCTTTTTCCAGGTTTTCACCAAGGCACATTTTCAATTTTTTTTTTTCATTTCTCTTTTTTTGGAAGAAGGCAAGCTTTTTAGATAATGCTCCTTGAAAGGATAAACCATGATATACCAAGGATTCAAATGATATGCTCAAAGATGCTGATAGGGAAAGGAATATGGAAGACAAAAATGGAGGATAGGGTTTTATGTAAAGCGAGTGAGGTTGGAAGATAGGAGGAATAGGCAAATGAGGAAAAATGATAGAAGGTAGAAGGATAATGCATGGAAGGATTGTGAAAGGGTAGATGGAAAGGAAGGCAAGCTCAACATCAACACATACCTTGAAGGGTGGTGAGAGGATGGAGGAATCATGAATGAAGGAATACGTCAAGGAATATGGTGAATGGATAGCAGAGGTTGTGGTTTAGGCGCATGAAATGGAAGAATATTTTTGGAAGAAGATGAAGTGAAAGTCTTTGGAAGCTTGAATGTCAATTTCACTTTTTGCTCAACACCAGACTCTTTCAAGAGAGACTTTGGAATCCATATAGCCGTAGGCTTTTTATTTCCTTTTGATGATCTAGAGAGAATATCTTCAATGATGGATTTTGGAACCCATACTTGTCTTGTAATTTTTTTCTTAGATATCTCTTTTGACTTTATGTGTCCATGTCGATTAGAGGAGACATGGTGATCTTCTTTTTTTGATGGATTCTTGTATTGCTTCTTTTTCTTGTATTGAACATTCAAGTTACTTCCAAAGAACTTGGGACTTGTGGAAGAAGAAGGAGGATATGACTGGTTTAGATGGGTGGGTGGATGAAAAGGATTCGAGGGTATGCATCTATGTTGATCTTGAGGAAAGATAGGAGATGGAGGGATGTAAGGACCCAAGATTGATGGTGAATTAGGAGAGTTAGGAGGGGAAAGTGAAGGGACATAAGGACCCAAGATGGAAGGAAGATGTGAAGCTAATAATATTGGTGGAAGAGGTCTGAGGATGGAAGTGGAAGACACAAAAGGATAATCAACAAGTTCATCAGCATTTATATGACAACCAAGGACATCAGCATCTTTAGAGTGAGCATTAGGATTTTCAATAGAATCATGGACATCTTGAATATGAGCACCTTCTTTTATTGGATTGTTCAAAGCTTGCAAAGACTCAGGAAGAGTAGAAAGTGGAAATGAACATGGACTGGTAGAACAAGAAGATGGAAGACTTTGATCTTGACAAGGATCTTTGGATAGCACAAGCGCATAATTTTTCTTTTGATTTTCAATAGGCTTAACATTGGAAGTAACAACACCATTTTTAACAACCTTAATGGAAGTATCATCTTTGGAAAGTGCAAGTGTAGTAAGGTTATTTTGATTGTCAATAAGCTCAACGGTGTAAGTAGTAACTTGATCTTGCTTAGGAGAAGACTTAAGACATGGTGGAATGCATGAAAAAGGGTGTAAAAGATCAAAAGAACCTTGAAGCAGATAAGAGACATCATGAAAAGGATTGGATGACATGGAGGGTTCTTGATCTTGATCTTTCTTTATGTTCCTTTCTTTATCATTTTTAGAGTCCTCTTGACATGGACCCACTTCTAAGGACAAGGAAGCATGTTGGAATTGTATGGATGACTTTGGAAGAGATGGTGGAGGACTAGCTGAAGTAGGGATTATAGCATATGAAGGCTTAGGCTCTTTAGGTTTATCATTATTGAAAGTATTTGTAGCCAAGTGAAAGTTAGCTTGAGTTTCTTTAAGAGGTAGCCCTGGAGGATAACTATAGGGAACCACATGAAAAGTATCAGGGCTTGTGTCAGATGAAGGTTCTGTGAAAGATTTGAAAGACTCAGAAGCTTTAGGAAATGTACGGGTATTGGAGGAAGTAGGGGATGGAAGGGAACCATCACAAGACAAAGGTCCAACATTAAAATGATCTTGCTTGAGAGTTTAATCTTTATTTTCAGCCTAAGAGTTCTTAGAGGAGAGATCCTTATGGTATTGACGTTTCAAATCAGCATGGTACATTTTATATTCCTCAATAGAAGTACATGTATCATCTACATATTATCCACAAAAGCCATCAAAGTCTCTTTCAAAATCAGAATCATATAGATCACCATCACGATCTATCCAATGTGATTGCCCATTTGTAGTAAGTAGGAACACATGATGAGGAGGACTCTTAGGAATAGAGGTGTCATAGGTATCATTACATTGTCTGTCGTCATAGTCATCATAGTCTCCAAAGCTGGATGTGTCACTCTCCATGGAAGAGGTATCATAAGGATTATCACATTGCTCAAATTCTATCTGTGGGCATGGTGATATGTACAAGTCTTTATCAAATGGAAAAGGGCACAAAGCTTCCATGGAGAACTCTTTAGGTTCCTTTTCTTTCTCAAGTTTGTTAAGTTTGACTTGCATAGCATGGATCTATTTCATCATAGCTAAGATTAGAATTTCTTCCTCATGTGTACTAATTCTTTGAGACATGTGTACTGATTCTCAATAGCTACTACTTTGTTCCTGACACAGTGATTTGTTCGACAAATTCTAGAAATAGGCTAAAAAGCTAAATATCTGGCAATTTTGATAATTTTCTGACAACTTTAAAAAATTTCCCAAACGACACTCTGCAGACTCATACGACAGTGGGTATACTATGAAATGACAGTTAAAAACTCACACAATAGTTGGTAGCTAATCATACGACAGTTGAAAATATCATACGATAGTTGCAAGCAAGATTTTGACTTTTAGAATTTGATTGGCAAAAAGACTTTTACGACACTGGGTCCCCTATCATACGACAGATGGGAAGTAATGAAATGACACTTGACAAAACTCGTATGACTTTCTGACCTCCTAGATGACTTTTGACTCTAGAAAAGAATTTCACTTCAAATTTTGCAAATTTAGGGTTTTCAGTTTCAGCTTGTTTGCAAATTGTACTGTCCAGATTTGAGGATTGTAACAGATTTGTTCATTTTCAATAACCAAATAGATAAACAAGCACATAAAATAGCAAGCAAGTGATTTCAAGCATGTTTGAAAATAATGAACAAGGGCAAAAGCAACCTTGCACATGAACAATCAAGTGACTTATTCGTTCTAATCCTCAGAAGTGCTAATTGTGTATGTTCCAACAATGCTTTGCAATAACGCACATATACCCTAGAAAATGAAAATTTGGCCTCGCTAGGGTTTTTAGTAATGGTTTGACTCTGCAACTTTTATGATCCAAAGGGGTGAACTCCAATCCCGGTGCACCAAGGTTTTGATACAGTCTGAGAACTTAATCTTCAAGAGCTGCTAGGGAGATCTGACAACCCAACAATGAACCATACCCATGGAGATTTCTTCCACAAGGACATTTATATAGCGGCTGTCGCTACCACAGCAAAAATGGCTCTTACCGCTTGAGGTTTCATCAATGCAGTTTGCCCTGTGAAGGGATTGTCCACTATGGTTAACCCTATCTAAAGGTGACTCACAATAGTATACCACAAGGGGACTTGGCTCTAAATCTAAGGTTTTTGATGCCTCTTCACTTTTAACCCAAACAAAGCAAGCAGATTAATCTGACACGCTAAGACAAAGTTTGTTTCACCAAGGTTTGTGATGTCAGCCCCATGTGATCTATCAACCTCTCCAGGGAGAGAATGTATCGATCAATAAGAGAAGGTGCACTAACCAATTTTGATTCACCAAAGCTCATGATGTCAACCCCACGTGATCTGTCAACCTCTCCTGGGAGAGAATGTATCGATCAATAAGAGAAGACGCACTAACCAAGTTGAATGTGAAACACACTAAGTATCCTCCCTACCTACAAGGATTCTATCATCAGGAAGGATTTCACTGGGAATCTAATCTCTTAAGAATCATGAATAGTGTTCATAGGGCCTAATTACTATTTGAGTACAGATGTATGTTTCCAAAAGCAAATCTACCAAAAGTACCCAAAAAGTAGAAAGAGGAACACTTAACGCTTAAAGAAAATATGAGATGAGTCCATAAGGTGGAACAATTAACCCCTCACACAAGCTAAAAATGAGTCCACAACTTAGAAAACAAGTGAGTTCCAAAAAGCACAAAAGGGTTGCCTGGTGGAACAATTAACGCTTCTTTCCTGTAGACCCCTCCCCTTTAATGTGGTGCTGATATTGCAACCATGGGGTGGAATGAGGGGTTGGTGGATTAGCGAGTCCAATAACCCAAGATAGTAATCAAGATCAATCATAAGTATCTAGGACTACTTAATGAATCCTTAAGGGGTCACAACCTAGTATCAATTATGCAAGTGTGTAGAAATAAACAAAAGCATGAAAAGATGCACACAAGCCAAACACATAAGATATTTATTTTAAGTCCAAATCAAAATATTATTAGATGAAAGAAAATACTTGGGATCCTCACAACGTGCTTAGTAGATTTTACCTGATTTTTAGCAATTCTTGTTGAGCTTTTCCATGCAAGCAAGTGACGAACTCTCCAACAAGCAAACAAGCAAACAAGATATGTAACATATATTCAACTTATGAAAACCATAGGGTTAGCTCTAAAAATAAATTATTATCAGCAATAATAACCAGCAATTAACCCAAATGACTTCCATATCATTCATTGAATCATGTAAAAAAAATAAGTGCATACCCATCACAAAATTTTATTTTTTTTGCTGCATTTGACCTAGTCAACAAGATCTGATTTTTCTTTTATGATTTTACCACAAAAATAGAAATTAAAAATAGAGACCCCTACTAAAAAATAGAGAGTTTTCCAAAAATGTAAAAATTTAGAAAAATCTCTTCATTTGTGCCCTAGAGACCTGTTTTATCAAAACATACCAGTTTTTATAAATTGACTATTTGAGCTATTATATTATGTCCAAATTTAAAATACAAAGAATAGAACCCCTATATAATTTAAAGAGCTTTATGAAAATATAAAAATTTCTGAAAAATATTCTGATTTGCATCAGATATTAATTTTTTCCAGAATTTCAAGAAAAAATTATTAAAAATTCAAAACATCTCATAAAATTCTAAATTTTTTACTGTAGCTTCTCAAATATGTGTCCAACTTGAAAAAAAAATTTCAAATAAAAAATCTTAGCTTTTTGAGAGATAAAATTAAATCTTTGAAACTTTAGGGCTTTAGCTCCCCCAAAAAATCAAAACTAGCATGTAAAGGTGGGTTGCCCCACGGTGGGTGCTAGAAATGTGTGTGTGAATTTTGTACCTAATTTGTAGACACAACACTTCAGTAAAACATTAGAGGTTAGCAAAAATCAAAATCATGCAAAATTAAAATCTAATTTAACCAAGCGATTTACTGCCTTCTAATAGGTGCAAGATTGATGTTCTCAGATTGTTATCGAGATCAGTGACCTAGACGACACCTAAATGAAGGATTTGAATGAAATTGATCTAGATATGAATTGAATGTAATTAATCTATATTTTTGATATTTTCTATGCAATGATATTAAAAACTTGATATGAAATCTATGATATGTAAAAACTGGTCTATCATATGCTAATCTAGAAACAATATGATATGAATAAACACCAAATTGATCTCACAATAGCCTTGATTCGCAATAAGTTTTGATTCTCCAGATAGCAATTCTTCAGTGTGATTATGCAAAATTATGAGATGCTTTGAGATGAGCTGAGGCTTTAATTTATAGAAATCCAGGGCTTTGGAGGTGCATGGAAGAAAGCCATAAATCACTCAAATTAACTCAGCTTGATTTTTGAGTTATCTGATAATAAAGATAATTTAATTCACAAAAACATGCAAATCATGCAAAAATAGCTTTTTAACTCAAATTAGAAGTTTAGATCAATTTTAAAACTCAAAAATGATGTTGAGTTCCAAAAAGTCAATAACTTGCATTGATTTTCTAATTTGGAGTTTAATTGTTTCTTTTGAATGTGCATAATAATTATGGATTAAATAAATAAATAAAGTGATTTATGCTCAACTTAACTGATTTTTAAAAATAAATAATTGATTTATGGGTTAATCAATTATTTAATCAAACTTTTATTAAAAACTATATTATTAAATAATGACAACTTGCTTTAATTAATTAAATAAAAATTTAATCAATTATTCATAGGATATTGAATTTATTGTCAAAATTAAATAATACAATTACTAATAGATAGAATTAAATTTAATTACACAATTAAGTGGCAAGATATTAAATCTAATTAATTAAATATGAAGATATTCAATTAATCAAACTTAGGATAAATGTGATTTATCACCAAATAATCATTAAATTAAAGATAATTAAGATAATTAAGAATATTGCTAGGAATATTCCCCGATGCAGAATTTAAGATAATCAATTATGATTCGATGATGTTTAGATGTGCCTTAGATTAGGACTTCGATGTTGATTTCGTTTGATTTGTAGATGTAGGAGGTTAATGAACTTATAGCCCATTTTTGGGGTATTACAATTGTCACCATATGTAGACCTAAAAACATATAGTTGGTGTCATGGACTATAAAATAAAGTTTAAAGTTTTGCAAAATAAAATAAATTATTATTATTTATTTGAGAAAAGGAAAGAAAATCCATACATTATAAAACAAAAGATTTTGTATATGTGCATGTCCTTTAAATAAAAAGAATATATATTGAGAAAGATATATATATATATATATATATATATATATATATATATATATATATATATATATATATATATATATATATATTCAAATAAATAAATAAATAAAGTTTATTTTTAAAAAAATACATATTTAATTGGGCACCTTAATTAGTGGGTTGCATCAAGTGTCATACCCATGTCCTTGAAAAATGATTGATTTTATTATGTGTCGGGAGTGCTAAGAGGGTGTTGGGCCCAAGGATTTTTTTAATGGTGAATATTCACCAATTGGCGAATATGTCATGATTGGGTGATAGAAATTAGCGAATAAAACAATCAAATATAGGTCGGATCATTCGCCCAGATTTTATAAAATGGTCATATAGTGGTCAGGATGTTCGCCACTATTATTACGTAATTTTAGTTTGGTAGTCGGGTTCTTCGCCCATATTTCTCTTTACTATTTACTCTTATTCGCCACAGATTAAATTGAGTGTCTCTTTCGAGGATCATCATTCGCCAAATTCCCATTTTCCTATGTGAAATTTTTATTTGTCCTAGGACCCAATTCACCATGCATCACACGCAATGGGGTCCCAAGTTCCCACCCTATTCACCCACTCGATTACTTGAAATTACGCAGGGTTCACCAAATATTAGTTCTTATCATATGTAACGGTCGACCCATTCGCCAAAATGGATGATGCCGATTATGAGGCAAAATCTGATGGCTAATATGAAAATGGTTTATTTGTAGTTGTCTATTTAAGATATATGAGTTTCATTATTGAAACATGCCAGAAAGAAGGAGCCTTCGAGAGATTTTCATTTAGTACTTAGTAGCATAATAATTCAGTTGATTCTGAGCTTAGAGCTCACAATTGTGATCGATAGCGAACCAGAATGACTATGACTATGAGTTCGTAGTATTTTATTGCAACCTTAATTTGATGGAGATGTCACAGTCAAATTTAAACAGGAAGAGGACTAATGAAGGTGGAGATGTCCAAGAGAGGCCAACGAAATGCAGAAATATATCTTCATACTTTGGTGGGGGTAGACGCAACAGTGTTGGTCAAAGTGAGGAAGGTACATCATCAGAGGAACCTGTACAATCTCAACCTACACATGAGTCTATTCAACAAATTGGGGAGCCTAATAAATTTGGTGATGAAGTTGCAGAACCTAATATCTCTAATGAAGATGACCTTGACAAAGAATATCCAATAAATAACCAGTACCAGGATGAATCAATCGACTTCGGTGATGATGATGGTGCAATTAACAGTAACACTAAAGGGAGAGGAAAATCGAAAGAAAAAACTGATCATCAATGGGAGATGGCCAGGAGATTTAAATTTGATTGGGCAGCAAAGTATCCATTCATTGAGCCCGTGGACAATCCAATTGTAGGTGAGCCACTAGTAGAAAGCAGATGTATGATTTGTAGTTGGAAGTATAAAAAGGAAAAGCGGTTGTAGCTTAAACTAGACACCATAGAGAAACATGTTGGTAAGATTTACAAAACCTCAACTGTAGATGGAAGGGAAATAAAAGTGGTAAGATATAAAACAAAGGAGCAATGTCAACATAAAAGGAATGCTGAGGAATATTATTTGTTTTAGAAATTTAAGACGAAGCCTAGTGAAGTTCAAGGTTCTATTAATGCTATTTTTGCAAAAGCAAGTGAAGTAGAAGAACGCAGAAAAGCTGTTCAATTAAGTAATGTTTTCCATATTTTGAGCAGAGGGCGTCCAATGATAGACTATCCAAAAATGAGTGGTTTGTTACACTTTCTGAAAGTTCCTAACTATCCTATCAGTCATTGGTCGATAAATAGTGGATGGGAATGGGCAAGTTGTATTGCGTAGGTTGAAATAGAGGATGTACAAAGAAAAATAAAAGAGTCAACCTTTATTGCATTGTCCTTAGAAAAAGTTATGGCAATAGATAATACATCATGGGTATGCATGCATGTTTATACTGTACAGAATAATGTCCGCCAACCACATCTACTAATTGTTGCTAAATTGAGAGACAATGCGATAGCAAAAACTTTATTTCAGTTAGTAAAGAGCCATTTAATTGAATATGGAGCTATGGATGAATTGACAATAGTGAAGAAGTTGATCTGCATTGGAGTGGATGGAGCTTAGGTAATGCAAGGTCAAAGGAATGGTCTTTGCACAAAGATGCAGGCTTCTTGTTCACCATATGTTGTTGGCATTCACTGTATGGCCCACAGGATGAATCTTGCTTTTAGAGTTGTGAAGAAGTTTCCTTCAGTAAACAAGGTTGAAGATTTAGTAAGAGAGTTGTACGCATATTTTTGTCAAAGTCCCAAACGTTTTAGGGAATTTTAGCACTTTGCTGATGGAATTATCGATGGAAACAAGCTTCTTAAAGATGTTGATACCAGATGGATCTCTTTGGATGGACCAGCGCATCGAGTATTTTCTGAATATCAATCTTTGATTGGACTGATGTACGAAAATCGGGACAATGCAGAAAATCAAAGATGTGGCGACTTGCTTCAAAGGTTGAGCAATTTAGAGACATTTTTGACTTTGGCATCTCTTCTTCCCATGCTAGAAGAAATGACGTTAATTATGAAAAAAGCCCAGCAAAGAGCCATTTATATTGCAGAATATGCTCACTTGCGTAAAATGTCATGCCAAGCCCTTGATAGTCTCTATCGTACTGACCTAAATTTATCCGATGATAGATTTAATCACTGGTGGAAACTAATAGATTTGGATGATCCTGATAATTATTTAAAGATCATTGAAAATGGAGATTTATGTGTTTGTGTAAGGGGATTTCAGATACCAATGTACTACAGTGCCCCAAAGAAGCGAGCTACAAAGTTACAAGGGAAGAGTTTACCAAGATCATCAAGTCTATAACAGCTAATGCAAGGGACATAGCCTATAGAGTTTCCTCTGAAATAAGATCATGATTCCCATATGATCAACTGCTTGAGGCCATGGCAATTGTGTTTCCTCAATATTGGTCCTTCAACTGTAAGGAAGATTATCGTAAAAGGCTATTGACTTTGATAAAGGAATTTTGCAAATCTGTAGAATTCAATGGAGTGACTATCACAGGAATATTAGATGAGGGTCTTCTTAGATAGAAATCAGGCACCTTTGCAAGGACTATGAAGCATCAATATCAATTAATGCATAACCCACATGAAGAGGGCTCGGCAACAAAGCTTTGGATAGAACTAAAATAGAGCACAATGTTCCGTGAAGAAATTTCAGAGTACTTCAAGCTTGCTGATCTATGTCAAACCATGATATTGGGTTCAGTGGAGGATGAGAGAGTTTTAAGTGCTTTGGGCTTCCTAAAATCAAAGCTAAGAAACAAACTAGACAAGAATTTGGAATCATGCTTGAGGGTATACACATCTAGGTATGATGTCAATACTTTTCCTTATCAAAAAGCAATGGAAATTTGGAAGAAAAGATGCAAAAGAAGAGGGGTGGGCAACACCATTAACCAATCTCCTATAGTGACTCCAAGTGGGACAAGTACAATGGGTAGTGGCATTGGCGATGGGATTGGGAGTCATAGAAGTAGAGGTCAGAGTGAACTTGAAGAAGACACAAATGAAAATGAAGAGAACAATGAAGCAACTGCAATACCAGAATTGGATGATGATGATGACACAAAGATGAATTGGCAAATTTAGGAAATTTCTGTTAAATTAGCAGTGGCAACCAATAGGTATTTTTTGAACTTATTAACTACTATATGATATCCTATCATTCAATGTTCATTTTAGAAAAGCAAGAATGTATTATGTTTCATCATTAAAATTTGAGAACAAAGAGTATTATTACTGTAGAGTGTAGTTTATATCATGTCATCAATGATCATTCATATTTGAATTTGAAATTCCTGAATGAAATTTTGTATTCCAATAGCATATAACAGAGTAATTTTGTATTCTTAGTTAAACTCAAATAAGAATAAATGAATAAAATAGAGTAACTCAACATACATTGAATTGGAAAACATGAAAATTAGATAGAATCATAGAGCACAATTTGTTTTGTATTCATTTGTAATATATTACAATTTAAAGTAGTTCAAAATTCAGAGCAATCTTTGTAGGCCACTCCAAACATCCTCTGATGGCAGAACAATTTGGTTCATAGTATAGTCACACTCTTGCAACTTCGTTAGCAATTCATATTTGGAAGTGTGACTTGACAGCACTATTGATTCTAAAAGTCCATTCAAAGTTCTCACTGGTTTGATGAAATCCAAGAATGCATCACAAGATATGTCTATAGGGAGAAAGCGTACATTAGTATTTATTTTGTCTTGCAACCTTGTTTTGTAATTTTCTCATCCAATGAACTGATTTGCTTCAAATCCCTTAGGCAAACCAAGACTTTCCATTTTCACTTTCCTTTGTTCCATCTTTGTGATCTTCTGCTTAGCTTTGTCATCCAATTCCTGTGCTTCCCGTAGCTTCTCACATTTGTGAATGATACTTGATACCTTTACTGATGCATCAAGGCAGTTGCTAATTCCCTTGTTTGATAGATAACTATCACTCTTACTGTAGAGTTGTTGCATAATATCTTTTGCTGTCTTTTCTTTGTTGACAACATCCATGTTCTGTTGAATGTTGTTTTGGAGCTTCAAGTAACATACTCTCATACTTTGAAGCATTTCAAACCAGTCATACAAGCTATTAGACATCACCAATATTTTGCCCCAAATGTGTTCTTTTGTAATCTTCACTAAATTATGACTAATATCTGTTAAAGTCTTAATTATACAATTGGCCTTCTTTAGTTCTTCTGCCATTTTTTCACAATTGTTTTTCTCTTCTACTACTTTTTGTTCCCAATGATTGGCTTTATCCACTTGAGAGGCAGCATTACTCTCCAGATTTTTAAATAACTTTTCTGAGCTGGCTCTTTCTTCGTCAAGTTTTTTTATCATTTCTGCCAATTTTCCCCTCAGTTCCTTCAGCTCTTGTTCCTTTAGTTTCACTTGCTCCTGCTCCTATTCCTTCACTACCGCCTCAGCATGTCCTTGCTCTGTATCTGCTGATTTTTTAATCTTTTTTTACAATTCTTTCAAACTATTCTCTGAAGCTTTCCTCTTTGCTTTTTCATTGCCAATGTCTGCCTGTAACTTTTCTATATTTTTCTCAAGCTTGCTTTTCTCTCTTTCCACCTTTAGCAGTGCATTGTAGACCACTTGGTTTATAGACTTTGAGACATTGATTTTGTCCACATTTTTTACTTTGGAAAAATCCATTTGGAGAGTGCTACCTTCAAATTTAGAGTGATCTATCTGACTCTCTGGTGGGTTTCCATCTTTGTTTGGTGGAATAACAACCATGAACTCCATCATGTCTCTCTTTGGGTCATATGTTGGAAAAACCCTATCAGATGCAAGTTGTTCCTGTGCAGCTACAGTAAGGGCACCAGACTCCAATGCCTTCTTTGATTCCTTATTCTTTGTTTTTGTTTCTACAAAATTATTATAGAAATCCTTGTAATGAAAATCTGGTGTTGCAGAAGGATTTGAATGTTTGAAAGGTGAAGAAGAGACAGAGCTTGCAATGGCTATTGATCTAACTAATGCTCTTTGAGGATTTGAACTTCTAGAGGGTTTTGTTGAACCTAAAATTGGAAACACTTCTTTATGATCTAATGTCATTGTTCTGGAACTGGAACTGGAAATGGAAAACTTTTGCTTCTTGACACTATCTTCTTGTATGGGATTCTGTGTAGATTCTAGTGGCCTCTTTAGAGATGGAACTTGTTCTATAAGGTGCCCACTCCTACCAATGCCAGTCCCACGAATGCCACTAGTACTACCACTAGGTCCACTATCAGAGCCAAGTCCTGCACCATGATCATAAGCAATTTTTTCTGTTTGAATTGTATTCCAGATGCCTTCTCCTGTGGGACCCAAACCACCACCTTTATAACCCATTTTTTCAAGAATGACTACCCCTTTGCTATATACATTTTTTCGGTCCTTAGAGATTGTACAGTGACTCCCAGTCTATGGAGTACATGCATTATCAATATCATGATCATCTGGATCACTGTTGTCACTGTCGTATGTGGAGTTAGGATGCTCCATATTCCACAATTTGCTAAACTCTATATCCTCATTTATGTCATCCAAATCTGCACTAGTCTTTGGTTCACCAAGAGCCTTTCTCATACTCCAAAAATCATCCATTTTTGTTCTAGTCCATTTTCTATCCTTACAAGCTTCTGCTATTCTCTTTGTTATTTTTATGTTTGATGGCTGAGCAACTTTGTCGTAGAAATTGAAGGACATCCTAGGCTGTACAATGCCCTGATTTATTGTTGTCATAATTTGTGATGACAACTGTTCAACTGAAATGTTTTCCTCAACATAAACTTTCTCCATCTCTTTTCTAATGTCATCCTAGCTATCCTTATTTTTGAACTTCTCTAGCAATGGTTTACTTTCATGTTGAAATAAGTTTGCAGAGTTCTTATTAGCAACAAGCCTTTCTTGAATGACGTTGAGTGGATCATACTTCTAGTACCACTCTAAATCAAATTGAAAAATATCTAAAAAAAAATTGTGCCACTTGGAAAGCCTTTCTCTCAAATGTTAACCCTCCAATTGAGAAAGGTAAGGAAGGGAATATGCTCTTCTTCGATTGGCCAGAGAAGAGTCTATTTGTGCTCTCTAGTTGTACTACATATTCTACTACAAACACCCTATCTATCACATGCATTGGAAGTTTGTGGGGTTGCAGTTCTGATCCGTAAAACCTTAGCACAGTGTAATCTTCCATTAAGTACCAGTCAGCCAATTGAGTTGTGCTTCCAAGTTGGATGCAATCCCTACATGAAGCAGACAATCTGGGCATTGGAGTGCTTGTTATTTCTTTGTACAATGGGGCCAAAAAGAAGTCTACAAAATTACTGTAATTCCTTTTGTTATCATAAAATCTTATCTGAGGTGTCCAGTTATATATTGGATTTGGAGTACCTGTCCCCCTCTGAATTTCAAGCTTGTTACCGCTGCTCATTAATATTGCAGCATTCTTGGCTAGCAGAAGATAACACAAGTAGGTTGTGAACCTAAATGTCTTAGAATTGCCTCTTTTAATCAATGCTAATTGCTCTTGCATCGATTCAACCACGTGTCCAACAAAATTATATCTTACTAGTTCATTCAGACAATGGATATCCCAAATGAATTGAAGAATGCTGGCACTCACTTCCCTATTGTTTTCTAGTCCCAGGCAAAATGATAGCGAGGATATAGTATCCTGAACCCATGGCACAAAAACCTTAAAATCATAAGGAGGCTTATGGTTCTCACCCAATGAAGCCTTTGCCTCTGCAACTATTAGACCCTTTACAAATGAATTTTTTTCATCTTGCGGGACTGCCTCATATTGCTCTGCCAGCACTCCTAGGTCGATTTTGGCATTACAGTTTTGTGGGTCAAACCCTAGGTCTAGCAAACTAACAAATTCTTCCTGGGTTATTGTTAAAATTTCTTCCTAAGTTTGTTTATTCACAATTGATTTTTTTTCTTCATCATAATTTTCTGCACAAATCTTGACAATTTCTAGGCAAGGGAAAACTTTGGGTAACAACATGTTACCCAGACCAACATCCTAGGAAGCAACTTTATTGGTTATTGCACCTACCGCTGCGTTAAATTTTATAAATTTAGACCTCCTTGGCCCAGTTGCCTTACTGCACAATGTATGTTTAATTGCTATAACTCTCTTTTCACCTTCAATAACAGGATCATAAACATCGTGATACTCATCGGTGAAACCAGGGATTTGTACTAGTTTTCTGAAGTCCATTACAATTTTCCCTTCTACTTGCCCTAGGCCTTGAGTTTTCACTTTCCCCATTGTTCTTCAGAAAAATTAAAAAACAAAGATTCACAGATATTTACTAATAGTAATAATATCATAGATATTAACTAACTAATTAAGAAAACCCCAATAGAACATGCAAGAATTAAAATTTCAAAATCAAGTTAAACTTAGTACTTACCCGAAATTAAACTTTGAATTTTGAAATCAGGATAGATATAAGTTCGAATGGCTAAGGCTCTCACAAATTACAGTCTTGATTTCCAAATCTCTGGTGACGGTTCCCGTTCAATAGTTCTTTTTAACTCTGTTGCTACGAGTACGAGTCGATAGGTTTTAAAAAAGTAAATGTTAAAAACCTTTCGTTAAATGGTAAAGTAATCTTTCTACATCATACACGTGTAACGTAAATGTTCGTAATCTTTCTAAAACATTACACGTCAACTTTCAACGTGTCACGTTTCCAGAGCGAGTTTTCAAAAAAGCTTTTTGAAACCCATAGAACTTCTGAAATACAACTTCAGCCATTCATCTGTCATAATTTAACGATTTTCATGATTTTAAAATATTAATTATTTAACATACACTAATGAATATTAATGAAGTGGATGAGCTGGCTGACCTGGCAGCTAGAGGAACAAATTTGAAAATTCTATCCAACGTCAGCGGAGTTTCAATGGAGCTCATTGAATCTAACCACTAAATCAATGAATGGGGGCTTGCTTTTATTGCTAATACACAATGGTGGGTCCTGGTGTCCAGATGAGTCAGAAGGTCTTGACATGTCAGAGCATCAACGGTGGCCGCTAAAGCGCAAGGGAGTTGCCAAAGATCTGCGAAATCACACCGACCGTTGATTCTTCTTTACAGTGTAGGGTTTCAAACTCTGGGTCCATGGTGACATGTATGCACAAATAGTGCTCTCTTATTGGCCGAAGGAAATAAAGAGGTGGAGTGTTGTCAGCGGGGCTTGGGCTAGAGATTTTGATCGATGGGCGGTGTGTGATCGCATGGAATATTCTCTCCCCATACGATCATGCGCCCACCGTTTGATTAGATGCCGTTGGTTTGTATGTAGTGGGACCACGTGATGATTCATCATTGAGTATGTGCACTACTACGATTGTGAGGGGCCCAATTCTTCATCATGTTAGTCATCACTAGGTCAGGGAATGGAGAAAGTCTCTAGCGAATGGGAGTTTGCCTTTATTGCTAAATCTCAATGGCAGGGCTTGGTTTCCGGATGAGTCAGACGGTCTTGTCATGTCAAAGCATCAATGGTGGTCACTAAAGCGCAAGGGAGTTGCTAGAGATATGTGAAATCACGCTGACCATTGATTCTTCTTTACGGTGTAGGGTTTCAAACTGTGGGCCATGGTGACATGTATGCACAAATGGTGCTCCCCTATTGGCCGAAGGAAATAAAGAGATGGAGTGTGGTTAGCGGGGCTTGGGCTAGAGATTTTGATCGACGGTCGGCGTGTGATCACATGGAATATTCTCTCCCCATGAAATCATGTGCCCACCATTCGATTAGATGTTGTTGGTTTGTCTGCAATGGGACCACGTGATGATTCATCATCGAGGTGTTAGGTTGTGATTGGCTGAGCTAGTAAAATGTTTAGTTGTCGCATGATCGCATGTCAAAAATTTCTGACATGTGACCAAGCGACCGGTTACTTCTTGTGTTGGGTCCGTTGGAGGGGAGGGCAGTGGTCCCGCTGGCGGTTATGTGGCATCCTGTAGGTGGCTGTCGCATGATCTCATGTCAGAGTTTTCTGACATGAGATCATGTGACTGGTTGACACTTGTTCCTCAGCCCAGTGGTAGATGGTAATGCGGCATTTTCTGATTGGTCGATGTGGCAAAGACATGGAAATTATTGATGGGGCTATGGTCAGAGGGGCTTGCGGGTTTGCCAGTGTGTTTCAAGATTTACGGCTAGCGTGATAGTTTTTCGCATGTTCGCATGAACCAATTTCATGCTTTGCGATCATGCGACAAACCCTGTGTTTTGGCGGTGGCGGTCATACGGCAAGGTAGAAGGGTGACGTGGAGGTATGTCACATGTTCACATAGCCCATTTCTTGGCTATGTGATAAATTAACTTATATAGACAAGACACTCCTGCATTTGCACTTATCATTTTTCAAAGATAAATTAACTTATATAGACAAGACACTCCTGCATTTGCACTTATCAGTTTTTAGAGAGAACTTGTGAAAGAAGGACTATTGCAGTGCACAATTTTGAAGTGTCAAATTTGCAAACAAAATTTAGTTCAGAATAGGACTTAACTATTCTTAATTTTGACTATAGTAATATTAGTAATATCCATAGTATTACTTATTATGGATAGTAATATCAAATTAATTTATATTCCTTGCTTACCAAGAGTATAAATTACTTAAGTCAAAATTTATATAGTTTGATTTATTTTGAGATGATGATTAATTAACTTATAATTTAATTTAATTTAGACTATAATTAATTAATTGAAATGATTATATTTAACTTAAGTAATTTTTTTAAATAATTATAATTAGTTGAATCATAATTAAGTGATTACTTGATGAACTTATATATTGTATTTTTCTGTATTGGGGGTTTCTTTTGATTAATTGTCAGTATGGTAGAGTAATGCCCTAGCTGAGATTTTGTTCTTGAGACTTGGTATATTTTATGTTTTTCTTTAATATTTTTTTCTTACACTTTAGGTTTATATGGTAAAAAAATTATAAACATTTTGATGTCGTGATTATGTGAGTGTTATTTTGGGTATATTTGTGATGTGATGTGATGTTTCTATTAAGTCTCGATCATTACTCTATTTTGACCTTGACGAGGTGACGACCATTATGTTGTTGAGATTTTAATTACTTGTTCACCTCTTTTCTTCTATTGTGATTGATCTTTATCTGAAGTGATGGTCTTTGATTATGTTCTTACTCCAGGTTGGAGAGTGAAGTCATGGATGACTTATTCTTGAGTTTGATTTATCTTGTGTTATGGTAACCATGTGGATTGGTGATTGTTATGTCTGGTATGGGATGGACAATTTGGATCCTTGGTTAGGATGATATTTTGTTTGTTACGCTCCAACACTTGTCTTTAATGTCATTTATGGTTAACTGGTTTATGAAGATTTTTAAGTTTTGGTTTTGCTTTTTCTTTGGTTCTTTGGATGGGAGCATTAGGGTAGGTTATCTAGGAGCATAGAAGGGAAGTGGCTTACTCTGGAGGTGTTGGGGCCCTAAAGTGGTTGCCTAAGTATCCTTTGTAAGTTGACTTAATAAGTGATAACTTAATAAATTTACTAGGATAGAAACATTTAAAAAGATAATTGTTCCTCACCCATGCCTTGAGTGCTAGTACATGCTAAGGATGGGAGTGGGAGATGATGCTTGCTACCCAGTGTGGTGTGTGTTCTGGCATAGTTAGTAGCCTTGTATAATTGAAGGACTGATACTGCATAGAGTTACTAGGGGCTGGGGTCCAGAGAGGCTACCAGGTGACCTTAGAGTTGACTCATGTGATGACACTTCCCTATATGTGTCCTAGGTTCCTACATTGCATTTGGTACACCTAATTTGTGTCATGATCATTTGTACTTGATAACCTTGTAGCCACTTATTACCATTTTATCCTTGTGTACCATTGCATTAGTCTTGCTTGTTTGAATATTTCCTTGAGTGAGGCTTAGTGCTATCTCCTCAGCATGGTGGGAGTGGAATTTTTGTTGGCAAGTTGGCTATACCAATGTATGTGACTTGATATAGTGTTTTCATTATGGAAACAAAGTCATATAGCATTTTGGAGTCAGCGCACTTGAAGAGAAGATCGAAAATCAGTTAAGTGTTGAAGACTGGATAGTGTACAGAGTTCTTGCAGCTTAGAGCATCAGCGCACATGCATACGGAAGAATTATGGTATGCACCCTGGAAGTTAAGTTGGTTAGAATATATTCATTCTTAGTCTATGATCACATAATCAGATATGCAAGGATGAGAAAGTTACAGTCAGTTGAAGTTGCACAGCCAATGAGTGCCAGAGAAGAACAGAGCATGAAGCCGACAATTAGTATTTTGGTTTGTAGATATAATGTAATGTTGTAAAGGCTATGTACCTATTGTATTTAGGTTGCCGACATGTATAATTTTTTTTTTGTAAGCATGCTTAAGCCAATTCATTTGGAAGCATTGTATGTAATAGGTTTAAGGGCTGACCTAGTTGCTTATTTTGTATGCGTGTATAAATATAAGATGCACCCATTGTATTTGATATGGAAGTGAATAGAGAGTTGTGATAAGTAGAGAAGAAGTGTGTGAAGACACTATAAGATTTATTAGAGCTTTTCTAGAGGTCAAAGCATTAGCGCATCAACGGAACTGATCTGATAAGTAGTGTCATAGTGACAATTCATCCTACAGATATAGTGTGTATCTGAGATCAAAAGGTTGTAGCCTTCACCACTTAAGCAGTGAGATCTTGGACAGTGTGTCCTCTCCCCTAACAAGGACATTTTTAAAAGACTCCTAATAGGTTCTGACCCTTAACAAGGTCTACTGTACTTAAAGCATTGTAAAGCAACTCCTAACAGGGTTAAGGATCTTCTAACAAGGATCACAAAATACTAGTACAGAATATTAGTGGGTGTCAATTCCCACTAGGGTTTTTACCTATTTGGGTTTCCCCATAACCATATTGGTGTTATGTGTTGATTTCATGTTTCATGTTTAATTTAGTACTTAAGCATTTAAGTTCAGCATAAAGATTAAGTGAAAATTTAAAATACAGTGAACACTGATTCACCCCCCCTCTTAGTGTTCCCATTCCTAACAATTGGTATCAGAGCTCTGGTCCTCAACAAAGAAGTTTAACCACTTGAGGAGATCATGGAAAAAGTAGAAATGAAACATTTGAAAAGAAATCTTGAAGTTTCTCTTGAAGACCTGGACAAATTAGAAAGAGAAATTGAAGAACTAAAAGAAAAATTCAGTGATGCTCAATTAGTTATCAAAAGACTAAGAAAGGATTTGAAAGAATGCTCTAATAGTGGTCTAGGAGCAAAGGTCAAGAAGCTGAATAAAGACAATGCATCAATGAAAGAACTAATTGAAGAATTTGATGATAAGTTGATCAACAATCAAGAAGTCTATAATGAACAATTCAAAGAGAACCTTCAACTCAATGAAGAACTAAGGCAAGAAAACATGGAAATCTTGGAACTAAGGAATAGCAAAGAAAGCTTGGAGTCTGAATTGAAAGAAGCAAAGAATCATATTGACAAATTACACACTAGTTTTGATTTGATAGAATCTCAGTTGTATGCAAGAAGAGCCAAAGGAGACACTAGCTGTATTGGATACAATGAAGCACAAAATTAGATTGACAACATGTGAGAAAGAAAGGATACGCAAAAAGACTCTACTAATACTGAGAAGATTGAAGATCAAACCAAAGATAATGGTGAACCACCTAAGAATGAGTGCAAGCCTATAGACCGCACTTGTTTTGCATGTAACAAGCATAGACACATTGTAAGGAACTGTACAGAGGTAAGACCTTTTAACGGTTACTGTTATTCATGCAATAAATTTGGTCATAGAGCTATGAATTGCAAGACTAGTAAGAAGAATAGGATTCAACATGATCAGAGAAATCAGAATCAAACAATTGTAAGAAGTTCTCAGAATGTTACATGTCAGATATGTAACTGTAATGGTCACTTAGTGAGACAATGCAAAATAGTGACTCATGTCAATGTGCTGAGGAATATAAGACCTCCAATCACTTGTCACTCTTGTAACAAGGCTGGACATATCTCAAAGTTTTGTAGATCAAGGACACAAGGTCAGGAAAGCCCTAAAAAGGCCGAAGAACTAGTTTTGGATCCCGAAGGAGAAGTCAAGTTTGTGAAAGCCTCAGAGGATGCAAGCTTGATTTGGTTAGAAGGAAAGAAGGACAAAGTTTATGAGAATATATTGGATGCATCCGCAGTGGACGCACCCTTTACATCTGGATGAATGGCCCTCAAGGTCATAGGGGGAGCTAATTTAGCTCTAGACCCCTGCGTGGCTGGTATACTCACTCTCAGAGTATGCATCTTTGAACTTAAGCTTTTGGAGTATAAAGGAACCTTTGTGTAAGAGTGCACATACTGATTGTTAGTAGAACTCAAGTTGGAAATTCTTAAGTGACGGCCTAGTTTACATGGCAAGCATTAATGATAGAATTTTCACTTTAAGTACATAGAAAGTTGTTTGATTAGTCATTACATTCAAATTCAGAGTGATAGGAGAGTAGAAAGAGCCTTAGAAATTATTGTGAAGACTTGTAGATTGATCTATTAGTGATTTGCAGTAATTAGCAGTGCATTTGGTCAGTTGCAAAAACCCTAGTTCATCGCGCTAATCCAGAAATCTTCAAATTATCTCAGAGATCAGTTGGAAAGTAATTAAACAAGTAAGTCATGGCCACTCCCATAGTTTTTGATATTGTAGAGAAGAAGAGATATGTATTTAAGAAGCATCCATTTAAGTCAACCCTAGATGATTAGAGCGAGCATTCTCCCGCACACCTATGGGCGTAATGCATGTGGAAGACATTAGGGCTTACATCTATTGCAAGAAAGAACTAGCAGGGTTGGATAGGTTAAGGGCGCACATGGATACCATGTTGAAACTAGATAAAACATTCATGGATGAATATGTTAAGTGGAATGATCACCTTATAGTTGAGTATGCTATGACATATGAATTTTATGAGATTGAATGGATTAAGATACTATTGAGTAGAATTCATGATGATTTATTTTGGATAGGTGATGTGCCAGTTAGAATAACTAGTGACTTGATATATGAGATGATAGGCCTATCTAAGACAGGCACCATCCTTCCAGTAGGCAAGGATGTCAGGAAAATTGTTGAGCAAACTTGTAAGTCAAGGAGTGATAGGTATGGGATGACAATTGAGCCTATTGAGAAAGATGACATCAAATTGATGTCTATGATACTTAGATACATGTTTTAGCACACCAACAGGGTGAATAGTGTGTCTGCAAGAACTATTCTAGTAGCCATTAGACTTGTGAAGGAAGATGCAGAGTTCAACTTGAGTGAGATCTTGCACGCACAGTTGATTGATAACATTAAGGCAATCAAGCATGGCAAGACCAAGATATTCAAGTTTGAGTCTTTGATCATTTACATGTACCTTCATATAGTTAGGAAAGTATCAGATTTGTATTTGGACAAGTCCATTCCAACCATGCCACATATATCTAACAAAGCATCCACTGAGAGTACATTGAGAGATTATATAACATTGGAGTTGAAGACCTTTAGGGTCAAGATGCAAATAAGGTATAGAATTCTAGAAAACATTGTTGAAAAGTACAAGGATACAATTTGTTTTATGGTTGAAATAGATACAACATGTATGGAGGCAATTTTACCTAGAATAAAGTGGATTCATCCACTTGGATATGAAGTAGAGGAACAAGTTTTGGAAGAATATGCTCAAGTATTGCTTTCAACTCCTACTGACCCTAATGAACCAAGATGGGGAACTTATGGGGAGAAGACAAGAGAAATAGATGCTAAACTAAACAAGGCAACAACTAAGAGGAAAGCCTCTAACATTACATCTTAAATACTCAGAATTTATGGAGTAACACAAGCAGACCTAGACAAAGCAAGGGAAGAAAAGATTGCTTTGGAAATTGAGAGCACATCCATAGTGGAAGCCAAGTTTGATGATCCCAAGATGAAAAAGGTAAAGATTGAAAAGACTGATGATCCAAAGGATAAATAGGGTAAAATTGATGACATTAGTCCTATGCCCACTGCTACAGTTGATATTGAATCTACAGATGCATCTCCTAAGATGCCCAAGAGGAGAAAAAAACTGCCACAAATCACCCTTCAGCTATAAGTGTAGCCACAAGAAGCAAATTGAAAAATGTGCAATCACCTCCGGAAGTAGGATTCATACCTAGTCTTCAAGTGTTAAGGACTAGAGTAGTAGAAGAAGGAAGGCTAGATCAGATAGCCAAGTTTTATGACAAATATCATGAAATTGATAAGTCAGAGATTCATGAGATGCTGATCAAACACATGATAAAGTTCAAGATCAAGACAGTTCTTGAATTGAAGACAACAATCCCAGATAAGGTATGGGAGATTATGGATACCTTGAAGAGACAAGCCACTAAAGAAGACTTCAGAATCAGGGAACAAACACTTGATTCCACTCTTCCAGTATGTTCTATTGAAGAAAAGTCATTGTTATTGAATTTGGTGAAGCCGCACTTAAGGACAAAGATGAGAGCACTACACCTCATGAACAAAGACTATGAGCTGATAACTAAGGAAACAAAGAAGGCCTTTGAGAAGGTATTCTTAGAGTAGCACATGAAACCTAAGTCTATGCACATCACTCAAGCACCTAGTGAGAAAGACAAAGTAGTAGAGACCTCCAATATACCATTTACAGGTCCTCAGGATTTAGTGCCTATAGTGGTAACACCTGCAGAGGTAGTCAAGTCTGCACCCATAACAGATACACAAAAAGATGATACAATCTTCATTGATAATGTAGAGATTGCAATGGCGGCCACAGACAATGACTTGGATAAGTTTGAAGAAGCTTTTGTGAGCACACAAGAAGCTGAAATGTTATGCAGCAAAACATCACCCACTCATCAAGAAGAAGCATTGATTGATGATGACAAAGAAGAAGAAAGATGGAAGAAAAGAAAGAACAAGAAAAAGAAAAAATAGAAAAAGAGGAAGAAAAGAAAGAAGAAGAAAATGTAAAAAGTGAGAAAAAGGATAAAATGTGAGTAGAGCAAGAAGTGTTGGACAACACTCCCATCACTCCTTCAGTAGCATTGTTGTCAAGTTTGACACTTGACACATCTAGTTTGGACTCATGGAGAGAAGAAGACCTGATTAAGTTCAACGTCTTAGCTATGGAGAATGCCAAAGAAAAACAAGTAATGAGGAGTCCCCTCCTGGTAGAATTAGTAAAAATTTTGAACAATTTATTGCGAAATGACAAGAAAGTGTCAAAGATACACTCTGTTGATGACATGAGTACAATCATCTCACATTTCAAAATCAATTTCTCAAGCCTTGAAGAATCTACATCCCTAGTTGTAGAAGAAAAGTATCTAAAGAAGAGATTGAATTAATTGATCAGTAACTTTGCACTTTACCTCAGCTCCCTCAAGACTGGTCAAGCATCCCTAAAAGAATTTGCAGATCAAGGAAGAAGAATCATTGTGAAATGCATGGATCAAGATAAGCTCACCGATGCTCATTTTAAGAAAATAAAAGAGGCTAAAGCTATGATTGAGCAAGTGAAGAGTTCAATGAAAGACACATCCACAGGTGTGAACATGTGCAATAATGTCTACCTAAGTCAGATAGACAAAATTGAGAAGGCAGAAAAAGAGATGACAAAGTTAAGGGCTAGACAGACTCAATTGAGGAATGCTCTTGCACCCTCATTAGACATTCTAAATTAGAACATCAAAGAGATTGATGCCACCATGATAACCTATGATCAAGGTCCTTGAAGAGGATGGAGAAGCTTCAGTATGCATTATGTGCCCATCTCTAGATAGTAAACTCTTTGATCACATTTTGGAAGAAGGAGATCCGGAACCTAAAGATTGCATATCTGGATGTGTTCCCTTAGTAAGTATGTATAGATACAATTTTTGTAACACCTTTGTCATTAATTTCAAAGGGGGAGTTATGTATATAATATGGATCACAATATGTATAGGGAGATATATGTATATGTATAGAAGATAAAAAGTTTTTTGTATTAAGGACAGTTAGCAACTTGGCCATATTCCTTTGTTGCCATCAATGACAAAGGGGGAGATTGTTGGCAAGTTGTCTATACTAATGTAGATGACTTGATATAGTGTTTTCATTATGGAAACAAAGTCATATAGTAGTTTTGAGTCAGCGCACTTGAAGAGAAGATTAGAAATCAGTCAAGTGTTGAAGACTGGACAGTGTACAGAGTTCCTGCAGCTTAGAGCATAAGCACATGTGCGTACAAAAGAATTATGGTATGCACCCTAGAACTTAAGTTGGTTAGAATATATTCATGCTTAGTCTATGAGTGCATAATTAGATATTCAAGGATGAGAAAGTTATAGTCAGTTGAAGTTGCACAGCTAGTGAGTGCCAAAGAAGAACAGAGCATGAAGCCGACAGTTAGTATTTTGGTTTGCAGATATAATGTAATGTTGTAGAGGCTATGCACCTATTGTATTTAGGTTTCCAACATGTATACTTATTTTTTTGTAATAATGCTTAAGCCAATTCATTTGGAAGCGTTGTATGTAATAGGTTTAAGGGCCGACCTAGTTGCTTATTTTGTATGCACGTATAAATATAAGATGCACCCATTGTATTCAGTATGGAAGTGAATAGAGAGTTGTGATAAGTAGAGAAGAAGTGTACACTATAAGATGTATTAGAGCTTTTCTAGAGGTCAAAGCATCAGCACATCAAAGGAACTAATTTGACAAGCAGTGTCATAGTGACAGTTCATCCTGCAGCTATAGTGTGTATCTGAGATCAAAAGGTTGTAGCCTTCACCACTTGAGCAGTGAGCTCTTGGATAGTGCATCCTCTCTCCTAATAGGGACAATTGTAAAAGATTCCTAATAAGGTCTGACCCTTAACAAGGTCTACTATACTTAAAGCATTGTAAAGCAATTCCTAACAAGGTTAAGGATCTTCTAACAAGGATCACAAAACACTAGTGCAGAATATTAGTGGGTGTCAATTCCCACCAAGGTTTTTACCTATTTGGGTTTCCCCATAACCATATTGCTGTCATGTGTTGATTTCATGTTTCATGTTTATGTGAATGTTTAATTCAGTACTTAAGCATTTAAGTTCAGTATAAAGATTAAAGTGAAAAGTTAAAATACAATGAACACTGATTCACCCCCCCTCTCAGTGTTCCCATTCCTAACACTTCTTGGTTCCATGTGGTCAGGTGGTAGTGATTCTATTACCATTGAGATCCGATGTTCATGACTTTGTACTTGGATGATCCTTAATGCTACTTCTATCTTCTTGTTCGTTGTTTGGAAACTTTCTTCTTATCATCACGAGATGTATATATTGTATTCAATTTTATGTATTGTTTATTGACCTTGATTATAGAGATTTATATGTACTTGTATTGTATTATTATTATCCCTGCGGCATGTGCAGTGGAAGTTATAGTATTATGTATGCCATTATGTATCAATTGTACTTTATAGATTATGTCTTTGGTTATGTTGATGTAATGATTGTATCTTATTATTCAATTGAAATGAAGATGTACTTAATGATTTGAGATCTTTTCATTATGATTAAGTAAAGGATTAGGAATACTTTAATTTGGGTTTTAAAATGAACCTAATATATATCATGTGATTATTTTAATGGATTGTTCTTGATAGATTAATTTATATTTACATAGTTTTACTTCATGGAACCCTTGAGACTTGTAATCTGTTAATGAGTTACATTTATGAATATGTATTGTCTTATGTTATACTGCTTTCACATTATTATTCATTATTGATTGTAAACTCTTAAGAAAAAGATTATTCAGTAAACTTAGTAAAATGTTTTAGGTTAATTTCTCCTGGGTTCCCTGGTGGGGCATTACATCCAGTCTTCAAATGTTCTGGTGATTGCTCTATTCCTCTGCACCTGGTCCAAGAACTTTTGATTGACCAGGGATTTAATGTCAATTGAGGCAAGCATTTCACTCAGGGGAATATGCTTAGGATGTTGAATGACATAGATATATTGGGCCATATTCTTCATAGTTTATTTCATTTCTTGTTTGTACTTAGCATCTTTCCATACTTTGTTGGAAATTTTCCCGTGGCTACGGGAAAAGGGGAATGTTTTTTGCATGCTTATTGTAATAGAGAGAGTGGAGAATTAGTTTATTTTTATGCAACTCAATTGTACTAGCATGGACAAAATGATTTTATAGTTATTTTGTTATGTTTCCTTGAAATAAAGAGGAATATTTGCATGTCAGATCTTGAGGTTTGAACATTTATTTTTATGATTGAAATCGATCATGCGTTTGTTTCTTTTCCATTCTGGGATACAGTCTTGTAGTATTATGTCAAGTATGTCCATTTTTATAAATCATTTGATTGAAAAACTTTTAATTTGCAGAACAAGTAATGTAATTCCCTTAATTTTCTTTTAATGTGAAAGACTTGGTAGATAGTCTTGTGGCTATTTTCTAGTTTTTCTCTCATCACCAATTTGTAAATCTTATAATCTCATTCATCCCATAGTGATGGGTGAATGTTAGAAAGCCTTTGTGTCTTCTGGTAAAAGACATAACCAGTTATTTAATTTATTGAATATCATTGAAGAGGGAGTTGTACCTCACAATTAAGAGGAAAGCTATCAATCTCATGATAGCCTTTCCAATTGTTAGTTCAGTTTGTCTTCTAAATCTTGGCATCTAAGAGTTAGTTGTGAAGGCATTTCAACGAAGACAAATTTGTTTACTAACAAGTACAAACTTCATGAGTTTGAAATTGACCCTTGAAATTCAAGTCATAAAATCCACATTCTAACTTTTCCATCCTCTTTTCATTAATGGTTGCGAGCTAACCTAGCTCATGTTTCATTCAACATGTCATTATGTCACCATATCTAAGCTGTAGAATTATTGTGAACTTAACAACATGCAAGGAATATGCAAAGATCATTGTAGAGAGAATAATCAGAGCATCAAATCTAAAATGGAAATAAAGGAGTCAAATTTATACCATCACCATATTAGGCCATTTGTATGTTTGTAAATGTTATTGTTAATTTTTTTGTAATTTATAATTTGGTTCATTTAGGCGTTTGACCTAGGAGAACACGTTCATCTATCAAGTTGAAAAAATCTCAAAGGAATCTCTAGATATCTCTTTAATAGATTCATCTATCTAGAATGAAAATGAAAATAAAATCTCTGACACATTTTTGTTAGATTGGTTTTTCATGTTAAAATACTTTCGTGGTAGTCAAAATTTAGGTCATAAGGTGTGGGATTGATTAAAATTTATTTTTGAGACAATAGGAAGTTTGCAAAGCCTTGCAGATAGAGATATTTAATTTTTTAGTAGTGGTTATTTGGTTTATCACATAACTCACATTGAGCTAGAGCTAAGTACACTTACCATCTCATTTAGTTTCTATGCTTTTATTTCGATAAATTGTAGTATGTCTTACATCTAGGTTAGTTATTTCCTAATTGATTAAATTTATTTAAGCATCTAGATATTTTGGTCAACATATAATTTTCAAATAGTAGACCTATTATTTCTTTTATCTCATTAAGGTTTTTGGATACAATTTCTTTTGATTACTTACCTTTTATATCAAATTTACCTAGGGTTTGACTCCAGTCTCGTTCGTTCATTAATTGTTCTTTTTGAGGATTTTACTTAACATAATTTGATCTCATTTTTTTGCCACTGCACCAACCTATTTCAACATTTAGGGTTTGCATCACATTTTTTAAAATTTATTGATTTGCTTGTTTGTACCAACCCTTAGGTCAATCTTATAGCACTCATTTTATCATTTAGTTTTTTTTGTCTATTTACTCCCTCCTAAATACTCCTAAAGGATTATATGCCATTGATTATATCTTGCATTATGGATCCTCTTTGGCCATTACCTTCTACATATCCATGTAGATATTTTTTATTTTGATATGTTCAAATAATTTGTTATATTTGATTTATCCATTTTTATATGCTTGTACAATTTTTTATGTTATGATGGGGATACCCTTTTTATGGAGATACTATTCACTATTTACGTGTAAATATCCCTCCTTGATAGCCCTTATTGACATTGCAACCTAATTCATGATTCACCTTATGTGATGCCTATATATGACATTTCCCTTCCTTTCTTTTATATACATTTAAAATGGTATGCCTATTGATGTTTCCATTCACGAGGATATGCTTTTCGATGTGCATTTTTCCATTTTCCTCATGGATACACATTATGGTGATATTATCAATACTAAATTGCATGATAGTAGCCATACATTTATTTCAGTCAATGTTGGTAGAAAGATCCTATAGTTTATTGAGAATTTAGTAGATGAGAGTAAACATTCAACTACTTATATACATCATTATATGGACAAACCATTCAACATGGAAAGCATTTCTCTTATTGAATCAATACAAAAATATTCATATAGTTGTCATCGAAAGAAAGAAAAATGGAAAAAAAGAGAAGAAAGAAATTTTCATTGTCCATCCTCAGTTTAAACAATTCTCATATGGAGATAATGATGATTTTGAAACATTTCGTCAAAGTGAATTTCTCTTATACACACATTTTTATTCTGTCTCTTCAAACATTGGAATTATAAAAGATGAGATAATAAAAAATTGGAAATTATTCAACACAATAAATTACACACGATGACACATTAAAATTATTCAACACAGTAAATTACTACATGAAGTTTTGGTAGCCTTTCTCTTATTCTTGTTGGTGACCTTGGCCAATTACTGCCTGTAATGGAAAAGCACATATATGCATCACACTCAAAAGCACTAAATTTATGGCTAAGTTTCACAACTGTGGTTAGCTTGGATACAATATTCGACCGACAAGGTTCTTTACAATCTCAACTATGATTTCAAATAAATTTTCAAAACATAAGGAATGTTGAGGCTTGCCAAAATGACTAGGAAAATCTTATGGAGCACACAAACAATCATTTGACTCTTTAACAACAAAAACAATTTGATGCATCTATCCATTTCTTTGTAACCAATGATATGGTGAGAGAACACAATAAAAAAAATTCTCAAACAATTGAATTTCCAATCACCTTATGCATTGCAAAGATTGGTCGACAACTCCCTGCTAAATATGACAATGATGACCAGCCGAATTTTTAAGTTTTACTATGTTTAAATCCTCAAGTAAAGTTAATAGCTAATTTATGGATTCAAGTTGGTCTTGTCAATGGCTCAATAGGACAAATAGAAGCTACTATATATGAAAATGATTTAAACCCACCTAAATTACCTCAATATGTTATCATTGAATTCCCAAAATACAGTGGACCACCATTGGACATTCAAAATCCAAAACAAGTTCCCATTTCTCAAATTATGTGAGGCATTCATAGACAACTTCCTCTAACAATGGCTTGGGCAATAACCATTGATAAATCTCAAGG